>OZ010585.1:99299871-99429871 GCA_963932145.1 Acanthosepion lycidas
TATATATATATATATATATATATATATATATCCATGTATATATATATAAATATATATATATATCCATGTATATATATATATATATATATATATATATATATATATATATATATATATATATATATCCATATATATATATATACATATATATATATATATATATATATATATATATATATAAATATATTTGAAACGGTACAGAAGCGTATTAAGGCATTAAAAACAAGAAATTTTATATTATGGACCATGATAGATTTAAAATAAAACAAACACCAGTCGACCGGTTTCGTCCCCTCTCATCAGAACTGTTAACGGGGAAATTATGAGAAAAAGAAAAGAAGTCTGTAATGCATGACATGAATGATTGGACAGGAAGAAATAAATTATTATAAAAGTTATACCAACCAAGATGCTAGAAACGCAGCACAGCAAGTCCAAGCAAACAATCTCTTTGTTTACAAAGAGTAGGTTGCCTGAACCTGATGTAAAGCGTCTCTAACACCTTAAGATGGAATAGCGAGTGCGAACTGGCCAAAACAGAAAACCAGTTCACACTGAAATTCAACGCACAAGTAGGATTCTTTATAAAGTGATCCGCAATCGAAGACCCATACGTGTTACGAATGGTATCACCCAAAGAAAATTTTTTATTCAGTATTATCGCAGGTACGTGTTGTTTAATTCTAACGTCCAACCGCTGTGTCGTTCTACCTATGTAGTCGCATCCACAACTACATTTGAAATGATAAATAACAGAGTTAATATGGTGGGGGGGTAGAACATCTTTACACATAGATGAAAGTACGGACTTAGTTTGAAAAACAACACGAACATTGGCTGCAAAATAACACTGATGTGAACTCCATGAAATACGCTTGGCGAAGGATTCACTAATGCTACCCAACCACGGCAAACGAAGATAGACCGAACATTTACCCACTGAAGCAGGTTTAATTTTGTTAAACCTGGCAGTTTCATTTCGAATAACTGAGTGAACAATGTTCAACGGATAACCATTGTTCACAAAAATCTCAGTTAAGGAACTGATTTCATGTTTCAAAGTGTCATCCGAACAAATCATTAGGGCCCTATGTGTCAGGGTCCTAATCAAATTAATCTTTTGTCGTTTAGGACAAAAGGAGTCCCATCGAGTATATAATCCAGTAAATGTAGACTTCCTGTAAACTGATGTGATAAACGAGGAAGGAGTTCTTTGAACAAGAACATCTAAGAAGGGCAATGAACCATTGAACTCCTTATCTACTGTGAATTTAAGGGCAGGATGAACACTGTTGAGTAGGGAAAAAAATTGATCCACTTCCGATTCGTGGCTGAACACACAAAAAGTGTCATCCACATACCGAAAGTAAACCTTGGGTCGGGCAGAACTTAACATAAGGCTTTCTTCATAAAAACCCACAAAGATATTAGCCAACACAGGACCCAAGGGGGAACCCATCGCTACACCATCTATCTGACGATACATGATATTGTCGAAACTAAAATCGACAAACATGGTGGCAAATTTCATGAGTTCAACGAACACTTCTTCAGGTATATTAGGAGGAGTCAAATTACTACGATATAACATATCGCTGCAAATATCAATAGTCTCCGATAAAGGCACACACGTGAAGAGGCTGCAGATGTCAAATGAACACATAAATCCATCTGTGGCATCACAATTCCGAATGAATTTGGAAAAAGAAAACGAATCTTTAATACAAAAGGAACTGTAATGCTGCAACACTGGTTGCAACAATATAGCAAGCCACTTTGCAACTTTATGCTGTGAAGACCCAATCATCGATAAAATGGGTCTCAACGGGACACCCTTCTTATGAATCTTGGGTAATCCATAAAGACGGGGACGAATAGAGCCAAGCGGTCTCAATTGCTCCGCCATTTCAGATGAAAGAACACCACTTTTTACCCACTTGACAAGACGTTTCTGAAATCGAATTTCAGAAGTCAACGTAGAATCGTGAGTATCACTGGAACCAAGACGTTGAAACTTGGAAGGATCATTCAATATACTTAACATTTTGTTAATGTAATCATGGCGGTCCATAAGGACAACACCCGATCCTTTATCCGATTTCGTAATAACCAAAGAATGGTTATTCTTAAGGGATTTAATAACCTTATGGTGTTCACTTCTCCATTTCGATTCAGAGAACGAAATAGGAGAACTAGCATAAGAATGAGCCAAATCATTCAATTTAGCTCGAAAGTCGCTGGATTTATCACAAGACACAGGTTGAAGCTTCGAGAGTTGAGCATAAAATACTTCAAATTCAGAAAAAAATATTCTCCCTACTAATAGAAGTAACAGGAATGCTAAAATCTAGACCATGGGCCAAGATAGCAAGCTCAATCTCTGAGGGAGAATAAGACGACAAAAATAACAAAAAAAAAAAAAAATAGAAATAAAACATAAAAAAATACTATGTTACTTAAAAATCGAAAACCGAAAAGAGAAAATATACAAGTAAAATAAATTAACCTAAATTCATCCAAGTAAATAAATAAACAAACCAATCCCAAATAAAGATAATCAATTAAAAACTGTTCCCGACAAAATAATACTTAGAATGAACTACAACAATCAACCCCAAAACTGAACAAATAGTTTTAATTAAATTCCCAAACCAAAACAAAACTGTTAAATAAGTGATATAAACAAATTTTTACTACGTTAATAAATAAATAAATAAATAAAATAAGAAACAAAAATAAAAACAAGCAATATAATTTGACCTAAATAGATAAACAAACGACTCCGGGTGAAATAACCGCCATAATAGAATACCCACAATGCACCACTAACCCGTATATATATAAATAGCCGAGAAAAATAACAGCACACGTGGCTTGACGATTGCATATAGCATGAAACAGACTGTCGCCTCTAAGTGTTGACTTCTATGTTCACTTTTATATTTATATATATATATATATATATATATATCTGTATGTCGTACACAAAAAATTAAATCTCCATCATTATAATTCAAGAGCATACCCTGCACAACAACCAACACAAAATACATTCGTTAGAACTGGACGTCCTTCAACAATTTTGAAGAAAAAGAATGACTCCGTAAGCGTGGATTCTTTTGTCGAAAATGAAAATGATTTTGTTTTTGATAATATCCTTGATCTTCCCTTGATCCTCCCTTCGTTAGTTAGAACGACCGTTTTGACCTATCAATACGTCATGAATAATGGATTATTCCTCGATTTGATCGCGTGACAAAGTGGAAAATACATTACTTGGTTCCAGTAAGAAAATGAACAAAAGAAAGAAGAGAAGATAGAAATGGGCAGAGAGAAACAAATTATATGTATAAGAACAGATACTATACTTTGATCTTTGCCAAATGAACGAGAATCTATGGCGACCGTGATAAATCACTATTTTTCAGATGCATGGTATCGAACAAAGGAAAACAAGCATAGTAAAAAAAACAAAGAAAGAAAAAACAGTTACCCTAATTGAAATAACATCTGCGGAATTGTTTTAAATTATTTTTAAGATAAATGTTCGTAAGACGGGGATATGGCTAGAAAGAAATAAAGAAAGGATTGAAGGAAATACATTAACGTCCTCTGCCAATACCACATAAATGATGAACTATTCTGTTTTGATCGAGTAGAAAAACAAGACATACGCAAGGAAGAAAGAAAGAAGGGAAAATGTAAATATTTAACGTTTGGTTTCAGTGAACCGGAAAAGTTGTCAATTTAAAATCTTTTATTTTTATCCATTTTTTTTAAAAATACCGACCAGCATTCATCTTATAGATATTATAATATTTTGTTAAAGTTGTTTAGCTCAAATATTTTAACCGTGTAATGGGGTATTTCTACGGAAGAGTTTAATGTCATAAATCTCGTGAACTTCTTCAATCATTAACTTAAGAATAAAGATTTATCAGAAAATTAAGAGAGGAAAACCGTGAAAATTATCACAGGTTTTTCTAGTTTAAATAAATTTCATTTTTCTTTCTAGTAAGATCTAATTAATTTCACCCCAAGCAAAGCATGAATGTCACTAGCACGCAAGCCGTTACAGAGACTGAAAGTAAGAGAATAGTGGGGTGTTTGAAGAAAGGGTAAAGAGAAGGGTAGGGATCAAGATCAAGACATCAGAAAATGTCGATTATCATTGTATTTAATTTTTTGAAAATTATAGTTATCAAGGAAGCAAGTGAGAGGAAGGGAGTTCCACTGTCGTGAAGTACAGGAAAAGAAGCCTTTGGAGTAGAAGAGACGGTTACATTTAACTGTTTCAAAAGTAAAAGGGTGGGGCCGAGATGCCAACCTAGTAGCATGCTTACATTCATGCAACTGGCGCACTAGTGAAAATACCTCGTCAGAGCAGTTACCATGAAAATATTTTGTAGAAAAGACAGTGGGAAGCCACATCAAGCCTGTGAGAAAGTGACTGGAGTCGAGATGCCGGGTCAGGACCTATAACATTGCATATCAGTCTCATTTTAATAGTAAAATTAATAATAATACATTTTTATAAAACATTACCAAGAAAATATTTTTGTAGAGAATTTACCAGAAATACATATTTTTAAAGATTACCAACAATATGCTTTATCATTCCTAAACTATATATCTTAAAAAGAACATACGTTTACCCATAAATTATGTACACAGTATCCGCAGTTGAAGGCATAAAATTGCGTGCAAAATATTTAGAAGTTGGTATTAAATATCCCATAGAGATGGATAGGTCACTAAAAAAATCAACCAACCATATTTCCAAGCACTTTAATATTTAAATAATTTTTAACTTAAATTGTATTAATATCCTTTGAGAGTAAAGCGTAATCCCTTTCCAAACAGCTGTCATATTAAAATAAATTTAAATTTTGTTTTTATGTCCTTAGAAAGCCGGATTTATTTTCAGAATACGTTAATTTTCAAATAAATCAGGATGAATTAAATTGGACTAGAGTAAATGTCCAAAGATTTGCATATCAATTACCTTGAATTAACCAAGTGTGCACCATTAGCTGGGGCAACGCACCGTGCATTTCTGTTAATGAGCAGGAAAACGGGAGGAGCATAATTGCCAGATTAATACAATAATGGGTTAATTTCATTATTATTTTATTGAATATATGATAAAATACTTCAGGAATGAAATGTCCCTCTGGTCCAAAATGAGTGAATAAATTAGTTCTGAAAAAGGCTGACAACCTTCGAATTTTAAGCGTTTCTTCGAAATCCAGAAGATATCCTCATTATTTTGGCTGATAGACCTTAGAGAATTAGACTAAGCCTTTCGAAGAATATTTGGAATAGCAAAAGATTCCTTCCAAAATCTATGCAAAGTATTAAGAAACAAGAAAATTTCGTTAGAAACAAAGAAAAGTGTTCTGAAATGTTTTGTAACATCAGTCCTCCTATATAGCAGCTAATGCTGGGCAATCTCCACTCAGATGAAGAAGAGACTTAAACAACAGAAATGTACCTCATTCTTCATATTAAAAAAAAATCTCTCGACACCAAACCATGATACATCTCTACTCTAGTGTCTAAAAAGAGATGCACAGAGCGTCAGCCGCTATGGGATACCCACAACTGGTGAGGCAACTGACAAGCGATTCTTTTGTAGTGGACTACCATAGGCAATAAAGGAAAGAAAGGACTAAAAAATCAATTGTAAAAAAAGAATGTATGCTTATCAGCAAAAAGGAACAGCCCGATATGCCATTTACAGATTGGAGATGCTAAAATCAAGCACTTACAATAATTTAAATATCTAGGAAGTGTTTTAAGCCGGAACGGAAAGTGCGATACTGAAATCAGAAGGTGCCCTTGGATAGATAAACATGCCTTCTAAAAGCTAAGCAAAGTATTAGGAAACAGAAAAATCTCGTTAGAAATAAAACAACGAGTACTTAACTAATATGTAATATCGGTCCTTCTATATGGCAGTGAAAGGTGAAAGATCTCAGATAAAGAAATAACTTTAGGCAACAGAAATGATGTTCTACAGAAGGATAATGAGGATACCATGGACTGAACATTTGAGGAAAATATACTGCGGAAAAAGGGCACGGAAAATTTGATTTTCACAGGATATATTGACGGTTAGAGGAACAGAGGAAAACAGCACATAACTAACGAGCTTGTGTAAATGGCAGAATAAAGTTTAGAAAAGATAGCAAAAAAGACAAAATTTACTAAAAGCTCTAATGGATAGGAAATTATAACTAACCAACATGCTAAAAAGTTTTGACAGATAGTAAAAGAAAAAGACTATTTTATTTTATCTGCTTAATACGGGTTATCTGTTGTCTGAGCTATTTTAGTCTTTTAAACAATGGATTTGGAAAAATGAAAGTTTTGACTTAAATTCGATTATAAAACATGCCAGAATCGTCCCTGTCGAGGCTGTCACGAATACGCAATGTACTAATTTTTATCTTGGCAGAAAGGCAAACATTGCCACCAATTAAATAGCAATTCTTGGCGAGACATCTGGCGCCACGTGCTTGCCTACAGACTTAACACAGCTTGGTGTCTTCAGTTCGGCCTTCGATCGTTTTTAACCATAATTTTCAGGTTTTATCCACTGGCCAGTGTGTTATATAGACAGGCGGAAAAGAACACAGGCAGAAGAGACAGTATTTTTTTTTTTTTTTTTTGTTAATGTATTTATTATCGAAACTGTTGTAATAGCAAAAACCGACAACTTTTGTTTAAACAAGCATTATAAGTGAATTAAATATTATTTTTTTTATTATAACTTTCATCGTTTGCGCATCAATCATATCAATAATGAAAGGGCATAATCCAGTAGAAGTCGGTTTATCATAAACGATATGAACATTTTTTTCACTTTAATGATATTATGAAAACCATCAAAATGCGGACTGGATTTGGTAATGCAAAATATGTCTACTTTAAGCATCTTTTATAACGTCTACTATAACACCGTCTATTATAATAGTATAATAAAAAATAATCCTTACAAGTCCTTGGGGGCCAACAATCTTTTAGACAATGTTACATTCATTAAATTGCTAAAAGTATACATTTCTATGTATAGGAGTCAAACATAAAAAATACTATTAAAAAAACTATTTTGCCTCTCCCTCTCTCTCTCTCTCTCTCTATATATATATATATATATATATATATATATATATATATATATATATATATATGAATAACATGTCCAACATTTACAACAAACCTGTTCCCATTCGCAATTCAGAAAAATCCTTGTTGAAAATACCTCTATACTTTTTCACGAAAAAGAATAAACGTAAAATAAAATTCTCGAAGCTATCTATATTTAAAAAAAAAACATGAAACCAAACCTTATTAATATCATTTATGAATACTCGGAAAATGTTTACAATCGATAGTTCGAAATGCCAAACGATTTCAGTGGTCATGCACTGAGGTAGCGTTCCTCACTCCATTTTCAGATAACACAATCTTATCGTTGACAATAATGAACACTACATTTTTTAGCTTTTAATAAACAACACCCTGATTATGATTTTGTATCTTCCTTCAATAATGACACCAAAAAGCTTATCCGCGAATGTCAAAGGATCCTAGTGAAAATAAGCAGATAGAACATGTCTAAATTATTCAATGAAATCTCTCTCTCTATCTCTATCTCTCTCTCTCTCTCACTATATATATATATATATATATATATATATATATATATATATATATATATATATATATATATATATATATATGTAGGTCTGATGAATTGGATCGTATATATATATATATATATAATAAAAAGGCTTAAACACTAATATCCCATGGTCATAATTCCATTGGAATCGTAAATACGATCCAATTCATCAGACCTACAAATTCAAAAAGAAAACAGAAAAAACAACTCCTGAAATAAAAAATAAAATTTAGAGAGAGTGTGAGTATGAGAGTGTGGGACGAATGTTAGAGCTATAGAGAGGGGTAACAGATGAAAGAAGGTGAGGAATTAAAATTTAACAGAGAGAAGTTTTAAAGAGGGGAGTCAAAGACAGTTTAAGTAAGAGAAATATGAATGTTGTCGGATGTCTAATACATTAAAGATGTAACCAGAAAGGATACATTTTGTGGTGACATACACACACAATAGACGATCTAATCTTAAAGATCAGAAAAAGAGGGAGGGAGAGGAAAAGAAAAGACAAAGGGGTGGGGGAGAGTGATAGGGCGGGGAAAACTAAACTTTAAGGGTATTTAATAAAAGGGCCGCTGTGAAATATTAGTGTTTAAGCCTTTTTATTATATCCTTACTCTGTCCTGGACATAGAGTTCTACCTAGATTCTATGCTCTTGGAATTTCTTTTTATACAAAAATATATATATATGTGCATGCATGTATGTATATATATTTATATATTTTGCATATGTATGTGTATATTTACCACTAATATATATATATATATATATATATATATATATATATATATATATATATATATATATATATATATATATATATATAACGTTTTAAATATACATGAAGAAAGAACCGAAAGCAGGAATATTCGGATAAGGTTTTGTGTATTTGGCTCGAAGTTGTGGATGAACTGTCTGAAGTTCATATATTGTTATTTTTGTTCAAGTACCTAAGACTTTCGTAACAATTATCAAGAATCAAAGTAGTGTCTATGTTCAAGTTAGAATTCTTTGTCGGTATCCTGGCCTGAAACGGTCTAGTATGATGTCATGCCTTACGCGTAAAATTCGTAGCTATTCGAATGAGATCTCATAAAAAGAATGTGAATTATTTATTTATCATATTTTATTATTAGGTTGGTGCAAAAATAATGACGTAATAATGTCGTTTTTTGACGTTAAAACATAGGTCAAAATACGACATTATTACGTCATTATTTTTGCACCAACCTATTATTATTATTATTATTATTATTATTATTATTATTATTATTATTATTATTATTATACTGATAAAACATGTGCTATGCGTTTTGTTCTCTTTTTATTTCTCGTTTATCACTTTTGCCATTATATATCCGACATTGTTATTATAGAAGATCTGCCAAGATATGTCACATGTTTTAAGAACCTGCACGTAAATGTACAGTCTATGATCTAGCGATTAAAGCACTTTCTATATTTTCGAACGCTTCTTTATATTTTTTTTATTCTTAGTAAATTGATTTTTTTTAATTAAGGTAGCATTTATTAAATGAAAATCATGGTTAGTTAATTCCGATGAGCAACTAATTAACTGACTGTGTTGTTTTGTAAAACGTTGCTTTTGTGTTAATATATAGTTTAAATTCCCAGGGGTTTCTCCTATGTACTATATTTGACAATTATCAGAAGTGATAGAGTAATTGCCTCATTCAAGTTTTAGCTAATTATTATTCTGTTTTGCATAATTTTATATATTGTTTTCCATGCCGAGAATGTGTGCAGTTATATACAGGGTGTATCAAAAATAATTTTACAAATTTTGGAGAAGGGTTCCTCACCCTAATACAAGGACAAAAGTTCGCATAACAAAATGTAAGCAATTCATTTAAAGTTTACGATGTTAAATGTACAAGATACAATCCAAAAATATTTTTACAAATATTTAGGGAGAGGTCATTACAGCAAAAACGGAACATTATTCATACAAACATAAATCCAAAAAGCCATCATTGTATCTCAACACAGCAACTCATAAAAAATGTTCAATATGCCTCTCACTTGCTTCTGCATACACATACACCCGTTGGATCATTGACTATTGTATCCTTTCGGTGCTGAATGGTTTCGTAGACCCCAATGACCAACTTATAAAGCGTCTCTGCATTAATAATATCTGCTGCATAAACCAATATTTTACGTGGCTCCATAAATAAAAACCCAAAGGAATGAGTTCGGGGAAACGTGCAGGTTGTGTAACCGGTCCTTTCCTACATATCCATTTTTTATGGTAGATATTAACCAGTGCATCGCGAAGATGTGACTAAAGAGAACTCCTTGTACATGAATTACATGTGTCTTCGGATTAGCAGAGGTACATCCACTAGCAGATGTAGGAGTGTGTTCGAAATAAAGTCCCTTTAGACAGCTTCTGTATGACATGCTAGAAAATGTCAACCTATGAGACATTTACCTACAATTCCAGAACAGACATTGATCGTAAACTGATGTTAGTGTCTTGCCTGTATTGTACCATGGGGATTTAGATCCGTTCACAAATGTTGGTTGTTTAAATCTGTTATTCCATCTCTTTCAAATGTTATCTTATCTGTAAACAAGAGTGAAGAATCAAAAAACAGATCGGCAGTTTGCGCATAAAACCATTGGAAAATGTACTCCTGTGGTGAGTGATAAGAAAAGCGAAAGACCCTGTATACGTTGCAGAAGACACAGATACAGGAGCTGCTCTTGAAGTACCCTCAATGTGGTACCTTAAAATGTACGACATGCTTGGGCCACGTGATGTCTGCTGATACCTTGGTTATCTCCGACCGCCTGAAGAATGTATTCTTCGTGGTCAGACGTGCGAGCGGATCTCGGACTTCCTCTAACCAATGTTTGTGGTGTTACGAATCTTGCCTCAGCAACACAACGATAAAGAGAAGCGAAGTTGGGATGACTCGGTTGCTTTCGGTCTGGAAACAAAATCTGATACTGCCGTGCAGCCTTCGCGATTCCGTAAGTAAAAATCATATCTGCCTGATGACGATATGAATATCCTGCAATTGACAAATGGAACGCTAGGTTCTTCCAGCAGCCACCCTCTTGACCCAGGTCAGCACTACCTCCTCAATCACTTCGTGTTGAATCTGAGAGGCTGTGGGAAGAAGAATGGAGGCATAACTTTGCCATCACTAGTTATCACACCAAACTCCTTCGTAATCTCTCTCATCCAATTCTGTCCGAATCCTGTTCAATGTTCTCATATTGACAACCAAACACTCTGAAATACCAAGCAGTACAGCATACGGTTTCCCAATTTATGTCGCAGGAAATTGTATCATTGTGCTATTTTCTCACAGAAGGTGCCCAACTGACCCTACTATATTCTGCAGTCGATAAAATTAAAAACAAACAGCGAGCATGCGCGAAATTAAAAATAAAAAACGACACACCCTGTGTCTTTACACACACACACACACAAACACACACACACGTATATATATATATATATATGTGTGTGTGTGTGTGTGTGTGTATGTGTGTGTATTCTGTATACACACGCGCACAGACACAGACGCACACACACACAGACGCACACACACACGTACACACACACAGACACACACACACACACACACACATATATATATATATATATATATATATATATATATATATATATATACATATATATATATATATATATGGATTATATATATTAAAGCGCGACTGGTTAAGACCAGCTAAACAGTTTGTCCAGATTTTTTATCGTTTGATTTATCAAACATCTGGTTCTAATGATTGGCTCGATATAAACTCTTTACGGAACCAACCTAATAATTTACACAATTTTTTTCTGAATATATATAATTGTGTGTTTCTGTGTTTAATAACTTGAAAGTTTCCCTGTTTCGTGTCAACTGAAGGAAAACGCACTAAAAATGTGTTATTTACTAAGGTTAGTATTTAAAACACGGCTGTTAACGGTCAAGCAGATTACTCCGCACTGATCAGTTAAACATGAACGCAAGCTCACACGATGTCAGTCGAGTTGGCCTTTTATCCTTTATTTTAAAAATTATTGATGATGATTCTTGCTTTACATCATTTCAAAATTAAATCATTTCTGTATTAATATTATTAACCAAACTTGCTTAAACTACTTCCCAAATGATAAAGTTCAAATTTTCACGAAAACAAAAAATACTTCTCTGAATTTATACCATAAAATTATCGACGAGAACTTTTTTTTTTTTTTTTTTTATAGTTTCTATTATTAGGTTTATTTTACGACATATTAACCCATTGGGTCATTTAAGTTCGAAATTTAATTTTCTTGGAAAAATTAGTAATTTCCTTTTTAAAAAAAATGTATTGTTGGTAATATTTTTTTTTTACAGAAATGTATTTATAGCTTTTTTATTACTATGAAAATGTATTACTCTATTTTTACTATAAAATATTTATTCTTTCATAGTGTTTTGACCCCATGTTTGAGGTTAGCTATTTTTCAATAGCTGGTACCCTAACCGGTGCTGCGACTCTGGGTCAGAGTAGACCTGGGAAAACAGCAACTAAGAGGTGGTTTCAAGCACGCCTCAAAACTTATCGACCGGATGTAGTTTATCGTCATATCCAGGACGATTACTATTAGGTAACTATTAGTTTGGTGCAAAAATAATGACGTAATAATGTCGTTTTTTGAGGTATTTTTTAACGTCAAAAAACGACATTATTACGTCATTATTTTTGCACCAACCTAATAACAGACGCAGTAACTATTATTTATTTATTTATGGCGGGAAATATTCCGGCCAACCTTATTAAAACAATCCCGTTTAATAATTTCGCTGTTTTTACTTTTTAGATGATTCTTCAACCCTGCTTTTTATCATGATCTACTGTTTATTGCATACAAAGGAACCCGATCAGTACTTAGATGACAGACAGCTTGGGAACACCGTCTACTCTACACAACTTCCTACAATCTGAAATATGTTTAAGCTTTAAATAGCCTACAAAAAAAAGAATATATAAGCAGTAAAAAAATCGATCAATCAATGATAGCATTGATGAATGTTCCGACCGTCCCAATTATTAAGTTTCACCCCTTCTATTAGAGACTTCAGAGGCGGTCACATCAAAATGACATGTTTACAATTATATGGGATTAAACTGAAATACAAATTTACTCATATAATTGATCCATTTTTTTACAATGATGTTTTCCTGTACAAAAGCCTAGAGCCACTCGAGGTAGAGGGTTACAGATTAACAGACACAGTTTATGGGGATATATAAGGAAGCTAACGGTTGACTTGAACGGGACAAGATTGTAGTGATCGGGAAACTGTTGGGAGTAGGTTGCACAGAGCGGGGTATCGTTGGGAGAAACTGATCGTGCGTAATTTACATTTCACCAATGGAATATGAATAGAATGAGGGTGCTTCGCTACATTGTGCGTGGTAAGGCCGCTCTTGGCAGTGAAGGTTAGAACTGGTGGAACTGAGGAATGTAGTCCGTTTGAATACTTTCTATCAAAATATCGACAAGGTAGCGATAGGCTTACGATACTTAATCTGTCGGAAGGGCATTGTAAAGTAGAAAATAATTTATCACCCACAAGGAAGCGGAGACGATAGAAACTGCAAAGTAAGAACTGGGCACCTCCTGCCCATATATAGCAACACTACCCCCATTTTAAACCGGATCTGGCATAGAACAGCAGGAGAATACATATATTAACAGGAGCGGTACAGGGACCTTTTTTTCCACTATCTTTAGCAATGGATCGTATGTACGATTTCTACTTTAGGTCACGGTTGGACGCCAATAGGTACTCAAGGTACCGGATCTCCCTGAAAGTGTAGCAAATCATCACGATCGGTGACTATTCAGGGTATTCCCGATGATTATATTACGTTACTCGTTCCGTTCCCGTAACGTTGAATGAGGCCAGCCATTTTTTTTCTCCACTGAACTGTTTAAGCGTGGTCAGAAGCGAGACTAGATGCCAAGTTTTAAAAGTGCGGCCATATACCGTTGTAACATCAGCATAAATATTCACAAATGATCGGAGTATATACTCTTAGGCAGATCATTTATGTAAATTACAAAGAGGGTTGGACCGAAAAACGAGCCTTGGGAGATGCCTGTGTTGATTGCTTGGGCCCCGGGGGACTAGCCGTTAACTCCTACCTTCAGGGACCTACCCGTTAGGAAGGACTTTGATAATTGAGAAAACTCTTCAATAATTAATTAATACGTGGTACCTAAAGCGTGCTTTAATTTTTGTATATGTAGATAAGTGTGTATATTGACACAATTCTGAAAATAACTTCATATGTATTTTTCAGCGTTTAATAGTCTTTGAAAGATAATTTCTTTAATCATTTCACCCCACGCAAGGCAATAAAGCCATTAAAATGCAACTAGTTACTGAGTCTAAGGGAATAGAAAAAAAGAAAGAAAAACAATAATAAGGAGAGAACAATAAAAGAAAACTTAAGAAGACAGATGACGATCGATATTGCATTTATTTTTATGTTGACTGGAAGTAAGTTGGAAGAGAGTTCCACCAGCGAGAAGTGTGAAAGACTAAACAGTTATCTTATAACTCCATTTTGAACCTGGTCATTTCAAGTGATGGGGCCTAGTTACAAGTTGTTGTTTTTTATTGCCATTGAATTAGAGATACCAATTCAGTGAAGGATACGGGTTTGTTTTCAAATTGTAGCTTATGTATACACTCTCACAATATATATATATATATATATATATATATATATATATATATATATATATATATATATATATTCAGGTATGTTTAGTTAAATAATTTAGATATGTGTCTATATCTTTTTATTTTAATCCTCTCAAATTCACAGATGAATTCCTTAGTGTTGTTATTAAACTGATTAAGACAGACTCCGCAGTTTTGGTTATTTGTTTTATTTTCCCAGGTACTTTTTCAAAAAAATTACATTATTTTTTTTTTTTTTTTGGCTTAGAAATTCAGCCATGAAGATGACCTTAGATGAGATTGAAAGTACTTGGGAAAATAAACGAAATAACCAAATATACGGGGCCTTTCTTACTCAGATTTTTAAAAGCACTAAGAAATTGATTCGTGAATTTGAGGCGATTAAAATAAAATAAATAGATATGTCTAGACTATTCTACTAAACATGTTTGAATGAAGATATTCTGCCCCTATATATATATATATATATATATATATATATATATATATATATATATATATATATATATACACACACATAAATACACACATGGGTGCATGTGTTTGTGCGTGTTCAGCAGCTACTCACTTAACAACCTACCTGGTTCACCTCTCCAACATTTCGACCAAAGATAAAATCTCATAAAAGAAAAAGTATTTCTGTTCTCTATTGTGTTTCTCTTTTCTTCCCTACAGACTAAACAACATCTAAATAAACAAACGGCAGATTCTGTCTACCGACCCTGTCTGAAGCACCTCTAATTCAGCCCACACTTGCTCTACATAGACATATTATACGTTTTTGGAATCAGGATGATCATTTGTATTAAAATCTGTGCTTCCTCTGCTGCTTGAACACGATGATGGGGAACAGTTGAAAATTCAAAATTTTAAATAACAAAAAATTAATGATTTTAAAAGTTTTTAATTTATATTGAGTTAAACTGAGAGGTTTCGCGACGTGAGGTTTTGAAGTTCCACAGAGTTTGTGATTTGAAGAACTCAAATCAACTGAAGTTCCACGTAGATTGTGATGTGAAGAACTCAGTTTTCGGACTGAATTGGACTTTCGGCCTAAATCAGTCTTTTAGTCATTATATTCACCTAAAGCGTTCTGGACTTAATCAGAATTAAAATGAAGTTTTGAGGTTCCATGGAGTAAATTGAGGAATTCAAAGTTATTTCTTTAAAATTATCATTGCTGTTTTCAAAGATAGACAATTTTGCGGCTTAATTACAACAAAATTCCACATCTCTTAAAGAGTGCAACTCTTAAACTAGTAATCAAGTGAAAACTATAAATGTTACTTGTACTGAATTTACACTATATAAATGCAAGTACTATTTAAATATAACTTATTTTTTAAATTTGTTTATCGTATTTACTTTTCAGTACACTACTGGTGATAACGGACCAGGCTAGGTGGGGAGTTGAACATTTAGAATTAAAATGGAAATGTTAAAGATGGCGTAAAAGTGATATGAAACTTTCCTGGTGTCGATGGACACAAATACACGCGCCATGTCTGAAATTACGGTCAGGTATGATGTCACACTTAACGATGAATTTGTTTAACGTTTCCAACGACCTACTGGAAATGAAACCTTCACAACAACCTCATTTATTAGTCCTCTACCTCGAGTGGCTCTTGAATCGTGTATTGGGAAACAATAGTTCGTTTGTTTTTGTTTTTTAAAGCGTGCACATAATTAATTGACTCAGCAAGATGTCCAAAACATATTTTTTATTGTTCTCATAAAATTTTCAATATTTTTTTAAACAATTCTATGAAAAAAATTTTACAAAAGTTGACTATTCATAACCAAACTTTTTTGACTCGATAGACAAGACACAGGCAATAATATTTTTCCTGTTTTTTTTTCTTATTTTAATCTATTTACTCTGACTGAACATCTTGTGTAAGTAGCTATCATTATTTATAGTATTAAATTGGCCATAAAATCCTGACTCAATTAAGCGAAAAGAAAACAAGAAATCTTGATCTCTGTCTGGTGGAATTTCCAAGAGTCCCTGCATTTCGAGCTTGTTCGACACGGTTATGAACGCTAAACTGTATTACCAGCAGCTGGACCGCGTGTACGACAAACTACAGAAAAAGTATCCAGCTTTGGTAAATCGAGGTCGGGCTTTGCTTCAGCAAGACAATGCTAGTCCACTTACTGCCAGTCTAAGGAGTAGTTCAAACATGGCGACGGTGTTGAGATTCTTCCACATCCACCATTCAGTTCCGATGCTGTTCCGAGTAACTATGGCCGAATCCGCTCAATGGTATACCTCCTCCGTGACCATTTGATGACGTGAAGGATAATTGTTTACGTTTTTTGTTTGTTTGTTTGTTTTGTTTTTTTTATTATTTAAAGCCAGTCTACTTGTATCTGAGACAGATTCAGATGCCGTCTGATTGCTGGAAGAATATCGTCGAGAATAATGGACTTTATTTTGAAGAATAAATGTTAGCTTTGCTCCATAAAATTTTGTTATCTTTCTGATTCCTAAGTGATCCCGAACTTTCTTGCCGACTCAGTATTTGCATTCAAATTATTGGCTTAATTTTTTTTTAGTATAATCATTACGTTTCGACCGTCTCTGCCTTCCGCCATTATACATGGGCTGGTCGATATGGGTAATTTTTATGGAATTTAATTAAATAAATTAAATTTTTTATCCACGCATCAAGAGCCTAGTGGATTAAAGCGTTAAATCGTAAATTTGCTTACATAATAATTGTGAATTCAATGTTTGGATTGGGTTGCGCAGAAATTCAGTTGAAACAGTGCGATCAATAAATGAGGAGTACTAAATAAGAACATGACAAGTTATCTCCTCTATACATGGACAACGGGATGAGAAAGATCTATACCTGTAGATTAAGAAAGCGTTCATTTGAAATGCTTTGAGGGTTAGCATAATGGCAAAGCATCGGGAGAAGGCCGGAGCACAAAACTGCTGAAACGTTGCGATAATAATAGCAAAAATGGTGAAAATAGAACCAGTATAAAAATTCTATATGGAATCGGAGAACCGAGTTCGAATTACAGTCGAGTTCATTATATTCACCTAAGTGCTAATACTTTTGGGAAAGATATTCAACCATCGCTTCTTAAATCTCTACTTTATATGTAAAATAGCAGTGGCTCCTATAGCCTTGGTTAACAAAGAGTCTAGGAAACGAAATGTTGAATGCAAACCAGATCGCATTTTCCTTAAAGTGTGTATACACACGGCTAAGTACTACTTGTGATTACAAACTCCCACTGAATCTCATACTATTAGCAAATCCCCTGATGTGGATTTAAAAGAAGCCCAATGTTGGATACTGAACGAGAGGAACTAACTAACTATATATAACTAGAAAAAGAAATAATTCCGTTATTTATTAAGTCTTTCCTTGCAGAGTGACCACAGATTCTTGGTTGGATTTAAATCAGGAGAGTTTCTCGGTCAGTCTATGGTACCATGTCACTAGTAAAATTTGCCAGTGTGTTCGTGCAACGTTACAATTTTCGTACGCTTCCTTGGAGTAACGTCCATCACAGAAAATGATAGTAGGACAACTAATCGACAGTTGAGACAATACGGTCTGAGCGTTATGAAAATCTGATGCAATCACAGATGCCGCAATATTTTTCAAGGCTAAACAAATGTCATCATACAAAAAACAACAGATTCATATAATCTGAGGGATTCGATTATAGCGTCTAACTCCAGAGTGTCTAAAACAGACCGTATGGTGAAAAAAGGAAACTAAAGCGGTTGCTCCAATTAATTTGCACAATGGTATATATATATATATGGTGTATAAATTACTTTGGGGGCGTGTTCCTCACACCAAAACACCGACAAATGTCCATATAAACACATGTTCACCGATCCTTCATTTCTGAGATATTAAGTTTAAAGAAAGCTTCCTCACGAAATGAATATCCAGCTATTGTTAAACGGAACACTTCTCAGTTAACTCAATACTACGTTGAATGAGTAGAGCGTCATTTACCGTAAATTTTCTTTAAACTTAATTACACAAAATCGAAGGATTTGCTTACATATGTTTATCTTTTTCCTTGTTTTCGTATGAAGAACCACCCCACAAAGTTTGTAAAAGTATTTTTGATATACCTTGTATATATTGATTTATAAATTTATAATGTCTTCCTCTTCAAATATAGGAAAATAAGTTCTTCAGGCCAACATTGTTAATCTTTCTAGAATCGATGGAGGTCTCATTTCTATACTTTTCTTTAAGGGAGTCATCATCATCCTGGATAGTCAAATTCTTGATTATGTCATTATTTACTCGTTGACTTACATGTTTTATCCATTGTTACTGCAGCTAAAAGTATGTAATGTGATGTGGTTGCTGTTATTTGGTAAAGTTCTTTGGAATTGCCTAGCCAGTCTAATGAAGTCCAGTAGAATCCCTGACAACCGAACTAAGAAGGCCTTCCTGATATGAAAAATTGCTTACAACGTCCGGATATGAGATGTTATATTTAGATTAAAATAAAAGAACTGAAATCGGATTTAACATTTATTTTCAATGTTTTATAGTAAACAAAATAAACTAATGACCAGTGAAATATAATTGTGGTTGCATGATGATTCTTTCTGTTCCAATGTCATTCTCAATTTTCCCGCATTTTGCTTTGCTACTGTTCTTGAAATTTTGTAACCAAATACGCTTTTTAACTCTGCGTGCGTTATTGCAATCGTCATAGCTGAATGTTAGCTTTCTTTCCATGAAACTGACAACCATTTCAACAGCTTTTTTTCAATTTCAGCCCAGGTTTCATCACAATTTTATTTTTTATTTCCTTGTTCATTGTAACAGTTTGAACGCTTGAGAATAGTTTCTTTGGAAGATTTTATGTCATACACTATTGACTTTCCAACGTTGAACTCAGCCATTAGTTACAATGAACTTTCACCAGCGTCTAGTCTGTTTAAAATTTCCACTTTTTGCAATAACTGCACAGTTGTTCTTTTCCTTTTATTACCATCATTTCTTTTTGCATCATTACGAGACATTGGGGTGAAATAAGCATAAAAAGTAAAATTTCTGAAATCAGTTACAGATCACCTAAATAATTCAAATATACACATCAAAATGATGTCCGGATATGCGGGATTCCGGATATGGGGCACTCCGGATATGCGGAATTCCGGATATGAGGGATTCCAGATATGAGGGATTCTATTGCCTCATCATCAGCATGACATTAGGGTTGTAAGGATACCACGTGTATAGATGACGTAGTAGAAACTGTGTTTCCCTGGTCAAGAGAGCCAGGATGCTTTTGAATTCGTGGTTTTTCCATCTCCTAGACAGCTTGCCACCCTGTCTGTCTTGCTATTTGCCTATAGCTAGTACGGAAATAGAAATGGCTTCCTACCTTTCCCAAGGGTATTAGTACATAAGTAAATTTAATGAACTGGACTGGAATTCGAACTCGGTTCTCCGAATCCCCAATCCGAGTTTTTATTTCACCGTACCTTGATTAATAGTATATAGTCCTCTTTGCGACTTGCAGTATTCATTTCCTTAAATCCGTTTTTAATCATTAATATGAGACAACGGTTCTGACATTTCTGAACAAGGGGATTCCATACATGACATCCATCTGAGAGTCAAGATTCGGGGTAATGGTTAGCAAGTTTGTTTCGTTAGATCAGTTGCTACTGAATAGTGAGTTCGATCCTCACTGAGTGCTCCACGCTTTCGGCCTTAGATACGCTTATAAAATTATTTAGGGCAAATCAGGTTGGTGTAATGATTAACATGCTAGATCAGTTGCGATTGAATAGTGAGTTTGATCCTTAATAGTTTTGGGGCGAATTGCATATAAGCAGACGGTTTTGGAAGTATAACCAAGTGCTTCTGGAATCGACGTTAGCTGTCGCCAGATTTCCTGATTCCAAAATTGAAGAAAATGAAGTGAAGTAATCTGTTCCTCGCGTTCGGCCGACGAGACGACACGGTAGGACGGGCGGTCAATTGGGTCTTTCGGCGCGAACCACTGCCGTCTCTCCGTGTATAGAGGGATAGATTATAATTACCATACCTCGATTCGTCGCACGGGTGTGCATTGAATACTCTTGACATATCTGTTCTGGTGATTCTGCTGTACATCTACAGATTCTTGACAAAATCCAAAGAAGGATCTGCAATATAGTCGATCTTGATCAGGCTTCTCAACTTCAGTCACATTCTCACCGACGTGGCATGGCTTCCTACTTTCGGCCTTGTGTCACATCCAAGCTAAGCTTAGAAAATCACCATATTAGAGTTGAGATCTGACGAGACTATGAACATGATTCGAGTCCTTCAGTTAATGTTTTCACCTAGCGCCATCTATCCTACGCCCAATGCCCTTCTTTCCAATTCTAGATTTCTTATAACTGATCCATATACTAACATGTTTGAAATGTTTAGAGTTTGTTAATTCAATTTTATGAATAGGTGATGATAGATCCATTCAAATTTCCGATCATAATTCCTGTTTCAGAAAAGTTTATCGTCGGTTCATGAGAATTGTATAAACGTACGAAATGCGTAACAAATTACCCTGATAAAAGTTAGATGAACTGGACGGTGTTTTATTAAAAGCTGGTCGATAGAGCAATGATTTCGAATACAGTATACAGACTGTAGCCTTTTATCATACGAAGCAGAATAGTCTTTAAAAAGTCAGTCTTCACACTTACTAACGCCCTTAATCAACGATACAGTTTCTCCTTAATCCTAACCTGTTTTTCACTGTCGTGGCTTACGGTAATATCACGTTGAAACTTCGATCGCCGTACGATCACCGAAGGTAAGCAACGACGGGCCTGGTCAGTAAATAGGCGGGTGACCGCTTGGGAATAGCAGGTGCTGTAAGCTTAGATGTTCGGGTGGTGTAATGAATAATGGCTTGAGATTTTTAATGGGAAGGAGAATTCCAATTCCAATTGGGTTCCTTATAGTCTCTTACATGCAAATACCCATCCTTAGGAATCCATCTGTTCTCCCGGAGCTATGGGTTAATTATTGAAACTTGCATCACTAAAACATTAATAACTCTCTTCCCCAAAATATTATATTCTAAATATATTTTCTGGCTTGAAGTAACCTAAAAATAATTACTAAGCCGTAGAAAACTTATTAACCAAACTAACCAAATTCTTGGAAGTCATTTGCAAGAATTCCTTTCAGTAATGTTGTCATGGGTTGCCGGACGTCGTGAATGTCAGGTCAGTTTTCAATTTTGGGAAAATCCAAAAATAAGAAAAGACTACACTATTTGTATAAGGTTTAAGGACCAGTTATGTAAGAGATTTCTTATCTAGGGACTCAAGAATTCGAGCATTTAGAATTTAATTTTCACGCCAAATGTCGGATCTTTTTCTTTCCTGAATAGATTTTCGTAAAACATTTAGAATTTTCCAAATACGCATATCGATTGAGAATTTTCCCTTTTAAAGAATTATCAATCACCGATGAAAGAAATGCACAAAAGTTTTCTTGATCTGCAAGCGAGACATGGCTGCATTTTCCGGCCTATCCGGATTCTTTGTTTTCCACTGCATACTCTGAAGTTTTCTTTACGGGTATTCCGTACTGGAAACCACGTTACATCAGAATTGTTACTTTCAGCGTACCATTTCTGAGTAGTTGAATCCTTGTATATGAAATACGAGCAGACTTCAATCCCTAAGTAGAATATATTATTTAAAAAAATAAATTCCGAAACAATTGAGAAACTGATATTGTGAAATCGTAATTTTATATAAGAGAAACAAAGAAAGACATCTGTGAACTTCCAAATGACTAGCAAATGAAGGAAAGGTTTGAAAGGACCAACATATGTTTTCTTTTTATCAGTTCAGCCAAACAAGGCATTAAAGCCACTAAGACGCAAAGTGTTACTGAGTGTCTGAGAATAGGAGATAGAAAAGAAAAAAATCAAGCGAGTGAACAATAAAAGAACAAAAATTGAGAAATTTGCATTGCATTTAATTTTTTAAGATCAAAGTTAACTGGGAAGAGAGTTACACAAACGAGAAGTGCGGAGAAGTTGTTAGCATAGGACTTACGGTTACATCCTAACTTGCACTGTGCTTCAATTCATAAAGTCTAGGTACCATGGAAAAATTTCATTCTAACAATTACCACGAAAGAATATATAGAAAAGGTGCAGGGAAGACACGTTACGGCGGAGGGAAAGTGACTGAAGTCGAGACGGCAGGTCAGGACCAATAACATTGCAGATTCGTTGGATTTTATCAAGGATCTCTAAATACTCTTTGGATCTGGAATTTCTTCTTTAGGTTTTGGGGCTGCCGGATACTTATGTCATCGTGCAATCTAAAACTGTATTTTACCGTCTATGCAACTAAAAGATTTCTTCATAGCATGTTCACTATACGCCAGGTGAATAGAACTAAAGTAATGGTAAGTTCGTCAAAGGCCTTCGTTTGCCGTAGCCGGACGCGCGTCGTGCGCCTCGGCAGTGGTCGTCGGACCAGTACATTTGACTAGTGACAATTTTCGACATTTTTTGAAAAAATTCAAAAAATAAAATTCGAAAACCAAATTAAACCTATCAATTGTTATTCTAATGTCATTTCTATGCTTTTCACACAGTTTCTGTATTGGTTAGTATGAATTTTTTTAAAAAAGGCAAAAGTTGTTACACGAACAGGATTCAAAGTATAAGTTGGTAGGAAGAGCTCGCTTGACACCTTTAACAATTTTCGTACCAAAACATATGTTTACCTGCTTCCCCATATAATTTCCACTCATCTTCCGCCAATGATATATGAACGCTTACAATCACCTCTACTGCTCGGTAACAAATAACATGTGGTTGGCATCTCAGAAGGTTTTACGTTCGAAATCATGAGGTCGTGCTTGTGTTCATATATTTGCCTGTTTCTCTACACACTGTGGTCATTTCGAGAATTAAATTAACATACCTCGTATCCCATAGATAGATAGATAGATAGATAGATAGATAGATAGATAGATAGATAGATAGATAGATAGATAGATAGATAGATAGATAAGAATACATTTAGAAAGATAGGGACACACGCAACTGAATGAATTGATCATGACATATAACTGGATATTATATAAATTGATTTTACGACATGGTAACATTTATGCCGTTATTTAACAGATAGATAGATAGATAGATAGATAGATAGATAGATAGATAGATAGATAGATAATATATTACGTTGATGAAAGTAAGATTAATTAAATGGACATTATTTTCAATAGTTACACGATTAATGATTTGATCAATACATTACGCTGATGAAAGATAGAAAGATGGATAGTTTGGGCCATATATTCGGGTAGGCAGGTAGGTAGGTAAGTAGAGAGGTAGGTAGGTAAGTAGATTTTATAATACGTTACATTGCTACAACATGTATAAATTAGAAAATACATTACTTTAATGCATGACAGATAATATGCAGCCCTGCACATGCATTTTATCTGAGCAGTTACATTGTCAATGTGAGCTTGACAGATGCAATATCACTCAGCACCATCAATTTCCTTCATAATATACGCGACATGAAAGCGTCATCTTTTCTAGCGAGGATTGGAAATTAACAATCTGCGTTTCGCACGAAATTGTTCAATGTTTTTTCCCCCCCCTTTTATTTTTCATGGTTGGACAATATTTGTGTTTGATGCAAAACTTTCCAGCGCAATAGCTTTTCTCAACCTTAGGAAAATCATAGAATTATATACGTACACACATAAATTACCCACCTCAAAGAATGAGGAGTCAAGCGACTGAATTTTCTATTGCAGTTCTATAAATGTCAACTGTGTGGAACCACTTTCCGGACAAATTTTATTTGAAGGCCTCAGATCGATGTTCATCTGAAGAAGTCATGTCCGAACTACGCGATGGATTTGGTAAAATCATCGAAACCACATCGATGAAACCACTTTCTGTCTGATTTATTGTCTCTGATTCAGCTAACAATTATGTGGGCCGTTAATTTCAAAACATCATATCATGATGTCTACATAGTAGAAGCATCCGACCAGATATGGCAAAAAAAAAATTCAAAGCATGAACAAATTGTAGAACTAGAAATAATTTGTCTAACACAACTCAGGGAACCAACTCTTCTAACAGCGGATGTAGCAATTGATTCACTATAATCTTTCCACCTTACGTCACCGAGCAGTTACAATGATTCACTCTCCTCAAAGTTAGAATCCTGATGAAATGAAAAAAAGGGTTCTCTTTGACGATTAAAAGAGATCAGATACGTTTTGGATATTTATCGACCAATTGTTGAGAAAATGAAGGATAGAATTTGCGGCAAATAGGAAAGTTTTAAGTCCAAAAAAGAACTGTTATTAAACGGTAAAAAAAATGAAATGTTACAGAGATATATCAAGGAAAGAAGGTTTCTAAAAATTATCACTCACGATACGCATAGGTTTGAGGAAATCAATGGAGGAATGAGAACCAGAAATCGAAAGAGAGGTCATGTAGAAGTATTTATGAAAGAAAAACAAAGTACAGGCTACGGTGGATAACCATGATTGCCCAGGCCTTAAAGGGACATGGCACATAGTGAGAAAGCATAGATGAGATTTAAGTCATTCACATTAGAATTTGTTTTGATGTCTTTTAAATTCTGGTTTATTAAACAATTTTCCGGCTTCAAGAGACAAAAACCTTTCTCTTTCATCGTTCTTGAGATTTGTGTAATTTAATCTCTTTGTGTAATACTTTCCAATTTTCCAGACTTACTTTTTTTTCTCCTTTTACTTCTGAGTTTTTGATTAAAATTATTGTAGAACAGAAATTCACTTTATCTCGTTGACAACATTTACCGTTTCGTTTTTGCTTCTGTTACAGGTTGTGTCCATATTACGTAATACAAGAAATGAGTAGACAATCTCCGTTAGGGTTTGAAATGTTATTTTCATTCTCAAATCCGTTTTGATATATTAATTAGCTAGGATTATTCTGGATAAAGTTCATATTGATTATATTCAAGTACAAAATATAAAGTGATTTTCACTTTAACATTGAACGTAATTTTCTGGAAAGGAAATGTTTCTAGGCTAGATTCAGGCGATATATTAAAGTGGACGAAGAAAGAAAGATAGAAAGAAAGAAAGGAAAGAAGGAAGGAAGGAACAAACAAACAAAACGAAATGACAAAATTAATTAAAACGAAATGAAGAATACAAAGATATAAATAACGAAAGGGAACGAAAGAAATAAAGAAAAAAAAATCCAAAGAATGAACGAAGACAAAAGTAAAAATACGAAAAGAGAAATAAGTGAAAGAAAGAAAGAAAGAAAGAAAGATAAAGAAAACTAAAGAATGAACGAAAAAGAGAGAAAATTGCGAAAGAAAGAAAACCAAAGAATTAAAGAAAAGGAAAGAATGGGTGGAAAAAGAGAAATAACGAAAGAAAGAAAGAAAGAAAGAAACAAAGAAACAAAGAAAGAAAGAAACAAAGAAACAAAGAAACAAAGAAAGAAAGAAAGAAAGAAACAAAGAAAGAAAGAAACAAAGAAAGAACACAAAAGTAAACATACAAAAAGAGAAATAACTAAAAGAAAAAAAGAAAACTAAAGAATGCACAAAAAAAAGTAAAGTTGGAAAAAAAGTAGAAAAGAAAGGAGGAAAAGAAGAAAAGAAAGAAAGAAAACCAAAGAATGAATGCAAACGAAAGAAAGGGAGGAAAAAGAGAAAGGATAGGAGGAATGAGGGAAAATGAAAGAACACAAAAATGAAAATCACAAGAGGTGGCGATAGAAAAAGAAAATAGAGAAAACACAAAGAATTTTTAAAAAAAAGTTAAATAAAGAAAGAGAAAAATAGAAAGAAAACGAAAGAAAGGAAACGGGAGGAAAAAGAAAGGTAGAAGAAAGATTAAAATGAAACAAAGAAAAAAGAATCAATAAAAGAAAGAAAGAAATAACTAAAGAAAAAAAAAGTGAGAAAGAAAGAATATGATAAAAAAGAAAGAAACAAAGACAAAGAAAAAAGAAGAAAAAGAAAGAAAGAAGCAACGATGCTAACAAACAAGCAAGGGAAAAAGATGACATAAACAAAGAAGAAAGAAAGAAAGAAAGAAAGAAAGAAAGAAAGAAAGAAAGAAAGAAAGAAAGAAAAACATTCTTATTTTGGAATGTCTTTAAGGCAAGATTTGTTGTCGCCTTCTATTTACAATTTTACGTGCGATTCACCCAATCAAATTCGGCCGTCTTGTATGATCGTTTCCTCTCGATCCCAATTTCGCTGGTCCGATTGACTCTGCTTCACAAACATTTCCCGGGAAAGTAATAATGAAAGCGGCCCCAGCAAACTTAACATCGCTTTGAACAAATCACTCCTAAACCAGGAACAGGCACGAAATGTGCTAATTCACTGAAAAGATAGATTGGTGGCCAAAGTAGTTGTATTTTCTACATCAACATCATGTTTCAGAGTTGTCGTTAATTAATTAAAGATTACCTAATAACATTTTTTTACATATTATTTTTTAATGTAAATGTCCTTTATTTTGATAATTACAAGCAAACTGTTATCACCAACAGCTGTGCGTACTTTTATCTAAAAACAATCAATATATGTACTCTGAAATGTAGTTTAACAAAAGGATGATAGCATGAACTGAACATGTGAGCAAAGATACAGAAAACTGAAAGCAAGAGGAGACTTATATGCAACATCAGATATTGAGATAAAAGGGCTTGGAAAATCTGATACACACAGGACAACGCATAACCTACTTAGTGAGTTTGAGTAAATGGGTGGATGATAAAGTTTTAGGAGATAACAAAAAAAAAAAACGTATTAATAGCTACAAAAGACAGGTAATTGTGGAGAGCCATTATAGCCTACTGATAAGCTGTAGAAAACTAATTAAGCAAGCTAACCAAATTCTTGGAACTCATTTTCAGGAATTCCTTTCAGTAATGTTGTCATGGGTTGCCGGACGTCGTGAATGTCAGGTCAGTTTTCAATTTTGGGAGAATCCAAAAATAAGAAAAGATTACACTATTTGTATAAGGTTTACGGACCATTTATGTATGAGATTTCTTATCTAGGGACTCAAGAACTCGCGAGCGTGTAGAATTTAATTTTCACGCCAAATGTTGGGTCTTTTTTCTTTCCTGAATAGATATTCGTAAAACATTTAGAATTTTCTAAATAAGCATATCGACTGAGATTTTTTTTCCTTTTAAAGAATTATCCATCGCCGATGAAACATAAATCAACGGAGATGTGGTTTAAATGAATCATGCTTCTTAGAATACAATGGACAGAACATGGGGTGTAAAGTGTCATTTTTTAAAGGAAATAAGACTAAAAGAGAACATACACTTGGAATCTGAACGAGACAATTGTTATTTCTGGGGCACATAACTACCCGGGAAAGTCATGGAACAAATGTCAAAAATCGTTAAACTAAAATCAAAATTCATATTGGAATAGAGAAAGATGCTTTCCAAAACTTAACAAATTATTAAGAAACAGAAAAATATCATAATCACAAAGGAAAGAGTATTTAACTTTTATGTAACATCAATTCTCTTCTATAGGAGTGATGTTGGATAATTTCCTTATAGATGAAGTATGGACTTGAAGCAACGAATACGTTGTTATAGAGAGATGTTAGAAATACTATAGAACAACCATGTGATCAACGAGCAAGTTTTAAGAAAAATGGTGGTAGGAGGAATTACTTATTTATATAATCGGAAAGAGACAGCAATTATGTCTGGAGACCATAAAAAGGAGAGAAGACTTGAAGAACTTAACACTCAGCAGCCATATTGAAAGCAAGAACTGAGGAGGGAAACATCAGTAGATTACCTAACGAGTTTATATCAATAGATGGTAGAACAGGGACTGAGAGCGATAGTAAGGGAACAAACATTGATCGTAAAGAAAGACCGAAATATTTGCAGACGGATGTAGACCTCGTGTTAGGCATTCACTTGCAGCATTCGATTTACTTACCATGCAAGTAACATATACGAATAAACCGAATTTTTATTACTCACTTAAATTACACTAAGATCTCGGGATTTAAACAGGCGCACAGGCCCCCATGAAGAATACATGTGACGTCCATGCAACGGATGGAAATAAACTGAAAATTAACCCCGCATTATACCACGTCTCAAATTACTGATGAATCAAAATAGGTAGAGAAATTTATTAAGATCTTTTTATGAACACCTTATCTTGAGCAATGTCGCATTTAATGATAATTTTCAACGTATTGTGAATAATCAAAAATGGTCTCCCACTGTTTTGTTATTCTCTTCTTTGAGAGAACTATTTCTGTTTACTGGACTATAAAATGGCACAATACGCGAAAGGTCTATTCTGGATATTTATGTAAAAAAATTATAATTATGGGACAAGGCCGAAAAAGGGAGGGGTTGAGGCTGGTCTTAACTAACTATCCTATACCTAGCTAATCGATTCACGGCCCATTCATACATTACAACTTCCACATTCACTACAAGAACTCGTCCGTCACTAATCAATCCTCCATACACCATAATACCACATTCTCTCTAGGAAGACCTACAAAACGCGCCCCGTGTCATAAAAGTTTAATTATACTAAAATATATATATAAAAAATGAGAGGGGAGGGAGATGACCCCAATAACAAACTAAAATATTACCACAAATCAAATTAAATATCACTGATGTTAGTAGGGCCCGTCCAACCCTCAAAACAGACAGGCCACTGTATTCTGCCCATGGGACAAAATCAAGCAGCTCTCTCGCTAAGGGAGTGGGAAAAGGATAAAAAAATCATACGGGCATGGGAAAATATAAAGCTGAACTAGTCGAGATAAAAAGTGGTCAAAAACAAACTGGGGAGGTTGGGAATCTCAACCTGGATCATAACTAAAGATGTGGCCGGGGGCAGGCCGGGAACAACACTTACTCACATTAACTAGGTACACAAAAGCTTGTCTAACCTAACCAGGGGGAGGGCTCCACAGGAAACCACCCCGATGTGACGTAGGCTTGACCTAAAAGAGAAAACCAAGGCTAGCCCCGTTCAAACGAACCATGCTCGCCTTAGTCACCTACCTTTTGAATAAAGCTTTCTTAAAGCCTACAGCTGCGTACTTTTGTCATTAACCGCAGGTAAATAGATATAATCCATAGATAGAGTTCAGTGTATATCCTTTGATAAAATTGAAGTAATTTACACAAATTATATTGTTTTGTGATTTTAATTCAAATTTAATAACAAGTCATGTCCCGAATCGAATATCCTCCAAACTTTGATTAGAGACAGATGAATTGAATTTTATTCGTTACTATGATTGTTCTGTTTCTCTGATATTGGGCACATTACTTCATTAATTACAAAGGCAGTTTACTTTAAAATGGTGTACCAAAAATATTTTGACAAACCTTTACAAAAAGTTTACGATAGACGCTGTTAAATATACGATCCAAGATAAACTTAAAAAATACGGGTTCCTCACGCCAAAAAAGGGTAAAATTTTCATATAAACATATTTCCAAAAGTACCCTTATTCAAGTTAGAGAGGAAATTACCATGTTGATGCATTCATTTATTACCCAGTACTTTCGACATTATCACAATATATAAATAGACACTGAGATCAACACCAAGTCTCTTTCATTTGTGAAGGCGATCTTCAGGCCATGTGTGCTGTGTTTTAAATTGACTCTTTATATATGCTGGTGAAGGATGCATTATGACTAGTAAAGACTATTGTATTATCCTAACGGATATGAGTAGAGGCTATTGAATAGAAATAATTGTACATCTGAATGCGGTAATTTGTAGCTAATTCATGGTGTTGGTTTTTAACTGCTTACTCATTATTTCTTATTGATTAGTTTGTTATTTGTTTTTTTTACTGTTATTATATTTAATTTTATTTATGTGTGAATTGTTATTCGTGTTTTGTTAATTTATTTATTATTTTCCATGTTGATATTTTCCGAAGTATTCGTTTTTAGTTTTAGATTTTTAAGTAATATAGTAAAACATTTTTTCGTGTTGTATTTTTTTAGATGAATTCTTCTCGGTTAATTAGTAACTTGTGTTGGTTTGGGAAGGTGATTTTATTTATTTTCTCCTAGAGACAAACTTTACAGTTTTTAGGATTTATTGATATAGGCTGATGAGGTTTTTATATTTGCCATGATATTTTTTATATAATGTTTTTAATTTCCTATATATATTTATAAAGCATTGTGCTGTTTGTGTATTTGCTACATATAAAGTATTTTCTGTATGTTTAATTTTTGTTTCCAGGGTCATTCAATTTCTACTATGTCAATTTTTGTTATACGCTTATTTAACAGTAGCTTGGGATATTACATTGTTTTGCAAATAATTGCTTTTAAGGGACTTAAAGTGCATAAAAATTTTAGTTGGATCCAGAAAAGTAGCCCAAAGAGTTGAAAGTGCAAAGCTTGGATACTGCAGTGGAGAACAAAAGTTACAGAGTCGAATTTAAGGGAGATAACTAAGATATCCGGAAGAGGTATACCACGTGGAACTAGAACAATCTACCCTGGTAGATGTAATAAAGAGTTCAGTCCGAAATTCCGATCACCTGATGACGACCGGGTCGTACAATGGCTGAAACGTCGTGAATATGCCAGTAAATTTGAGTCAGTAAAATTCAGGACAACAGTCCGAACAATGTAAATATTAGGTTGGTGCAAAAATAATGTCGTTTTCTCACATATGTTACTATGTGAGAAAACGACATTATTTTTGCACCAACCTAATATTTACAATACCTCATCTCAGAAATACTGTGTTTGTATCTGTGTTGATTCTGACGTGAAAAAAACAAAACAGTATATTCCAATTACTAGGTTTTCGCTTTTCGGCAGAAAATGTCTTTTATTATCGTTAATTATCTGAAGTGAAAATAATTGTTTCGAATCGTAGAATTTGTTTTTCTCGTATTTTGATTATGCTTCAGATCAAAGAAAAAAAAAAAAAGATTATTCATGATTTGTTTTTATGTAATTTTCAAGTTCCGATAAAGTTTATTGTAATGCTTGCTGCCAATCTTCTGTGTCAGATCTTGGCAACAATGATACCAAACCGAAATTATCTTCATATTAATTCTTCCATTATTCATCTGTCATTTCTAAATTTATTTGACAGACTTAGCAAAATTTTAAACAAGACCTACATTTTTAATACGTGACGTAGATTCGATATTAGTAGAGAAGGGCAATACTGTCGTTTTGAGAACAAATAAAATTAAATCTCATACCTAACCTGACTGTTCATTTCAATCAGGATTTCATCAATTACCGTCAGACAGTGGTGCTTTCTCTTATGGATGTAACAGGATTGAATGGATTTTTATATCATTGTTCAGAGACTCCCTCCATGGTTTTCTCAGCATATTTCTATAGAACAACATACATATTTTCTGAAGTATTTTCCAGCAGTCAGGGAATTGTTCAGCATTCACTGCTTTATCGGTCGGGTGATATTATATTGCAGTTAAGCTATTTCGAAATGTTTTTGTTTCTTAATACTTTTTTTTCTGGAAGGCATTTGTCGCTATTCCAATATCCCTTCACATTTTCTGTTTTCCGTTTAAATCTTAGCTTTTTCCTATGTCAGCAGTGTTTATTTTTATTTAAGTAAATGGAAAGAAAATTGGTCATACAGAGGCAAGAAACGTCTTGTTAACTTTGACGCTGCTAAACTAAACTAGGCTCTTTTAGTGGTCTTACAAAAACTTTTACCTTGCGTCAGCATGGCTAAGACTAACCTACAGTAGAATAACTTATTCACTAAGGTTTTCATTTCATATACATTGGAATGATTTTATCGAGATAATTGCTAAGTTTGATCCTAGGAAAATGTGAAAGCCAAATCTTCTCATCAGAGTCTATACGGCATATTATGTCACCATTCAACCGGTCACTGAATATTGCCGACATATTTGTTTTGATGCTTCTGCTATGTATCTAGAAACACTGAACAGGTTCAAAAGAAGAATCTGCAATATTATCGGTCCTGATCTGGCATCTCAACTTTCGCCATTTTCCAACCGCTGTGACATGGATGCCGTGTTTAGATTCTATAAATATTTTCATGGCAATTGTTCCTAATGAATATTTCTTCTTGGTGCACCAAGCGTATGAATTTAAGCTTACTAGTAGATTGACAAATAAGTTTCATCATTTACTGTTGAAATATTTATATACAACCGCAAGTTCTATGGTAATAGTTTCTTTCATCAGATTCACGCCTGTGGAAAGGCATTCTAGGTTGTTGTTTTTTTCGCTTCCCAACCACTCGCAACATTCAAAAATTTAAATGTAGCATCCATCGCTATCTTGTGTTTTCCTGAATCCTGTTCTATTTGGCCCTGTTATCTCACTAAAATTTTCGCATTTTGATTCACTCTAAGTAACCTCCTACCTCTTAGTGGCATTATCGCCTTACTTGGGCTGAAATAACTAAATGCAAATTATATGGGACTTTCCCTGGGATAGTCCCCCTCCAGACCGATTACGCTAGGGAATCTCTTTCCTGACAAACTAACAGCGGTGATCTTCGAACCCGGGTCTAATAGTCAGAAAGCGGACGTTCTAACCACTCGGCCAACTCGTATTGTGTATCAGTTCATGCATATTTGCTTTGTTCCTAACGAAATTATTCTGTTTCTTATAGAAATGACAATTAGAAAAAAAACTAGATAGCAACCGAAAAGAGACCAATGCAGGAGAAACATAATGAGGAAAGAAGGCTGACCGAATTTAATACTCACAAGTCAAAGTGAAGCGAAGCAGAGTAAATCAGTGACCGATTTACTTGACAAGTAACAGTTATATAAGTAAATAAGGGAGGAAAAATACTAGTGACAGATGGACCACAAGAACATAAAAAAAATTTGTGGCATGAAACAATTGTTCACGCCCTGAAAGGACATGGAGCAGAGAGAGAGAGAGAGAAAGAGAGAGAGGGGCAGATGTGAATGTTTTATCATTATAACCTGCTGAAATGACGCGGCCATCTTTTTAATATGCCGGACATCGCTATCTTTACTAACTAACGTTTTCATAACTGCTACAGTCTTTTGTTTAATTTGTTTCATTAAGGAGATGTATAGAAATTCACAGAATTCAGTCTGTCTCTACTAATAGCTAGAAATGCTCAAAATAAACATTGCAAATAATGAGAAGTGATTTTCAATGCCGTTTGCCTCGGGAAGATTCATAAAAGGAATAATATTCATCACCAATGCAGTGAATATCAAGCAACCATTGAAAACGCCTTAATTGAAATAAAACAACGCCAAGACACTATATATCCATGTAAAGAAGAAAAATACTTGACGAGAAAAAGAAAACGTTACTATATTTCATATAATGGAATGAAAAAGAAAATAGAACACATTTCAATAAATTCGCGTCAGTTGTGGCGTACTGCTTCACTTGTTTTCATTAACAGAGATTTTAGTCTGACGTTTGCGATCCTTTTCTGATTGACTCATATAATAAAATGACAAGAAATCAAAAATTTATTTCTTGCATTTTCTTTGCATTCATCAACTGATTGGCCATTTCCCAAAAGCATACACTTTTACGTTTAGTGGATTCTTTTTGCCTTTCTTCGCCATTTTTTCTTTCATCTCTGTCTTTCTTTCGTGTTGACTTATTTTGATTGCTTCCTGGATTTTGTTTTCTTGTTTTAATTTTCTGTTTTGTTCTTCACTGTTTGATTGATTTTTTAAAATTTTCTTCATCGCTTTTTTTTCCGTCTTACTTGTTTTCTTTCATTTTGTTTATCTCTTGTATTTTTATCTACCTTTATTTCTTTATTTGTTTTTCTTCCTTAATTTCTCAATTTGTTTTCTTTATTGCTGTCTCGCCTTCAATTTATTTCCTGGTTTCTTTCTTTCTGGCTTTCATTCGTGATTGCTTTCATGCTAAAATTCATTCCTGATATTTTTTATTCTTGCTTTCTTTTTTATTTGATTTATTTCGTTTTGAATTGCATTCTCGATTTCTATTTGAATTACATTCCTGTTTTTTTTTTTTTTTCTTGCTTTAATTTTTAACTTTTTTTGTTTTCATTCGTATATTTCATACTTGATTTCATTCTTGTTTTCTTTTTTCAGACTCCATTTTGTTTTCACTTTAATACTTGATTTTATTTTTGGTTTTATTCTAGATTTCTTTTTACCTCTCATTCTGGAGTTTCTTCTTGTTTTCATTCCTGATTTGCTTTTATTTTTTGATTGGTTTTGTCTTCTTACTTGCTTTAATTTATTCTTTCGTTCTCCTTTTCATTCCTGATTTGCATTTATTTTTTGATTGGTTTTGTCTTCTTACTTGCTTTTATTTATTCTTTCGTTCTTCTTTTCATTCCTGATTTGCTTTTATTTCGTTTAGAATTTCATTCTCGATTTCTGTTTGAATTTTTATTTTATTTTCTTCGTGATGTCTTTCTCGTTGTCATTCCTATTTCATCATCAATGCTTTTATTCTTGATTTCTTTTTCTCATCCATTGTTTCGTTCTTGATTTCATTTTATAATTCTTTCTTATTTCCATTCACTCGTTCTTGCTTTCTTTCAATCTTGATATTAGGTTGGTGCAAAAATAATGACGTGATAATGTCGTTTTTTGACGTATTTTCAACGTCAAAAAACGACATTATTACGTCATTATTTTTGCACCAAACTAATATTTTTTTTTTGCTTTCATTGATGTTTTTCTTTTTCTATTTACATTCCTGTTTACAATGTTGCTTTTATTCCTGCTTTTTCTTTTGCTTTCTCTATTGATTTTCGTTTTCATTCTGAATTTCTACCTGTTTTTTTTTTCTTGAATTATTTTTTCTTTTCTTTTTTAATTTCTTTTTTGATAAAATTCTTTACTTTGTTTTTGTTTTCATTGTTGATTTCTTTAGAATTCCCTTATGAATGTTTTTACTTATATTTTGTTTTCATTAATAATTTTTTCTTATTTTCATTCTTCATTCATTTCTTACCTTTATACTTGATTCATTTTTTGCTTTCATTCCTAATTTCTTTTTTGTTCACTTTCATTCCTGGTTTCTTGCTTTTTATTTTCCTTCGTATTTTTCTTTCTCTATTTCATTCATTCATTTAATTCTCGCTTTCTTTACATCCGAATTTCTTTCCTGCTTGTTTCTGTTCTTAATTTTTACTTTTCTTAATTTCATTCTTGATCATTTTCATTTTTGCTTTTTCTTCTTTGATTCTTTTCATTCTTAACACCTTTTTTTCTTTCTTGCCTCCCTATTTCACTTCTTTTTTTTATTTATTCGTCGTTTCTTTTAATTTTTTTTTTCATTCCTGATTTCTTTCTTAATTGTTTTCATTCTTGATCTCAGCCTTTTTTAATTTATTTCTAATTTGTCTTTTTTTCATTTTTTAATTCGCCCGTTCGATTGAAAGTATTTCCATTATATTTAGTCGTATTCGGTCGATATATAATCGCGACCTTTCCAAAAGTTCTTTCATTATCTGATTTACTTTAAAAGCCTATTCTCCATTCTAATTAATTAAGGAAATTCTACTCGGCCACAAGATCAGTTTTCTTAGCAATTTTGTTTATTTAATTAAGAGTTTGCTTACTGCAACTTCGAGACATTCTGTTCAGAACGACCTTAAACAAATTCGAGTCAATGTTAGCAATAAGCTGCAGACATATTTAAATAATAACAAAGTCAGTTTGTGATGAGTTTTAGGTTTTTCTAATTACTTCCAATCCCTTCTAGTGACCGTTCTTTAAATTCTTAACAACTATTTCTCTTTTGAATCATTCATTTCTATTTCGTTATATTTCACTAAAATCTATTTTCTCCCATAAAGTTTGTTATATTTATATAAGCATGTCTCAACAAATATTATGGTGAGAAAAATTGACTAGCAAGAGACAGGGAATCGACTTTCGTAGCAGCAGAACTAGTAATTGATTCAATATAATCATTCCACTGCATGTCAGCGGAAAACGCGATATTAAGATAGCACACTGATTTTCTCTTTTGGAGGTTAGAATCAGCCATGCCGATGGGAAGCAAAATTGCTTCTGTATGATGATAAAAATATAGAAGTTTCGTTTTGGAATTGATCAAATTTCCAAAGCATGTTTTGCCCCAATTAATACCTGATTAGAGATAATATCGAGGGCCGCTTATTTTTGTCGGAACAATCGGACTTCCTATTAAGACGGGAGTAAATAATTGTATCATCAGCATAAATAACTAGATAGGAACTGATGAGATCGATAAGGTTCACAGATAAATAAACAACGCCAGTAATTGAGATAGAAAAATAAGTGTATTAAACGTAAGAATACTACAGACTTGAAGTGAAGATTAGTAGTCCAGGATGCGGGTTAGTAGAAAGTATATGTACAAGTCTCTGTAAGTAAATCCATAATATATATCTCTCTCTCTCTCTCTCTCTCTCTCTCTCACTAGGTATTCTCTCTGTCAATATAAGTATACTTTGGACGAGTCCATCTTATGTAAAAAGGGGAGAGCCCCTCAACAATATGAAACAACGTAGGTTCAAGGCTAAAGGGCTGGCGAACCCCGGAATTAATGTAAAATTATCTACAAGTCTGGTCGTTCAACTCAACCTTCATTAGACGATTTGTTAAAAACAATTGGATTAAGTCAAATATCCGACATCATAACACTTGAGAGTGTGGTAAAATCCAGCATATCAAAGCCTGTCAATCGCCTTCGAGGTATCTAAAGCCAAATCCCTTGTCTCGCCATCCTTATCTAACGTCTGAGAAGCAAATTCAGAGATAACCGTAAACACATCAGAGTTTGACATAGAGAAAAGAAAGCTTTCATTTTTATCCGTCTGAAATAAGATTTTTTTAACCAATTCTCTGTTGATTAAAGACTCTAGTGCTTTACTAAAAATAGATAAGACATTAAAAAGAGTTAACACAATAAAAAATTGAAAATTCGAGAAGACGGAAGATTTACTAGAGTTATTAAGGCCAGGGACTACAAAAGAGGATTTCCAACGAGGTGGAAAGCAACAAGAAGTAACAGGTTTATTGTTTTAAAGGAGAACACTGTAATCCTTTCAAAGATCTAGTTTGGAGAGGACAACAGAAACCATACAAGAAGTTATGTTCATATCACTGATTAGAAATTCTATCTAGTAGGAAAATCAGGGATACGATACTCCTAAAGAGTTGAAAATAGAGCTGGAAGAAACTTTTCCGGTATGGTATTTTGCTTTATCAGCTGCAGATAACAATACATTAAATTGATTGAAGAGAGTTGTTGTTGAAGGTTTACACTATTGTGATACTGGTAGAATGAGCGTGGGATGGAGCTGATGAAGAAACGAAGCGCCCAGCAGATAAACATCAATTGACCGACGGCAGTATTGACCAGCGTTCGAAAAAACCACGATCGAGCAGAGCCGGCCGTGTTATAGAAGACCTACTTTAGGCATGGCAGATGAAGGAACAAAGACAGCTGATAACCATCAGTTGACCGGCGGTAGTACTGACCAGCGTGGGAACAACTCCAGAATCGAGCTGAGCCGACTGTTTTATATGAGACCTAATATAGTGTCTCGTTCTATCAGCGAATTGTGACTGCCTCGTTGAGGACACTTAACCTCATTATGAGAGGATGCCAAAAGTCATCTGTTATGATCAGAAACTGTCACGGTGATAGAGCAGAAGTAGTTATTCCGATGGGCTACAGCGGCTTAACCGGCAGGATCGACCCAAGGATAAAACTGCGGTTTCATTTGATATTTCCGTGCTGATCTGTTAATAGAGGGTTCATGTGTAATAGACGGCGGAAATAAGTATCTACAAGAAATACGGAGTTCTCAAGAGGACAAAGTTGCAAAGCATGACATGTATTAGGAGAAACGGTAAAGAACAGATCAAATAAAGAAATATGTTCATTAAAATTACTAGAGAAATCCCCTATATGAGTGAGAGAATGAGCAACTGAAAAATTCAATATTTGAACCCTGGAGGGATTAGGGGCATTAGAGGGATTAATAGACTCGATATGATGAGCCTTGATGTCGCCAAAAATCAAAATATTCGCAGATGAATTTAGAAAGCGGTCTCTATTGTAGATATGTTACCTAACAAAAGACAGTTCTGGGAAGAAGGGGAGCGATAAAAGAAGATATAACTTTATATATGGTATCCAGGCGCGCCTCAGTCACCTGTCGAAATGAAACATTTTCTATCAGATGTGATTTTTACCCTAAGCTGATGCTTAAAAAACAAAACAACCAGATTCTGATGCGAATAATTTTCATATCGCAAGATTTTCTCCTTTTTCGACGTACACACCACAATTCTAAATCATCAGGGGGACATGTCATATTAAGAAGGTATGACGGTTAACTTACGACTTCAAGAGGTAAAGATTTAGAGTGACTGGGAAAGCAACACCTCGTGATTCTGTCCTACAATGTAGAGACTTTTTGGAAGAAGCTCTCCAACTGAAATGTCCTTCTGAATAAAAGAATATGAAGAGAATAGGAATGGTTCATTCTAGTGTACGTTTTATGGCGGGTCTTACCTTTGAACTGGTGAAATTCAAGAATGAAGCTTGTCAGTGATTTTGATATGGAAATATAAGCCATCGATAGAATAAATCTTGTACATTAAAATGTGCAAAGATACATTTAAGAATATAAAACAAATATATTAAATATATTAAATCATATATTAAATACAGCAGAGATACATTTAAAATACATCAAAATGCATGTTAAATGGCCAGTTTGCCGATATTTGCCACTACAGGTAAGATATAGTTATTGTTGTACACACTTTATTTTCTTCTTCTTTGTGATTTGTATTTACAGGATATGGGCGATCATGGCTCTCCACTATTTTCAGTCCTTTATTTTGTCTCTTCACTATCTCTCCCAATCCCCGCTGTCATGCCAACCATTCACACCAGCTAGTTAGGTAAAATATGCAATGGTTTTCATTCGCCCTCTTCAATATATCCCATCATTGTCAAATTTCCTAAGCCATCTTTCCTCATTATCTGTTTCTCTTTCTGATGGTAAGTAGAAGTAACTTTTTTGTTTCTATTTTCTCAAAACTTTCGTCATTGCTCACCTGCTCAGTTCATAATAGTTTCAAAATCCTTCTGTCGAACCCTGTTTTTGTTGCCACAAATCTCTTCTTCCTCTGTAAGGAGATTGTACAGCGTCTACTGCTTTATGAAGACTGATATTACATAAAAAGTTAAGTATATTTCTCTTTGTTTCTAACGAAATTTTCATATTTCTTAATAATTTGCTTAGCTTTTAGAAGGCAATTTATTCAACCCCAAGCCTCTTCCTCTTGCTGACAACCATACATTGTCTTCTTACAATTGATGTTTAGTCCTTTCTTCTTTCTTTCCTTTACTTGTCCTCTTCCTCTTTCTGACAACCATAGATTCTCTCTTCTTACAATTGAGGTTAGTTCTTTCTTCTCTCTTTCCTTTACTTGGCCTCTTCCTCTTGGTGACAACCATACATTCTGTCTTCTTACAATTGATGATTAGTCCTTTCTTCTCTCTTTCCTTTACTTGTCCTCTTCCTCTTGCTGACAACCATGCATTCTTTCTTCTTATTATTGAGGTTTAGTCCTTTCTTTTCGCTTTCCTTACTTGGCCTTTTCCTCTTGCTGACAACCATACATTCTCTCTTCTTACAATTGAGGTTAGTCCTTTCTTCTTTCTTTCCTTTACTTGGCCTCTTCCTCTTGGTGACAACCATACATTCTGTCTTCTTACAATTGATGATTAGTCCTTTCTTCTCTCTTTCCTTTACTTGGCCTCTTCCTCTTGCTGACAACCATACATTCTGTCTTCTTACAATTGATGATTAGTCCTTTCTTCTTTCTTTCCTTTACTTGGCCTCTTCCTCTTGCTGACAACCATACATTCTATCTCCTTACAATTGATGTTTAGTCCTTTCTTCTCTCTTTCCTTTACTTGGCCTCTTGCTCTTGCTGACAACCATACATTCTGTCTTCTTACAATTGATGATTAGTCCTTTCTTCTTTCTTTCCTTTACTTGGCCTCTTCCTCTTGCTGACAACCATACATTCTATCTCCTTACAATTGATGTTTAGTCCTTTCTTCTCTCTTTCCTTTACTTGGCCTCTTCCTCTTGCTGACAACCATACATTCTGTCTTCTTACAATTGATGATTAGTCCTTTCTTCTTTCTTTCCTTTACTTGTCCTCTTCCTCTTGCTGACAACCATACATTCTGTCTTCTTACAATTGATGATTAGTCCTTTCTTCTTTCTTTCCTTTACTTGGCCTCTTCCTCTTGCTGACAACCATACATTCTGTCTTCTTACAATTGATGATTAGTCCTTTCTTCTTTATTTCCTTTACTTGTCCTCTTCCTCTTGCTGACAACCATGCATTCTTTCTTCTTATTATTGAGGTTTAGTCCTTTCTTTTCGCTTTCCTTACTTGGCCTTTTCCTCTTGCTGACAACCATACATTCTCTCTTCTTACAATTGAGGTTAGTCCTTTCTTCTTTCTTTCCTTTACTTGGCCTCTTCCTCTTGGTGACAACCATACATTCTGTCTTCTTATAATTGATGATTAGTCCTTTCTTCTCTCTTTCCTTTACTTGGCCTCTTCCTCTTGCTGACAACCATACATTCTGTCTTCTTACAATTGATGATTAGTCCTTTCTTCTTTCTTTCCTTTACTTGGCCTCTTCCTCTTGCTGACAACCATACATTCTATCTCCTTACAATTGATGTTTCGTCCTTTCTTCTCTCTTTCCTTTACTTGGCCTCTTGCTCTTGCTGACAACCATACATTCTGTCTTCTTACAATTGATGATTAGTCCTTTCTTCTTTCTTTCCTTTACTTGGCCTCTTCCTCTTGCTGACAACCATACATTCTATCTCCTTACAATTGATGTTTAGTCCTTTCTTCTTTCTTTCCTTTACTTGGCCTCTTCCTCTTGCTGACAACCATACATTCTGTCTTCTTACAATTGATGTTTAGTCCTTTCTTCTTGCTTTCCTTTACTTGGCCTCTTCCTCATGCTGACAACCATACATTCTGTCTTCTTACAATTGATGATTAGTCCTTTCTTCTTTCTTTCCTTCACTTGTCCTCTTCCTCTTGCTGACAACCATACATTCTGTCTTCTTACAATTGATGTTTAGTCCTTTCTTCTTTCTTTCCTTTACTTGGCCTCTTCCTCTTGCTGACAACCATACATTCTGTCTTCTTACAATTGATGATTAGTCCTTTCTTCTCTCTTTCCTTTACTTGGCCTCTTCCTCTAGCTGACAACCATACATTCTGTCGTCTTACAATTGATGATTAGTCCTTTCTTCTTTCATTCCTTTACTTGTCCTCTTCCTCTTGCTGACAACCATACATTCTGTCTTCTTACAATTGATGTTTAGTCCTTTCTTCTTTCTTTCCTTTACTTGGCCTCTTCCTCATGCTGACAACCATACATTCTGTCTTCTTACAATTGAGGATTAGTCCTTTCTTCTCTCTTTCCTTTACTTGGCCTCTTCCTCTAGCTGACAACCATACATTCTGTCTTCTTACAATTGATGTTTAGTCCTTTCTTCTTTCTTTCCTTTACTTGTCCTCTTCCTCTTGCTGACAACCATACATTCTGTCTTCTTACAATTGATGATTAGTCCTTTCTTCTCTCTTTCCTTTACTTGGCCTCTTCCTCTTGCTGACAACCATACATTCTGTCTTCTTACAATTGATGATTAGTCCTTTCTTCTTTCTTTCCTTTACTTGACCTCTTCCTCTTGCTGACAACCATACATTCTGTCTTCTTACAATTGATGTTTAGTCCTTTCTTCTCTCTTTCCTTTACTTGGCCTCTTCCTCTTGCTGACAACCATACATTCTGTCTTCTTACAATTGATGTTTAGTCCTTTCTTCTCTCTTTCCTTTACTTGGCCTCTTCCTCTCGCTGACAACCATACATTCTGTCTTCTTACAATTGATGTTTAGTCCTTTCTTCTTTCTTTCCTTTACTTGTCCTCTTCCTCTTGCTGACAACCATACATTCTGTCTTCTTACAATTGATGATTAGTCCTTTCTTCTTTCTTTCCTTTACTTGTCCTCTTCCTCTTGCTGACAACCATACATTCTGTCTTCTTACAATTGATGATTAGTCCTTTCTTCTTTCTTTCCTTTACTTGGCCTCTTCCTCTTGCTGACAACCATACATTATGTCTTCTTACAATTGATGTTTAGTCCTTTCTTCTTGCTTTCCTTTACTTGGCCTCTTCCTCATGCTGACAACCATACATTCTGTCTTCTTACAATTGATGATTAGTCCTTTCTTCTTTCTTTCCTTCACTTGTCCTCTTCCTCTTGCTGACAACCATACATTCTGTCTTCTTACAATTGATGTTTAGTCCTTTCTTCTTTCTTTCCTTTACTTGGCCTCTTCCTCTTGCTGACAACCATACATTCTGTCTTCTTACAATTGATGATTAGTCCTTTCTTCTCTCTTTCCTTTACTTGGCCTCTTCCTCTAGCTGACAACCATACATTCTGTCTTCTTACAATTGATGATTAGTCCTTTCTTCTTTCTTTCCTTTACTTGACCTCTTCCTCTTGCTGACAACCATACATTCTGTCTTCTTACAATTGATGTTTAGTCCTTTCTTCTTTCTTTCCTTTACTTGACCTCTTCCTCTTGCTGACAACCATACATTCTGTCTTCTTACAATTGATGATTAGTCCTTTCTTCTTTCTTTCCTTTACTTGACCTCTTCCTCTTGCTGACAACCATACATTCTGTCTTCTTACAATTGATGATTAGTCCTTTCTTCTCTCTTTCCTTTACTTGGCCTCTTCCTCTTGCTGACAACCATACATTCTGTCTTCTTACAATTGATGATTAGTCCTTTCTTCTTTCTTTCCTTTACTTGACCTCTTCCTCTTGCTGACAACCATACATTCTGTCTTCTTACAATTGATGATTAGTCCTTTCTTCTTTCTTTCCTTTACTTGACCTCTTCCTCTTGCTGACAACCATACATTCTGTCTTCTTACAATTGATGATTAGTCCTTTCTTCTCTCTTTCCTTTACTTGGCCTCTTCCTCTAGCTGACAACCATACATTCTGTCGTCTTACAATTGATGATTAGTCCTTTCTTCTTTCTTTCCTTTACTTGTCCTCTTCCTCTTGCTGACAACCATACATTCTGTCTTCTTACAATTGATGTTTAGTCCTTTCTTCTTTCTTTCCTTTACTTGGCCTCTTCCTCATGCTGACAACCATACATTCTGTCTTCTTACAATTGAGGATTAGTCCTTTCTTCTCTCTTTCCTTTACTTGGCCTCTTCCTCTAGCTGACAACCATACATTCTGTCTTCTTACAATTGATGTTTAGTCCTTTCTTCTTTCTTTCCTTTACTTGTCCTCTTCCTCTTGCTGACAACCATACATTCTGTCTTCTTACAATTGATGATTAGTCCTTTCTTCTCTCTTTCCTTTACTTGGCCTCTTCCTCTTGCTGACAACCATACATTCTGTCTTCTTACAATTGATGATTAGTCCTTTCTTCTCTCTTTCCTTTACTTGGCCTCTTCCTCTCGCTGACAACCATACATTCTGTCTTCTTACAATTGATGATTAGTCCTTTCTTCTTTCTTTCCTTTACTTGGCCTCTTCCTCTTGCTGACAACCATACATTCTATCCCCTTACAATTGATGTTTAGTCCTTTCTTCTTTCTTTCCTTTACTTGGCCTCTTCCTCTTGCTGACAACCATACATTCTGTCTTCTTACAATTGATGTTTAGTCCTTTCTTCTTGTTTCCTTTACTTGGCCTCTTCCTCATGCTGACAACCATACATTCTGTCTTCTTACAATTGATGATTAGTCCTTTCTTCTTTCTTTCCTTCACTTGTCCTCTTCCTCTTGCTGACAACCATACATTCTGTCTTCTTACAATTGATGTTTAGTCCTTTCTTCTTTCTTTCCTTTACTTGGCCTCTTCCTCTTGCTGACAACCATACATTCTGTCTTCTTACAATTGATGATTAGTCCTTTCTTCTCTCTTTCCTTTACTTGGCCTCTTCCTCTAGCTGACAACCATACATTCTGTCGTCTTACAATTGATGATTAGTCCTTTCTTCTTTCATTCCTTTACTTGTCCTCTTCCTCTTGCTGACAACCATACATTCTGTCTTCTTACAATTGATGTTTAGTCCTTTCTTCTTTCTTTCCTTTACTTGGCCTCTTCCTCATGCTGACAACCATACATTCTGTCTTCTTACAATTGAGGATTAGTCCTTTCTTCTCTCTTTCCTTTACTTGGCCTCTTCCTCTAGCTGACAACCATACATTCTATCTCCTTACAATTGATGTTTAGTCCTTTCTTCTTTCTTTCCTTTACTTGTCCTCTTCCTCTTGCTGACAACCATACATTCTGTCTTCTTACAATTGATGTTTAGTCCTTTCTTCTTTCTTTCCTTTACTTGTCCTCTTCCTCTTGCTGACAACCATACATTCTGTCTTCTTACAATTGATGATTAGTCCTTTCTTCTTTCTTTCCTTTACTTGTCCTCTTCCTCTTGCTGACAACCATACATTCTGTCTTCTTACAATTGATGATTAGTCCTTTCTTCTTTCTTTCCTTTACTTGGCCTCTTCCTCTTGCTGACAACCATACATTATGTCTTCTTACAATTGATGTTTAGTCCTTTCTTCTTGCTTTCCTTTACTTGGCCTCTTCCTCATGCTGACAACCATACATTCTGTCTTCTTACAATTGATGATTAGTCCTTTCTTCTTTCTTTCCTTCACTTGTCCTCTTCCTCTTGCTGACAACCATACATTCTGTCTTCTTACAATTGGTGTTTAGTCCTTTCTTCTTTCTTTCCTTTACTTGGCCTCGTCCTCTTGCTGACAACCATACATTCTGTCTTCTTACAATTGATGATTAGTCCTTTCTTCTCTCTTTCCTTTACTTGGCCTCTTCCTCTAGCTGACAACCATACATTCTGTCTTCTTACAATTGATGATTAGTCCTTTCTTCTTTCTTTCCTTTACTTGACCTCTTCCTCTTGCTGACAACCATACATTCTGTCTTCTTACAATTGATGTTTAGTCCTTTCTTCTTTCTTTCCTTTACTTGACCTCTTCCTCTTGCTGACAACTATACATTCTGTCTTCTTACAATTGATGATTAGTCCTTTCTTCTTTCTTTCCTTTACTTGACCTCTTCCTCTTGCTGACAACCATACATTCTGTCTTCTTACAATTGATGATTAGTCCTTTCTTCTCTCTTTCCTTTACTTGTCCTCTTCCTCTTGCTGACAACCATACATTCTGTCTTCTTACAATTGATGATTAGTCCTTTCTTCTTTCTTTCCTTTACTTGACCTCTTCCTCTTGCTGACAACCATACATTCTGTCTTCTTACAATTGATGATTAGTCCTTTCTTCTTTCTTTCCTTTACTTGACCTCTTCCTCTTGCTGACAACCATACATTCTGTCTTCTTACAATTGATGATTAGTCCTTTCTTCTCTCTTTCCTTTACTTGGCCTCTTCCTCTAGCTGACAACCATACATTCTGTCGTCTTACAATTGATAATTAGTCCTTTCTTCTTTCTTTCCTTTACTTGTCCTCTTCCTCTTGCTGACAACCATACATTCTGTCTTCTTACAATTGATGTTTAGTCCTTTCTTCTTTCTTTCCTTTACTTGGCCTCTTCCTCATGCTGACAACCATACATTCTGTCTTCTTACAATTGAGGATTAGTCCTTTCTTCTCTCTTTCCTTTACTTGGCCTCTTCCTCTTGCTGACAACCATACATTCTGTCTTCTTACAATTGATGATTAGTCCTTTCTTCTTTCTTTCCTTTACTTGACCTCTTCCTCTTGCTGACAACCATACATTCTGTCTTCTTACAATTGATGTTTAGTCCTTTCTTCTCTCTTTCCTTTACTTGGCCTCTTCCTCTTGCTGACAACCATACATTCTGTCTTCTTACAATTGATGTTTAGTCCTTTCTTCTCTCTTTCCTTTACTTGGCCTCTTCCTCTCGCTGACAACCATACATTCTGTCTTCTTACAATTGATGTTTAGTCCTTTCTTCTTTCTTTCCTTTACTTGTCCTCTTCCTCTTGCTGACAACCATACATTCTGTCTTCTTACAATTGATGATTAGTCCTTTCTTCTTTCTTTCCTTTACTTGTCCTCTTCCTCTTGCTGACAACCATACATTCTGTCTTCTTACAATTGATGATTAGTCCTTTCTTCTTTCTTTCCTTTACTTGGCCTCTTCCTCTTGCTGACAACCAAACATTCTGTCTTCTTACAATTGATGTTTAGTCCTTTCTTCTTGCTTTCCTTTACTTGGCCTCTTCCTCATGCTGACAACCATACATTCTGTCTTCTTACAATTGATGATTAGTCCTTTCTTCTTTCTTTCCTTCACTTGTCCTCTTCCTCTTGCTGACAACCATACATTCTGTCTTCTTACAATTGATGTTTAGTCCTTTCTTCTTTCTTTCCTTTACTTGGCCTCTTCCTCTTGCTGACAACCATACATTCTGTCTTCTTACAATTGATGATTAGTCCTTTCTTCTTTCTTTCCTTTACTTGACCTCTTCCTCTTGCTGACAACCATACATTCTGTCTTCTTACAATTGATGATTAGTCCTTTCTTCTTTCTTTCCTTTACTTGGCCTCTTCCTCTTGCTGACAACCATACATTCTGTCTTCTTACAATTGATGATTAGTCCTTTCTTCTTTCTTTCCTTTACTTGACCTCTTCCTCTTGCTGACAACCATACATTCTGTCTTCTTACAATTGATGATTAGTCCTTTCTTCTCTCTTTCCTTTACTTGGCCTCTTCCTCTTGCTGACAACCATACATTCTGTCTTCTTACAATTGATGTTTAGTCCTTTCTTCTTGCTTTCCTTTACTTGGCCTCTTCCTCTTGCTGACAACCATACATTCTGTCTTCTTACAATTGATGATTAGTCCTTTCTTCTTTCTTTCCTTTACTTGTCCTCTTCCTCTTGCTGACAACCATACATTCTGTCTTCTTACAATTGATGATTAGTCCTTTCTTCTTTCTTTCCTTTACTTGGCCTCTTCCTCTTGCTGACAACCATACATTCTGTCTTCTTACAATTGATGATTAGTCCTTTCTTCTTTCTTTCCTTTACTTGACCTCTTCCTCTTGCTGACAACCATACATTCTGTCTTCTAACAATTGATGATTAGTCCTTTCTTCTCTCTTTCCTTTACTTGGCCTCTTCCTCTTGCTGACAACCATACATTCTGTCTTCTTACAATTGATGTTTAGTCCTTTCTTCTTGCTTTCCTTTACTTGGCCTCTTCCTCTTGCTGACAACCATACATTCTGTCTTCTTACAATTGATGATTAGTCCTTTCTTCTCTCTTTCCTTTACTTGGCCTCTTCCTCTTTCTGACAACCATACATTCTGTCTTCTTACAATTGATGATTAGTCCTTTCTTCTTTCTTTCCTTTACTTGACCTCTTCCTCTTGCTGACAACCATACATTCTGTCTTCTTACAATTGATGATTAGTCCTTTCTTCTTTCTTTCCTTTACTTGACCTCTTCCTCTTGCTGACAACCATACATTCTGTCTTCTTACAATTGATGATTAGTCCTTTCTTCTTTCTTTCCTTTACTTGACCTCTTCCTCTTGCTGACAACCATACATTCTGTCTTCTTACAATTGATGTTTAGTCCTTTCTTCTCTCTTTCCTTTACTTGACCTCTTCCTCTAGCTGACAACCATACATTCTGTCTTCTTACAATTGATGTTTAGTCCTTTCTTCTTTCTTTCCTTTACTTGTCCTCTTCCTCTTGCTGACAACCATACATTCTGTCTTCTTACAATTGATGTTTACTCTTTTATTCTCCCTTAATTCTTCTACCTTCTGTAAAATTTCCTGGATTTTCATTTCTTTTTCACTTATCTATACACTAGAAAGAAAAAACGGCTTACCTCCTAGAACTGAACTTGCACGTACATGTCTAGCGTGCGAAATACTTGAAGGAATATATGACCCATCCGAAAGCTTCAATTTAAGAACGACATGAGCTCGGATCTCGCTATTTTTGCTAGACGAATTTATGATGCATACAAATTTTTTTTCGCCTCAGCCACTAGATATAATGAAGATGGGTGACATAACATCTGACGGGCAGCAGATACAGACAAGACCTTATGAAACAAGACTAGGCAAGTCACGTTGAGTTTCGCCGTACCGTGATTTGTGCGTAGGGCTTCTCGATCGTCTCACAGATTGTGATTGAGAAGAAGAAAAGGGACGACTGGTATTATAAACAGCCATACTTTTTTTTCTTATAAATATTTTGCTGTCTGGATCTATTATGTTGTGAATATTGTTGCTACCAGTAATGAATCCTGAGTGTAATTCTAATTATATCACAATCATCTGACCCTAACGATTGAATAAGTCCGGTGAGAAGACCCATCCTTGTCTTACACTCTTTTCTATTTTTATATATTTCCTGAATTCACTTTTTATCGGTATTCAACTTGTCTGGTTCCAGTATTAGTTTTATATTATTCTAATATTCTTCGCAAATATATCAAGGATATCTATCTGTTCAATCAGTTTTGTATGACGTACTTTATTAAGCGATGTTGTATAATCTATTAAAAAAAGAAACTGCACACATCTTTTTGCATTTTGTTTGATAAGATTCTCAGCGTAGAAATCGCATTGCTTAAAGTGTTCCATTCAGCAGTAATTGTTATTTACTCAAATCAGTATAAACCTGATGAATTAGGTAAAGTATAATATTCCGAACTTAAATAATATAAATCTTGATAAATCTTCATCCTAGAAATTTAGACAGAATGTATCGTATTCTTTGTTCCAATATATTTAGCGAAAGCACAGTGTCCATATCCTATTTCTGGTCTAATTCTGCTGATCGCTCTATTCATCAGAATTCGGATTATATGTTTTGATATTCGACGTCTCATAAAGCTGATTGTTTCATGGAGTTCACATTTCTTTGCACTTTGATTCTTAGGCAGTGCTAGGAAAATAGATCTACTTAAGTCTTCTCATATATTACGTTAAACATATACATTTTTTAATAATATCTTAGAAGCAACCAATTTAAAAAGGACAAAATATATTATAATTAATCTTGCAAAAATAATGTAAATTTGTATATTATTTCGGTGAAATATCTCGAAATATAATCTGATCAGTAATTAAAAATATCCTGAAATAAAAAAAAAAGATTTTTTAAAGTATTGATCGCACGATTCATTACCCATGTAAATCTAAATGTGTGTGAATGAAATAAAATTAATCAACAAGGAAATTAATTAATTAGCGTAGTGATTTTCTAGCAATCTAATTTATGGATTTTAATCAATGAAAACTTCGAAATGAGAGATAACATTTACAATCGAGCATTCCTTTCAAAAGTATTTTGACAGGAAATTTTCCAAACTTCACTTTTTTTTTATTATCGACCCATGAAAGCTTAGATTCACTGCTTAATAGGAATTAATTTCCCAATAAACAGATTGTATCTCTGCTCTGAAGTGCCGTCGAAAATCAGTGGCAAAGAATTAATTTTATCGTGACGATACTGATAATGAATCAGTATTATGTTCACTGGCACAAAACTATCGATATTTGTTAAATTCGATTTCATTGTCGATATTTTAAAATTGATTTATCGATCAGTTTGTTCACTTTTATTTTTCATGAAAGAATTTATTACATGATAAAATGATGATCTGTATCCATTTGTTTCAGCCAAGTGTCAGCAAAGCCTTGATCGATGCATAAGATAAAAGAACAAATTATCATTATAATGTTCATAATCTATATCTGGGATTGCCAAACTTGTTTAACCTAAGAAATACGTTAGGGCTTTTTCAGACGCGCAACGGTCACAGTTTACAGTCAGCTTTTTATTGTTATATAATTAAAAAAGGAAATACATATATTGTTTAGAACTCGGTCAGTGCGAGCAAATAAATCCTATATCTATGTTTCATAGATTAAGCAAAAAAGGCTCGACACAAAATTCTATGTGAATTGCTAAGCATATATGTGAAAGATGGTAGAATAATCCGAAATGCGAAAGATGGTCGAATAATCCAAAATGCGAAAGATGGTAGAATAATCAGAAATGCGAAAGATGGTAGAATAATCAGAAATGCGAAAGATGGTAGAATAATCAGAAATGCGAAAGATAGTAGAATAATCCGAAATGCGAAAGATGGTAGAATAATCCGAAATGCGAAAGATGGTAGAATAATCAGAAATGCGAAAGATGGTAGAATAATCCAAAACGCGAAAGATGGTAGAATAATCAGAAATGCGAAAGATGGTAGAATAATCCGAAATGCGAAAGAGGGTAGAATAATCCGAAATGCGAAAGATGGTCGAATAATCCAAAATGCGAAAGATGATAGAAAAATCCGAAATGCGAAAGATGGTAGAATAATCAGAAATGCGAAAGATAGTAGAATAATCCGAAATGCGAAAGATGGTAGAATAATCCGAAATGCGAAAGATAGTAGAATAATCCGAAATGCGAAAGATGGTAGAATAATCCAAAACGCGAAAGATAGTAGAATAATCCGAAATGCGAAAGATGGTAGAATAATCCGAAATGCGAAAGATGGTAGAATAATCCGAAATGAGAAAGATGGTAGACTAATCCGAAATGCGAAAGATGATAGAATATTCCGAAATGCGAAAGAGGGTAGAATAATCCGAAATGCGAAAGATGGTAGAATAATCCGAAATGCGAAAGATAGTAGAATAATCCGAAATGCGAAAGATGGTAGAATAATCAGAAATGCGAAAGATGGTAGAATAATCCGAAATGCGAAAGATGGTAGAATAATCCGAAATGCGAAAGATAGTAGAATAATCCGAAATGCGAAAGATGGTAGAATAATCAGAAATGCGAAAGATGGTAGAATAATCCGAAATGAGAAAGATGGTAGACTAATCCGAAATGCGAAAGATGATAGAATATTCCGAAATGCGAAAGAGGGTAGAATAAGCCGAAATGCGAAAGATGGTAGAATAATCCGAAATGCGAAAGATAGTAGAATAATCCGAAATGCGAAAGATGGTAGAATAATCCAAAACGCGAAAGATAGTAGAATAATCCGAAATGCGAAAGATGGTAGAATAATCAGAAATGCGAAAGATGGTAGAATAATCCGAAATGCGAAAGATAGTAGAATAATCCGAAATGCGAAAGATGGTAGAATAATCCAAAACGCGAAAGATAGTAGAATAATCCGAAATGCGAAAGATGGTAGAATAATCCGAAATGCGAAAATGGTAGAATAATCCGAAATGAGAAAGATGGTAGACTAATCCGAAATGCGAAAGATGATAGAATATTCCGAAATGCGAAAGAGGGTAGAATAATCCGAAATGCGAAAGATGGTAGAATAATCCGAAATGCGAAAGATAGTAGAATAATCCGAAATGCAAAAGATGGTAGAATAATCCAAAACGCGAAAGATGGTAGAATAATCAGAAATGCGAAAGATGGTAGAATAATCCGAAATGCGAAAGATAGTAGAATAATCCGAAATGCGAAAGATGGTAGAATAATCCAAAACGCGAAAGATGATAGAAAAATCCGAAATGCGAAAGATGGTAGAATAATCAGAAATGCGAAAGATGGTAGAATAATCCGAAATGCGAAAGATGGTAGAATAATCCAAAACGCGAAAGATGATAGAAAAATCCGAAATGCGAAAGATGGTAGAATAATCAGAAATGCGAAAGATGGTAGAATAATCCGAAATGCGAAAGATAGTAGAATAATCCGAAATGCGAAAGATGGTAGAATAATCCAAAATGCGAAAGATGATAGAAAAATCCGAAATGCGAAAGATAGTAGAATAATCCGAAATGCGAAAGATGGTAGAATAATCCGAAATGCGAAAGATAGTAGAATAATCAGAAATGCGAAAGATGGTAGAATAATCTAAAACGCGAAAGATGATAGAAAAATCCGAAATGCGAAAGATGGTAGAATAATCAGAAATGCGAAAGATGGTAGAATAATCCGAAATGCGAAAGATAGTAGAATAATCCGAAATGCGAAAGATGGTAGAATAATCCAAAATGCGAAAGATGATAGAAAAATCCGAAATGCGAAAGATGGTAGAATAATCAGAAATGCGAAAGATGGTAGAATAATCCGAAATGCGAAAGATAGTAGAATAATCCGAAATGCGAAAGATGGTAGAATAATCCAAAACGCGAAAGATGATAGAAAAATCCGAAATGCGAAAGATGGTAGAATAATCCGAAATGCGAAAGATGGTAGAATAATCCGAAATGCGAAAGATGGTAGAATAATCCGAAATGCGAAAGATGGTAGAATAATCCAAAACGCGAAAGATGATAGAAAAATCCGAAATGCGAAAGATGGTAGAATAATCAGAAATGCGAAAGATGGTAGAATAATCCGAAATGCGAAAGATGGTAGAATAATCCGAAATGCGAAAGATGGTAGAATAATCCAAAATGCGAAAGATGATAGAAAAATCCGAAATGCGAAAGATGGTAGAATAATCAGAAATGCGAAAGATGGTAGAATAATCCGAAATGCGAAAGATGATAGAAAAATCCAAAACGCGAAAGATGATAGAAAAATCCGAAATGCGAAAGATGGTAGAATAATCCGAAATGCGAAAGATGGTAGAATAATCCGAAATGCGAAAGATGGTAGAATAATCCAAAACGCGAAAGATGATAGAAAAATCCGAAATGCGAAAGATGGTAGAATAATCAGAAATGCGAAAGATGGTAGAATAATCCGAAATGCGAAAGATGGTAGAATAATCCGAAATGCGAAAGATGGTAGAATAATCCAAAATGCGAAAGATGATAGAAAAATCCGAAATGCGAAAGATGGTAGAATAATCCGAAATGCGAAAGATGGTAGAATAATCCGAAATGCGAAAGATGATAGAATAATCCAAAACGCGAAAGATGATAGAAAAATCCGAAATGCGAAAGATGGTAGAATAATCCAAAACGCGAAAGATGATAGAAAAATCCGAAATGCGAAAGATGGTAGAATAATCAGAAATGCGAAAGATGGTAGAATAATCCGAAATGCGAAAGATGGTAGAATAATCCGAAATGCGAAAGATGGTAGAATAATCCGAAATGCGAAAGATGGTAGAATAATCCAAAATGCGAAAGATGATAGAAAAATCCGAAATGCGAAAGATGGTAGAATAATCCGAAATGCGAAAGATGGTAGAATAATCAGAAATGCGAAAGATGGTAGAATAATCCGAAATGCGAAAGATGATAGAAAAATCCGAAATGCGAAAGATGGTAGAATAATCCGAAATGCGAAAGATGGTAGAATAATCCGAAATGCGAAAGATGGAAGAATAATCCAAAACGCGAAAGATGATAGAAAAATCCGAAATGCGAAAGATGGTAGAATAATCAGAAATGCGAAAGATGGTAGAATAATCCGAAATGCGAAAGATGGTAGAATAATCCGAAATGCGAAAGATGGTAGAATAATCCAAAATGCGAAAGATGATAGAAAAATCCGAAATGCGAAAGATGGTAAAATAATCCGAAATGCGAAAGATGGTAGAATAATCCGAAATGCGAAAGATAGTAGAATAATCAGAAATGCGAAAGATGGTAGAATAATCCAAAACGCGAAAGATGATAGAAAAATCCGAAATGCGAAAGATGGTAGAATAATCAGAAATGCGAAAGATGGTAGAATAATCCGAAATGCGAAAGATAGTAGAATAATCAGAAATGCGAAAGATGGTAGAATAATCCGAAATGAGAAAGATAGTAGAATAATCCGAAATGCGAAAGAGGGTAGAATAATCCGAGATTGTGAAAGATAATAGAATAATCTGAAATGCGAAAGATGGTAGAATATTCCGAAATGCGAAAAATGGTAGAATAATCCGAAATGCGAAAGATGGTAGAATATTCCGAAACGCGAAAGATGGTAGAATAATCCGAAATGTGAAAGATAGTAGAATAATCCGACGTGCGAAAGAGGGTAGAATAATCCGAAATGTGAAAGATAGTAGAATAATCCGAAATGCGAAAGATAGTAGAATAATCCGAAATGTGAAAGATGGTGGAATAATCCGTGATATGTACCATGAATAAACAGCCTATTTGCAGAGAGGAAACTAGTTTAGCAGGTAAACAAAACCAGAAAAAGAGGTAAGACGTGGATGCATTCTCTCACTGGATTTTTATTTAACATGTTACAGCAAGATAATCCTAGGAAAATACAGGTATTTATTATCAACTGACTTAACATCATAAGATACGCATATGATAATGTTTTATTGACAAAGAAGTAAAATTCATTTAAACAGCTAAACTAGGAAGCGAAGAAAAGTGAAAAGGGCTAAAAGAAAATGTATGGACGTTATAATTATTCACTTTCTGCACTGATAAAAGTTATGATTTTAGACTATAGAGCAAAAGCCATGGAAATTTGTCTGTTACGGAGAGTTATTTTCTAGCTTCAAGTCCAATCTCTTTTTTTCCACCCAAAGCAAGACAATGAAGCCACTAAGACTAAGCGAGTTAATGGCCATTAAAGAATATGAAAACAAGAAAAACTATAAAGGACAGGAGATAAAGATTGATATTTCATTTAAATTTTATAAAATCAAAGATGGAAAGCAAGAAGCCGAAAAAACATTTCACAATCAAGAAGTGCGAGAAAACAACTTATAGTTGCATCTATCATTTTCATCTGTATAATGATGGGAACTGGTGGCCAATCTTGTAGGGAGTCGGGGTTCTAAAGAGCAAAACAATATTGAGTAATGCAAAAAAAAATATTGCACTAGGCCAAAAACGAGTGGTAAGGGAAGGTTGGTCTTCAATTTGTTCTATCTTAAACTTAGCTACCGGACCAAAACAACACATTCTTACTAACCATTCTTACTACAGCCACCATCATACCTCAAAGTCTCTATCCGTTTGTAATTACTCCCCATATGTACAATTTGTCTGTGGGGCAGATAAAAGGAGGGAAGCTCATCTGAACAATTGCTATGAAAATATTTATAGAAAAGCCATAGCTATGTTATGGTGGTGGAAAAATCTGTGATGACAGATTATGAGCAATAATATTGTAGATTATTCTTTGTATTTTATCTAGAATCTATAAATGCATAACAAAAGCAACAGGCCAGATTTTGAATTAGAAATTGTCCTTCTTCTAGGCTGTTTGCCAATCACGGCTGGAGAGGCCCGTTTGTTTTGTTATTAACTTGTTGATAAGATTTTGTCGTCAGTCTAGTACTACGCTTAAGAGATGAATTAGTATTATCCACCGATATTTTGAGGACGTAACTCTATTGGCTAAAATTCAAACATAGATCCTTTTTTTTTCATGCCAATAATGTTAAGATAAACTGATTAAAATATATATAAAATATTTAAAAAGTCTATGGACGTAACAGCCTTTCTTTCTGTAAATAATTGCAAAGTACATATAGAACTATTGTCCTCATTTCTTCTTTTATTATCAAAAAGTTATCTGATGTGCTATCCGACCTCCATCATGTGCTTATCGATCTGGATAAACTACAGGAAATTTCGAAGTTGTTTAATTGACGGGGATAGATTGTTCCCAAATTGATGATATGTCTTGGGATATGTCTTCATTATTCTTATGTATTTCTGCATGGTTATTGCTCACTTTTTCCCACTGAGTCTACGTCTGCTTTAACTAGCCCAAGGATTGAACTCGCTATTACTATGTCTTCAAATTTTAATCCACTGTGCTATTTGAAACAGAAGTGTACGCACAGTGACAAGCAAATCAATGTTTCATCTAGATATTAAAAGAAAAACAGCAAACTTCAGTGGCCAGATTCTAACAGCTACACGAGAAATAATGGTGCAAACTGATAAAAATCAATAGAATAGCGAACAGCGAAAATACATTACTTTGCTAAGGTCCCTTCTATTACGTGATACTGGAAAACTGGGAAATATTCCAACATGACGGAGTATCTTGTCATACATCGCGTGCAACATTCAAGTCTCTCACGCTGATGAAGGCATTACATTGTTACAAGACTTGCTTGGTCAAAGCCCTAACTGTAACATGGACGAACCTATTTTCTAAGAGTTGAAAATCCGTGTGTTTAACAGAAAGCAAGCGAACTTAGAGAAGTTTGAATTTGCTGTCAGCAAGAATGTTAGAACATTTTGAATTCGTGTCAATCGGAGACATATGAAGGACAGGTTATTTAGAAAATAGCATTCCTTTTAAAAGTATGTCTATATATATTAAGTTTTTAGTGCCTCCTTCTGGAAACAAGAGCGTTTTCTTTTTTAAGTCTACATGTGCTGTTTATACCCGATACACACTAAGCCTGGTCTTTTCAAGATGAGTAGAAGTTTATTTACAATATTTACATTGTCCTTATCTTCGCTGCCATATTCACGACGACGTTTCGGTCGCCGTACGCTCTGACCTTTTTCAGGTGATTTGAATTTCGAACTGAAGTCTGAAGAAGGCTGGAGCGTACAACGACCGAGACGTCGTGAATATGGCAACAAAGACGAGGACAACAGTGTGAAGAATGTAAATAGTATATTTACAATAACTAATCTCAGAAACATAGGCAGATCCTAAAGAAGGCCGCAGCGTACAACGGCCGAAACGTCGTGAATATGACAATAAAGATGAGGATAACAGTCCGAATAACGTAAATAATGCAAATATTGAAAATAGCTCATATCAGAAATATAGACAGATATTGAGTATAGGCTTGTCAGGCTTTTTCTCTTTCGAGTTGGACTTCCGGTTCTTTGAAAACTCTAGATCAACACTATATTTCTAAAGTTTCCGCTTAAAACTCTGAAATGTTTTTTTATTTATCTTCCATTTCGTGAACCTCCCCAGTCTCTTGAAACAGGAGTAGAAGTTTATCACTATTTTCCTGTTTAGGATTGGGTTTCTAATGTGTTTTTCTTCTTTTCCATTTTCTGTAGCCTTATTCGTGTTATTGTCCTTATCAACCTGATTAGGATGTTACCTCTTATTCTACGACCCTCTACCTTGAGTGGCTTTTGAGCTTTGTACAGGATGAACATCATTGTAAATATTTGCTATGTTTTTTTAATATATGTGTATATATAATATTCGCTCATTTTCCCTAAACTGATTCGTTGGTTTGTAAGTTCTCAAGCTGACCCTGAAGAGAGAAGAACAAAAATATTCTATGTATGTGTGTGCGTGTTATTCTCTCAATCTCTCTTTCTTCCACCTTTTTCTCTCCCACTGTTTTTCGGTCTCTCTCTCTCGCTTTCTCTCTCTCTCTCTCTCTCTCTCTAATTCCATTGAGAAATGTATGAATCCATCTGTTAATCCCGCCCCAGGTTAAAGTGGACCCTATAGATTTGGTTGACAACCAGTTTGCCATTGAAAGAAAAGACAGCTTACTGCAGGAAATTCTTCAGTCTCGTCAGTCATGAATCGGAAGAGAGATGATCGTCTATGCGTATATCGCGTATGGTTTGAGAAGCAGGACAAATTGGGTCCTATAGACATGGCTGGCTACCAGTCTACCATAGAAAGAAATGGTAACTTTCTATGAGAGAGTCAAGTCAGTCATGAGAAAAATGTGACATCATCGTCCAAATGTGTATTACGTTCGATACTTAAACTGACTTACAGTAATTATTAGGTTGGTGCAAAAATATGTCGTTTTCTCGCATAGTAACACATGTTAAAAAACGACATTATTTTTGCACCAACCTAATACATTAAGAATAAACGAAAATAGAATTATGAATAAACAAAATTTTATGTAGCTTTAACATATTTATTTTTTCTTAGATTTCAATAATGATGGATGATCTTTCTGTTTGTTAAAGCACACGAAAAGAAAAACAAATAAGTATTCAACAGAATTAGCTTTTTTTCTGCATGACTCGTTGGAGATAAAACATCGACCTATTATGGAAGTGTTATAGGAAAAAAGCAATGAGTAGTGAGAATCCACCATTAAAAAACTTTGAGGGACTATCCGCGGTGCCAATATAAAAGGCATTGTTTCCTCTGGATTTTTATCACTGTTCATATTACAATAATAAGTGGAATAACACAAAGAAATAAGTATATGAAATATTATTAGAAAACGGAGATACAAGTCTAAACAGAAGGAGTCCAGGAAGACCAGATGAAACATTTGACAATAGTAACTCAGATCCTCTAACAACACAAAGACCAATATGACAGAGCCACAGAAGCTGAATACGAGAGAATCACACGCGTATTAAAAAAAGGATGGCGCATTATATAAAAGTTCCCGCGTACAGAAAAGATTAGAAATTGTTTAAGGAATAAATAATGATTCTCAGTCACTTTAAAACAAAATAATTAATATGAGAATGATTTGTAGACATTCGAAAGAATACGGATTCTACAGTTGTGGCCCTCTAATAACTTTTGCAAGAGTTTTCTCGGGCACATCTGTTACACTTCACCTCCCACAGAGAAAAAATGGGATTCATACTCTAAATATATGTAGTTATTACAACTTCAGTTGACATTACACACACACCCTAAAGCCATCTCATTCATGGTGTGGAATAACTTGTTTTATGTACATATCACATTTTTTAAGTATTTCATTCCTGTTTCTACAGCCATTAATTGGGAGGAGGAGGGCGGCTAAGAAATATATCTAGCATATAATCCCTGAATTTAATAAATTTATATTGATATTTGGTTGTTTGTTTTATGATGAAGGGTTCTAGTAATACAGTTTGTATTATAAATAACTTTTGTAGTATGGGTAAAGTTTTATGGATATTTTGTGTTGTGGTCTATTGTTATGTTGACTGGGGGTATGCGATTTAATTGAACTATTATCAGAAAAGTGTTAAATTAATCGACGGGATAATGTAGTGGTTGAGTAACCAATATACGTGTTTGATTATCGTCAGAGAAACTTACTACATGTTGGTAAGCGAATTCATAGACTATATTGTATAAAGGTTTTTAGTTGTATCGTTGAAATATTTATTTTATTTTTTGTATTAAGTGATGAGTCTAATTTTGTGTTGTCAATTGGTAAATATCTGTGAATGCTATTAGGCTTCTTTTTTTCTGTCTAGTTCGTTATTCTTTAACCAAATTTATATAAGTGCGCCCCTATACACACACGCATGTATATATATATATATATATATATATATATATATATATATATATATATATATATATAGATAGATAGATAGATAGATAGATAGATAGATGAGAGTTTTAATCAAATTAGTTATATGTTCAGTGTTATTTGAAATGGGATGTCATGAAATTTGGGTGCGTCAATTTAAAATTGGCAGCTCGAGATACCAAATAGATGCTAATGTTGTGCACATTCATTTTCTCTATTGCGGAATGGCGTCAGCTACTTCGATAAAATTGTTAAATTGCCAATTATCATTTCGATCACATAAAACTGCATCGGTTTCTTCAATGATCATCGTTAATATATCTGAACAGATTTGTCTTTTGGGTCCCCATTCAAACATTTGCTATGTGCTTCATTGTCAACGATGCGGAAGCAGAAAGGCACAAATTTTAAGCGTTTGTGCAAGATGGTTGCAGTTTTAGTTTGGTAGCACATTGCATATTCACATTTTCAATACAGTTGAAATGGTTTCATGCAACCGTAAGTTCTATGCTAACAGATCCTTCTCTCTAACTTCGCATTTGTGGAACTCACTTCCGACTTCTTGCATTCCAGGAAACATTGATCTTCAAATATTTTGATGCAATATCAATGTGTATCTTCTGTCTTCTTAATTCAAGTCCTTTTATTGTGCTCTTTCCTTAATAGTAGTTTTTTCTAATATTCTCTAATAGTCAGTAGCCAATTTGCGTCTTAGTGGCCTTATTGCCTTTTCTTTTTCAAAAATTTAAATGCAATGTCAATCGTCATTTTCTAAATTCATGTTCTTTTATTGTTTTTTTAATCAAATTCACCCAATGCAAGGCATTAAAGCTACCAAGAAACAAAAACAGAAACATCAAAGAGTAATAAAGAAGAGATTAGATAACGATTAACATTGCATTTGAATTTTTGAAGATGAAAGCTGACTGTAAAGTATGGAGCTGGAAGAGACTTCCACAAGCAAGAAATACGAAAAAAGAAATTGTTAACATAGAATTTACCGTTACATCTAGCCAATTAAACTGTAAATTGATAAGATCTTTTCGTCAGTCTAGTACTACGCTTAAATTCATAAAGCCTAGGTACCCTAACGAAGCGCTCATCCGAACAATTTCCATGACGTATTTATAGAAAAGACACAGGATGGAAAATTTACGTCGGTAGGAAAATGACTTAAGCTGAGCTGCCAAATCAGGATTAATAATATTGCCGATTTTGTCAAGAACCTCTAAATATATAGCAGTAATGACAGAGTATATGTGACAGCAACATTCTAAACATAGACGAAGAGTAGACTTAAATATGTAAGAAAGATTCTAGGAGGAAAAAATGTCTAGCATGACACAGTGGACCAACTTCCTCAGCTGCTGACCTAGCAGTGGATTCAATATAGTCCTTGGACTTCATGTCGGCTGAGAATGTTAGCTCGATAAGCCTCAATGAGTCACTCTCCTTAAAGTTAGCATCAGCCATGATGATGAAAGGTAAAAATAGTTCTTAGATTATTAACACATAACAAAATTCACATCACTTAAAGATTACCAAAGGCAGCAACAACTAAAATGGATAGTACAACTAACTAAAAGGAAACATAATGATACAATTAAAGTGATGACTTTCCAGACTACATTAAACAAAATGTTTGTAAGGCAACTGCCATCAATATTATAAAGAATAACACTGTAAATGAAAAAACAATTAATTTTTTTTTAAATTTCAACTGATAGTATATTTATTTTGTAAAAAAATACAAAATTGTGGCAGAAACCCGAAGGGGAAGTGTGGAAAAGTTGGTCTTTCACTAGCTATCCTATTCCTAGTTAACCGCACTCAAGACCCATTCATTCTTTACAATAATACATTCACCACAAGAACTCATCCATCACCTTTCAATCCTGCACACACCACAATACCACATATTCACAAGGGTCCTACAAAACACCCCATGAATTAAAAAATTCTAATGTTCGTATATATATATATATGTATATATATATATATATATATATATATATATATATATATATATATATATATATATAAATTTCAGTTTCAACTGATAATAACGCTGACAGTAAGGTCAATGAATACCGAATATTTCCTGTATTGAAACCCTTAAATATACTATGACCATTGTTCTTATAGGGAGCCCCTTCTAAAACTTAACTCGCAAGCAAATTCTAGTGTAATGAGTTTGATTAAATGTTCGATATTCAAACCTCCTGCCAAAAAAAGCTCAGCATAGTAGCATTCCTTTAACGTAATATAGCCCTTTAAGTTGAGCACTGTGTACTTCCTGCTATAGTCATTAGACACAAAAATCAACATTTTGAATTCTGTTTTCTTTCTCCCAGATTGGTTGCCAAAGAAGTCTAAAGGGGGAAGTCTGTGCTACTATTTAACCCGAATGTGTAAGGCACTATATGAAACCATGCCTTTCCCTTTGAACTTGTATTGCTGGTTCAAATGTCCCCCCGAATCGATAACAGATACTCTATCGATATATTCCTAGTCGTATTAGGTTGTATGGAAGAATTTCATGTAAAACAGAGACTGTCAAAAGGTGTACTCATTTGAAGAATTATAACGTCTTCAACATTTTAGATAAAAGACTGAAATTATATATTTTTTTCCAAGAATTCTATGAGAATAAAAAATTACGGATTTGGACAAAAAAAAAAAAGAACAAAGCTTTACGTCAATGTCAGCGAAAATTTTTCATCTTTTTATAGTTAGCTGTGTTTAGTCTAATTTCAAAATTATATAAATGTATGTGGAAAAAAGCAAATGTTGATAAGATAGCTAGGATCACAAAGCACTGCCCGGGATCCCCAATCAGACTTAAACAACCACCACGTTCAGGGATTTCGGGGTAGTACGCACCGGTCCTGTGTTAGTTGAGTCTAATGTTTTTAAGACGAAGGCTAACGTTAAATATTATTTGGACTGAGTCTTTTTTTAATTAAAGGCTAGAGCACATTCACATCGTGTATAACTCTCTCTTTTTGTCTCCTCGTCCCTCTCCCTCTCACTCCTCCTCTATCTCTGTTATTTTATTTCAGGGCATGAGTGATCATGGCTCTTCACATCCTTCTAGATTTTTTTTCGCACGAATTAATTCTTGCATATTTAAGACGCCTCTTTTCCATTGTACTTGTGCCGCCTTCTATTTTTTCATATTTGGACCATCCTGGGTATGACGATAAAATACATCCGGCATCCTGGGTAAGACGATAAACTACGTCCAACAGCAAGGCCTCTGATGAAGAGGTTTTGAGGAGTGTGGGGACACCTCTTAATTGCTGGTGTTCCCAGGCCCACCCTTACTCGGGGTGGTAGCACCTGTTAGGGTCCCAGCTATGGGCAAATAGTTAACCCCGAAACAGAGTAAAAAGCGTTATAAAATTGTAATAATCGGTTTTAATACGAGAAATACTTTGTAAAAAAAATATTACCAGAAATAATTTTTTGAATATAAAATACTATTAACAGCAATATATTTTTGAAAAAAATACTACCAGCAATACGTATTTGAAAAAAAAAAAAAAAAAATATTACCAGCAGTACATGGTTTAAAATAATATTACCAACTATACATTTTTGAGGAAAAATATTACCAGAAATAGATTTTTGACAAAACAAAATATAATACTAAGAGAAAAAAAAAGTTGTCGGTATTAAATAATCCATTGAGGTTGATATGCTGTAAAACACAACAAACCAAACCATATTTGGGAAACACATTACTCGCAGGTTTCTCCTGCTTCTCTTTCCTTCAATATGCTTTGTCGCCGTTAAATTCTCCTACCCTTCTTTCCTCGTTATATGTTTCAAATTTTCAGTTATATTTCTAATTATTAGCATCAGTTACTTTTTCATTTGTATTTTTCTTGAAAGGTCACTGTTTATCTTCTAATCTGCCTGTTTTATCGGTAGAACTAAATAACTGTCACTTTTGCATGCGTCGAAGTAGTTCCGCATTCGCTATTATGTCGGAGATTAAAAATACCATAGCAGAGCAGAACACCTTGTTTCTAGAGTCATTCTAATTCATTAACGCCTAGTTGAAAATCTTAAATTCAATATTTCAGAATTATGTCACACTTTCCATCCATTAAAAGAAAGTTAATTTGCAATTTTGACATCCCCATTATGTAAATCTCATCTAGGATTGACCCTTTTTCTGACAACCATGCCTTCTATCTACTTAGATTTAATGGTTTGTCGTTTCTTCTTACATCCGTAAAGCAATTTGTCTAATATTTCATGCAGTTTTGTCTTCTAAATCTGCCATCAACACACGGTCTTTTATGTAGCTTATGTTGCTAAGGTTACATTTGCTGATAATAAATTCTGGTAAGTTTGTTAATCCTCTTAGAATTAACTCGATGAAAATACAAAAACTCGAAACATCAGCAACAATCGATGGATGAAGCTGAGGTGAATTATTTTTAAAACAAGTTAAATCGTCTTGAATCTAAAACTAGAATGAATTATTGACGTCAGACTTTTTTGACAATCGTTTTCTTTTTTTTGTATTTACGTTTTTTTAATAAACATATCTAGAAAAATTTAAAAGCCGATTGGATTGGTTATATTATGCTGATGACAAACAAAAATAGATTAAATCCAATAGTATCAAGATTCCGAAAATGCAAATTTAACTTCTCTTTTTTTTTTTCGTTTATATTATTCTTATAAACAAAAAAAAGTTCGGTTTTAATAGTATTATTATTATTTCACAAATAATATATCGATTCTCGTTCGCCCAACGAAGTTAAGCAGTATTAAGTCCTGTCTGTATTTTTTAATCCGTATCACCCCATGGAACGCTATAAAGCCACTAAAACACAATGGGATTCAGTTGTGGAAATATTAAGAACAGAAACATTAATAATGAGCAGAAAGAGAAAAGAATAATCAGAAGGAGAGTAGATAACGATTGATATTACATTTAAATTTTTGCTTGAAAGCATGTAGCCGGAAGCATGAAATGCGAAAAAAAGAAACTGTTAGCATAGAATTGGCGAAAATGATGAGTTCTTGACGCCAGTCTAATACGTAGATATCATAGCAAACAGCTCATCTGAACTGAAAGTATTTATAGAAGAGACACAGAGAGGCAACCATACAGCGGTAGGAAAGTGACTGAAGCCGAGTCGCCAGATCAGGATCAATAATATTGCTGATTCTTCTTTGGGTCTTATCAAGGAGCTAAGGTAAATAACACAGGCACCGGACCAATTTTAGGATACGGAATCGCTTGGGAAACACCAAGTATTGTAAAAGACCACCTATAATCTGAAATATAACCCCCAAAATGTTCATAAACCAAACGAAAAAAACTGGCGTGTCTTTAAGGTCTCAAAATAGTTCAGATGCAAAATAAAAGATCGCAAATATTCGCATTTCGAGACAGAAGCATTCCTTTGCTAAGAAAGAAAAGAGTACTGAACTGCTATGTGGCATCTGTTTTCCTTTACTGTAGTGAATGTTGGACCGTCTCCTCAATGATGACGAAGAGACTCGAGGCAAAGGAGGTATGGTTCTACAGAAAAATGCTATTAGAAAGTGTCATGGGTCCTTTCCTATAATTACAGAATTAACTCTTCCTAACACTATGTATACTGCCCCTCTCAAGGGAGAGGGACGAATCAAGCCGAGCTTCTCGTACTCTCTGCCTCTTAGCAGAGAGGAACCCGGACGAGGATCTGCCGAAGGGCAGAGTCTCGTTCGGGGAGGTTGACCAACCCGATCCCGTTTATACGGATTCTACGGGCTCGGAAAACCCGCGTAAAACTCGGCCTTGTGCCACATGCAACCCTCGTGTGCGGTGGGGGGCTAGATACCGAATCGAGCCGAGCTTCTCGGCTTGACGGTCGAACTCTCTACCTCTGAGCAGAGAGGATCCCGGACGAGGCTCCGCCGAAGGGTAGAGCCTCGTTCGGGGAGGTTGACCAACCTGATTCTGATTTTACACTTTCTACGGGCATTTTTTGGCCGAGCCTACGGGCTCGGAAAACCCACGTAAAACCCGGCCTTGTTCCACATCTTTCCTTCGTGGGGGGGGTCAAATAAAGATCGAATCGAGTCGAGCCGATAGTGTTTCACTCCTAACTAGACTGACAGTCATACTAACACCTTCCACATCTTGTATTATTATTTCGTGTAATATACTTTCGTTATTTCTACTCTTGTGTTCGTGTTGTTCTTCCTTCGTCCTAAACTGACCCATAACAGAAATTAAGTCAAATTAAGAAATATTACATATATAAACAAACACAAATATTTTTTTTGTTTTTTTTTAACTTAAGAATAAACATTTATCAGGATTTTAGCCATTTTATGAATTCAGTATTTAGCAGACAGTAAAATCATTTTTGAAAGTACTAACATCTAAACTATCAATTGATAAAAAGATAAACGCCATTAGATAATGTGAAGATGACAAATATAATCTTAGGTGTGTGAAACAAAAAACAAAAATATAACAATCATCACAATTTGTACAAAAAAAATACTAATACAGAAAAACCTCGTAAGCGTAAAAAAAATGAAATAAATAATAATATGCAATACATATATAACTTCAGATAAATATAATAATCATAATATTAGGTTGGTGCAAAAATAATGGCGGTTTTCGACGTTAAAAAATACGTCAAAAAACGCCATTATTTTTGCAACAACCTAATATATAACAAATGATGAATTGCGTCACAAAAACTGTTGGAGTTGCTCAGTAACCTTGACATATTTGAGAAGGATATCGGAATAATCGAAAAGCTACATTGGCAGAAAACCGCTTTCATAAGGATATAAAAGGAATTCAATAAATATACAAAAAATAGAAATGGTTGTAAGACAAGGACGGGTCGTCTCACCGGATTCTTCAAGTCATACGATTCTGAATGAATTCATAGTCCTACCAGTATACATTACTGGCGACCACAATATTAATACCATGAAATGTGCAGTTGACACTGTGTTGATAGCAGACACAGAAAGGAAACTACAATAATTCCAACAGAAAGAAGTGAAAGAAAGCGAAAAGAAAGGACTAAACAACAATTGCAAGAAAACAGAACGTACTTTTATCAAGAAAACGAACAGCCCAACATGCAAATTTCAAATTGGCGATACTAAAAGGAAACAAGAACAGCACTTTAAATATCTGGTAATTGTTTTAACAGAGGGTGGAAAGTGCAATATTGAAATGAGGAAGTGCATTGGTACAGCTAAAGAAGCCTTCCAAAAGCTAAGCAAAGTAATAGAAACAAAAAGAAACTTTGTTAGACACAAAGAAAATACTACCCAACTGTTACCTTATATCACTCTTTCTCTACTGCAAAGAATGCTGGACAGTCTCACCGATGGGCAAGAGACTTGAACGAAAAAAAATTTGTTTCTACAGAAGGATGCTGAGAATACTATGAACCGAACATGTAAGCAACGACCAAGTGTTAGATAAATCGGAATAAAAAAAAAAGGACAGGAATATTTAACATCAGAAAGAAGCAGTAGATATCTTTATGCAATTAATGAGGACAGAATCTTCGAAAATTTGACACTAACAGAACCGATTGACGGCAAAAAGGACAGCAAAAAATAGCGGATAATCTACATATACTAATTTGAGTAAATTGATACCAGAACAGGTTTTAGGAAAAATAAGAAATAGACAAAAAATATTAAGAACAGGAAATTGTGGAGAGCCATGATTGCCAACGTCACGAAACATTTCTATTGAATAAGAAGAATATTGCATGACTGTGATATTTTTTCGATTAATTTCTCGATTGAAGCTTTTATTTTTTTTTTTTTTTCTTAGAAATGCCTTAATTAGTGATCCATGAAAAGACATTATTTACTTTTCCATTTGATTCCTTCTTATCCTTGTGATAAACTATGACATTCTCCTATGAAAAGGAGTCGGATGCCTATAGAAGACTCTTTCAAAGACGTTTACGCCTATCGGAAAGCACAGTATTAAAATTAGGAATAAGAATATGTTATTACTTATAGGTTTCTTTAAAAAAAAAAAATCCCGCGTTAATTACGGGTTTCTCAAAAAATCCAACATTAATCATGGCATTATAAATAAAAACGTCCGGTATTAGTTATAGGTTTTTAATAAACAAATCCGCAGTAGCTGTGGAAATTCCACATCGATTTTTACATTAAATTACGCACGTAAATACTGTTTACTCACCGTTAAGATATCGTGAGAAACAAATTAATTATGCACCCTTCTTTGCAATCTGAATGACTCACGTGAAAATACATTTGACATGAAGTTTATAAACACCAGGTGGAGAAGAGGAGGGGGGTCTGAAAGATTGACTTATCGAAAACTATTTGCAACGGCAGCTTACAATTCTGACAATCCATTTTCAATCTATATACAAAGAAAACACACCCATTTTATACAATACAATTAAATATGCAAGTAAATTCTGCGGAATTGCTAAGAGAGTTTCAATTAGTCCGAAATATGGTGTAAATTATTTTTTTCAATACTATAGTTTAGTCAAAATCAAGGAAAACATTCTAAAAAAAAAAACAACATAATATAATAAATATAAATGTCCAACTTAGTATTAGGTTGGTGTAAAAATAATGTCGGTTTTTGACATATTTTTTAACGTACAAAACCGATATTATTTTTGCACCAACCTAATAGATTAATCTGATAATTTTCATCCTGAAACAGAACAAAGGCAAATCTGGCACGGAATAGTAAATTAAATTCGAATAAGTTTAAATGGGAATCAACCAGATTTTTAAACGGGTTATATTATATTAATATAATATTTACAAAAACACTGGTGTTATTTATAGGTTTCTACCTATAACACATCTCTCCTCCAAATTGGACGGTGGGCTTTAAGAGGGTGAATATATATATATATATATATATATATATATATATATATATATATATATATATATATATATATATATATATATATATATATATATATATATATATATATTCCATTGGAGGAGCAGATCATTATTCAGACAAATATTTTAAAATATATCAGACAACGAATGTCAATTATGTTTCATTATGAGCCGTTCTAAGCATCGTTATTTTTAACGATATATGTTTGATATATATATATATATATATATATATATATATATATATATATATATATATATATATATATATGTCTGCGTGTGTGTGTGTGTGTGTGTGTGAAAAAAGTGTGTTTATATAAATATAAATAAATATATATATATATATATATATATATATATATATATATATATATAATTATTTATATATTATATGCGCGGTACTTATTAGAAAGCGCTCAATATTAGAGATAGAGCTAACGCATTTGGTTGGATTGATGAGAGTTTGTGACCCTGGGTTTCACGCTTTTGTGATCGTCAACCAATACAAAATTACCTCATGTGGGTATAAATCTATTTCAGCCAACGCTAAGTACGTTGTTCTTATTCAACTCCGGAGTTGAATAATATGTTATAATAAATACATTTAGCTCTCTTTGTGGATCAGTTTTAATATCTCATATTATTATGGTCCACGCGTATTATATACCAACAGACCTATTATCTGTAGTACATAAATATATATATATATATATATATATATATATATATATATATATATATATGTGTGTGTGTGTGTGTGTGTGTGTGTATAGATAGATAGATAGATAGATATAGTTTTCGTTAACAACTACGAGTTTCCTTGATCTTTTAGCCATGTACCCTATTCCGTTAGAGTGGGCGTACTAATAATTGCTTACTTGTCCGATTGTCTTCATCATATTGATTTTTCGAGCCAGATCTTCTCAGCCCGTTTCGAGAAGGTGTTGAAATGTCCTCGATCGAATTTAGCTTCCCAAATCTGACAAAGAATTAAACATCAGATTTGTTTAAGCTGCCTTCTTGATCAAAGGGTCGAGAATTTTGTATCAAACATTTGGAGATGCTACTTTTCCTTGTATTAAAAGCCACGCTTCCACTGAACACGGCCTTCATGCCATGATCACAATAATACATGTATTTCGAGAGAAAATTCATTTGAAATCATCTTAATGATATCGTCTTATTTTAGCATGATAAAAGATCATACAATAAGAAACTGGATCAAAAGGTTGTGCTACTTCAATATGTTTTATGAATATGTTTTATACGAGAACAACGTTCTTGAAAATCAGCGTTCGAAATCTAGGTATTTTTTTTACCTAGACTCATGCACCGATAAAGATGCACGTTGGAATCGGGAAGTTTCTCTTAGTAGACTCTGTAATTGATTCCTATCATGTGAGAAAGCCAGGATATTGTCCTATAATGGTCTCCATAGATATGGTCACAGTTACCTATTTTCCGGTATTCTACCGGTTTCCTGGTTAGCATTCGCCTTGAAATGATCATATCAATGAAAAACTAGAGCTCAACCTTATTTCGATTCGTGTAGTTTTTGGAATATATGAGCCATTGGTCAAATCCTAATGCTGCTCCAGTACAATTTTAAAAATCTTTGCTTAATAACGGATCATGTAAATTCCACGAAAGATATTGCCCTTACAGAATCAGTACCATTGTGCGTTATCTTTGCTCACATTTCCGTTGAAGGGTATAATCTTAATAAGTACATTCAAGGAAAGAACTCTCCAATATAATGCTGTATATCAATGGACAAAAGAATTTTCAAAGAAAACTTAATAAAGGAACACGAATGTATAGAACGAAACTTATTAGCAGACTGACTCAGTAGATTGGGAACGTTAGTTTGGAGTGCATTTTCATTGAATGGTACAAGCGCAATATATAGAGTCAAGAAATTTCCAGTACCATCGCGTTGTCTTGTCAGGGACAATAGTATATATATATATATATATATATATATATATATATATATATATATATATATATATATATATATATTCTGTTTATACGTTATATTTATAGATACAAAGATTTAAGAAAATGCTTTGTTTATAATAAACAGTATTAACAGCATTTATCGGCCTGAATGTACGTTTCATAGAAAATATATATCCTCCTATAAAAATTGAACCTGTATTCTATATGGTACCGTCGTATAGCCTGACGTGTTATACCATTTAGCTACAGAGGCTGCGTCTGGTTAGGAAAATCAAATGATTGTTTTTAAACAAAGATATGTTAATCTATTATGAAATGCCCTAAACATTATTATAAACAGAGCATTTACTGAAATATTTGTATGAATAAAAATAACGTATAAACATAAAATATATTAACTAACTGTCGGACTGTTCATTTCATAATATATATATATATATGTGTGTGTGTGTGTGTGTGTATGTGTGTGCCTGTGTGTGTGTGAGTGTGTGTGTGTGTGTGTGTGTGTGAAATAACTGACTTAATCCGTTTCATAATATGTTGTTAATGCTTACGTTAAGGTACGTTTCGTGAGCAGATATGGTCGTTCAAGAAAGATCGTCGAAGATTTGTTGTTTACCAACAGTAATTTCGACTTTGCAAACCAGGGGCTACTTCGTAGCTGAGTGGTATAGCACGTCAGATCAATTTACGGTTCCGTATAGGACACAGGTCCGAGTGCTATTGGAGAACATATATTTTGTACAAAATTTCTAGAGCATTCAGACCAGTAATTAATACTCTTTCTAAAGAAATCGTATGTATTAAAATAACGTATGAACATAAAAAAATATTAAATATTCATCGGTGTTAATGCACATATATATATATATATATATATATATATATATATATATATATATTAAGTCCGATGATTATTTAATATTTTTTATGTTCATGCGTTATTTTATATAATATAAATACAATAATAATATATAATACATGTATAATATAAATATTTTATATAATAAATATATAATTTACCTCCTACAATGCACACTATGCCAGAAACAATGTGGGCAATTCTGAATGGCCCTTTTACTACAGAATTATTAATATGAAAGATTATGACTTGCAGAACAACATTTCTGCCTACAAAAACGTTTTTAAATCTATACGAAAGTCACTATAATTGAGAAAATAGAAAAGAGCAGATAAGATTACAAAATTTTTAGAAGACCATGAAGATAAGTGGATTCTTCGCCTAAAAACACTTCATCCAGACGGGCTTAATCGCAAATTTAACAACATAGATAGAATTAATATATAACCCCACAAATCAGGCTCTACCTGTATTTCTCACTCACACAAGACAGACATGCTTGCGAAGGTGTTGAGGCCTCACACTTATACACATACCCATACTAATATATACACTTACACACATCATACTCACTCTATAAGAACCAAATAACAGACACTTCACAGAGACACATCCCCTTTCCAGAAACCAATAAAACTGTCAAAATAACCAAGAGAATTCCGAGCAGCATCAAACCATCCAGTCCTTATCTTAAATAACAACTTAAAAGAAACTGTTTGACCAATAAAAGGACTGACCAAAGGTTATGATAAAAAAATAAAAAAAACACATGAAAACTACAGATAAACTTCATTTTCTCCATCAAGTCATTCATTTCTGTTGTCCACTGCTACTAACAAACTGAATTTTTTTTTCTCCTGATGATGGCCATGTTAGCCAAAACTAGTCCAGGAATCTAATTGAAATAATAAAAACGAAAGAATATCAATATACAATCCAGTGTGTTTGAAGATTTTAATTTTTTAATATTTTTTATTGTTCAAATCACACGCACATGCACACACATACACACACACACATATATATATATATATATATATATATATATATATATATATATATATATATATATATATATATATATATATATATATATATATATATATATATATATATATATATATATATATATGCCAAAGAATTGTGCATTTCGACGTGGTATTATGGTTAACCAACTTGTCTCGCTAGATCAATTATAACTGAGTAGTGAATTCGATACTTACTGGGTGCTCCATACATTCGGACTTGTGCCACATCTAAGCTAAGCTGGGAAAATCATTAGGGGCACTGACATTGTATAATGGTTAACAAGCTTGTCTTGCTAGATACCTTACATCTGAATAGTAAGTTCGATCCTCAATCGGTGCCCCATGCACACTGAATGACTTAAGTCTTCCAATATATGATCTGTCTTTTATTTTCTTCTTTTTTTAAAATCGCCCTCTTTAGATAATAATAATAAAAATAATAATAATAAAAATAATAATAATAATAATAATAATAATAATAATAATAAAAGGAAAAAATAAGTAACAATTTTAAAATTCGTACTTCCGAATGTCATTTTCTATATAAATATTTTTTATGAAAAATGTAAGAATTCTCTTCAAATAAATATAAATACCATTTTTATTCTAAATTTTAATTATTTGAAATTTTATATAAATGTATAAGAATTTGTAATTTATCAAAAGGCATGAGCTTTTTTGGTTTGAAATTGAAGGCAATAAATGTCGTTTTACAGGATACTCAATATTCAATGGACAGAACAAGGAGATCTTAAAGAAGATAATAACAAAACCTTACCTATACTCAATATCAGACGTTGACGGCTGAAATGTCTTTGATATAATAAGGAAGGTGGGCTTGGAGAAACTTCCTGTCACAGGGCATGTCGAGGGAAAAAGGGATAGGGGAAAGCAGCTTATCTGATGGACTTGGGGCAATGGATGGCGGAACGAGCAGGTCGCTTAACGAAGCGAAAAACGCTGCTAAAGGTTGAGAAGAATAAGATATTATAGAGAGTTATGACCAACCACGGCCTGAAGGGACACGATACATCGAAGAAGAAGAAGAATAGTGAGATAAATTTACAATAGCAAATTGAAGCCGCCTCTTAAAATATAGAAATTCAGAAAAAATAATATTCATGAGTTGAAGTGATAATCGGATAGTAATAGAAAATGTAATTGAAAACAATTACTTGTTGAAGAGGCCAGTTTCTGTAGAAATGATTAATTGTACAAGAAAAAGAATTGAACGAGAATAGATAGTACAAAACCAATTGGTAAACTATCTCTGTAGGCTGCTTAACAATAAACGTTATCTTTGAGTACATTTCCTTTGAATTGGTACAGTCGATGCTAGCCTCCAGGAGAATGACTCGTTGCTCCTTCTCGGGCTAACGACCTCAACTGACATGTAGTGAAAAGACTATATTGAATCCATTGGTAGGTCAGCCGTTAAGAATGTTGGATCACTGTGTCGTACGAGACAATTTTTCTCTCCAGAATATATTATACTTATCAATAAGTCTACCATTCGTCCATGCTTAGAATATTGCTACTGCATAACGTCCGGTGTTCCTGATATTTACTTTGAATTGTTTGGTAAAATACAAAGAAAAATTATCAATATTATCAATCCTGATATGGCGTCTTGGCTTCAGTTATTTTCCCATCACCGTAAGGTTGCCTCTCTGTGTCTTTTCTATAAATACATTCATGGCATCTGTACAAAAAAGCACCCTACTCAGGTAGCTCGAATTTATGAATTTAAGCGCAGTACAAGACTGACGTTGAATTCTTATCAATTTACAATTGAGCTGTAAATATTATGCTAAAAGTTTCTTTTTTCACACTTATCACTTGTATAACTCTGTTCCGGTTCCATGTTTTCCATCCTTTACTCTTCAAAAATATTAATGCAATGTCAATCACTATCTACTGTCTTTCTGATTAATGTTTTTTTTTCTTGCTCATTAATTATGTTTTTGTCTATTTTTCTGAGATGAGGTATTATGTACAATGTTTACATTATTCGGACTTCTTCGGGTGATTAGAATGTTGAACTGAACCCTTTCTTTCGCTCGCTGGGGTAGACTGTTCTAGTTCCACGTGACATCTCTAATTGTTGTCCCTTATCAATTATCTCGTGTTAATTCACCTCTCCAAGTTTTCCACTGCCTTTACCAGCTACTGAAATCACAACTCTTTTGGTTTTCTCACTGGATCTAACCAACGCCTTTATCCAATGTGTCAAATGTTCTTAAGGACATATGTGTATGAATTTCTAGGACTTATAAATTTAATGCCTCCAGCAAACATTTTTAGTAGTTCTCATATTCCAATTTCTGCTATTATCACTGAACGTTTTCACCAGAGCTCATACTGAAATTTTCGTTGCTATTATTGCTTTTCTCTGGCACTCCTTATTTCTGGTTCCCATATTGTATTCATTTCTATGCTTGGTCGGCTCAGGATATTTTTGTGACCTTGCATATATGCTGATTCCTTAAGTTTGCGAATTTTCCAATGATGTCCTTTGTTTATGATTTCAACCTGATCGAACAGAGTGTGGTGATCCCATTTTTCTATGAATATGTGGTCAGCCAGGTCTGCTTTTTCCACTTCCTCTCGTGTTACAGCTTTTTAGTGATCTTAAAGCCTTACCTTAAAGGGTGCGGCCTGTCTCCCCTAAATCGTATTAATGTTTCTGTTTCTGATTCTTCCAAGCACTGTAACACCTTTTGTCTTAGAGGTTTTAGTGCCTTGCTTCGGATTAAATCGATCTAAAAATCCCAACAATGATTTTCTGATACCACCTTGTAATTCAGTAGATAAAAGCATTACCAACAAAAACTTAATAATTGAACACGAATATATATCCCGAAGCCAATCAGTAGATTGATTCAGTAGGTTGGGTATGATTCGGTGAAATCTGTGTAAGAATTCCTATTCAATGGTAGCATCACATTCTAGGAGGTTTCTTATATCACCTCCTAACTGGGCAGATAAGGGAATTACCAAAGAAAATTTAAACGATAATTAAACGCGGATAACACAAAGCCTGTTCACAGTAGGCATGTTTTTAGACCAATATTATTCGAACCACAGAGTTTCAATTCGTGTTCTGGAATCATTGCTGACGTTCGCGTTGACAAAATAAATAAAATAAATGATAATCTTGCTGGGTCTGAAAATTCTGGGAGGAGCTTAAATAATTTCTGTCTTTTAAGGACTCACTTATTATACTGGAAAAGAAAATCCCACAACCAAAATTCTACCAAGATTGTAATTTTTTAAACGACTTCCAAATAAATATTTCAAAATACCGGCGGTCTTCAATAACGACCGGATTTCATTCTAACGAGCTCGTGAAACTATTATGTTGGTGCAAAAATAATGTCGTTTTTTTTACGTTAAAAATACGTCAAAAACGACATTATTTTTGCACCAACCTAATATATGTTCGGTATACGCGCCGATCATTAAACGAGACGGTTTTTAACGAGTTGGTCACTAAACGAATCGGTGGCTACCCGTTATCTCAAGAATACTACACAAGTAACGGGTTCGTATCAACCAACTTTTATAATCAAGTAACTTTTACATCACCTTTGCGCTATTTTTTTTTTTTTAATTTCTACACATCCATACAGTTCAGTAGTTGACTGAAGAGTAAACGCAATGAACAATTTAAAAAATAAGCTTTTTATTTTATTTTTCTGGGGGAGGTGATAATAATTTTTAGTGGTACAAGTCTTGCTAATTAATCCATAGATGGGGGTAGAATAGGTGGATTCATACCTTTCCGATGGGTATTTGCGTGTAAGTGTATTTAGGGAAACCGACTAAAAGTGGGACTCGGCTCTCCGATTAACAATTTCGAGCCATTATTCATTATACCACCCGCACATCCAAGCTTAGAGCATTTGGTATCCCGATGCGGTTACCCACCTGGGAACTGGCCAACCTCGGAGTTGCTTAACTTTGGTGACTGTACAGAAACCGTTGGCCGTAAGTCTCGTGGAAGTTAATATAACTCTGTCGGCATTATTCGAACTATTGTCCTCATCTTTATTGTTATATTCACGACGTTTCGGCTGTTGGGGATTTTAACTTCACCATATAATCTTTCCTTGTGATGTGCCTTACTAATTTCACCTGTTTCTTTTTATTGTAATTTTAAATATATTTTTTTAACTTGTGTTTTATTTAAAACCTACACACTGTTCCCACTTTCTATCCCTGGTATCCTCAGCAATAGAAAGTAGAGGCACATATCTGTTACTCCAAAGTCTCTTCGTCATCGCTGAAGAGATTTTCCAGCATTTACAGATATTTCACAACATTTCAGTACATTAAAAAAAATAGCTCGTGTGGAACTTACTTTTAACCTAGAGAAAACGGACGGTTCTCTACAATACTCATAGAATGGTGGATCCTAGCTGTAAAGGTTAGAACTTGTGGAACCAAGGAATACAGTTTGTCTCAGAATTTGTCGATGAATGTAACGATAGAGCAGCAAGATTCTGTCACACTTGACATTGCACTAAGCTCTAAGCAAATATAACTTTCTTTCAAAAGGCTGCAGGATGATTTAATAGGGAAACATTTTCTAATGAAAACCGGATTCAGTAGTTCGTGGAAAGTATTTTCACATTAAATAAGTCCTGTGGGTTTTTACTCAAAACGCACAAAGAGCTGCCTGATAAATGGCAAAAAGTAATTTCAAATAAAAGTGAATATATAATTAAATTAAATGAAATTTCACATTGTTTTGAAGTCCTAATCAAGGCCTTTCCTATTCCTGCTAGTAGAACCTGGGCTGGGCATTTGTTCAGGGCTATTACAGCACTCGCCAGGCTTGGTCAGTTGCGGTTTGGTGGAAGGTCTGAAATATATAGTTATAATTAGCATAGACTGGCAGTCACACTAGGCGAAAGGACCTAGTCTTATTCATGAAGAGAGAGAAGATGGATTTATATTTTTCCCCAAGAGTATTTACATGTAAGTGAATGTAACAAACTCTAGCTGAATTCGAACTCGGCTCGCAGTTCCTCAATCCGAGCCAGTAGCCATTATTCTACCGTTTGAAGAACAGAGCGGAAAAGAAAAATGCAAGTTTTTAAGACTTTTTAGGAACATTTCCCTTTTGCTATTTTAATTTTCCAATTTTGACTTCCTTATTGATTTCCAATTCTCGGATACGCTGTCTGGTAAGATCATGCTGATTGTTAATCGATAGTTTGAAAGAAATGCCAGCATTTACATAGTTAGCCTTTAACCGTTTTGTAGATCACGTCTGTCATTGTCAGATATATCAGATTTCGGATATTATCTCTATTTTTAAGGTGACTGAAAAAGAAACGTCGCCTTACGAAAAGACCGATTCTCCTACGAACACCAAAGTTAAGCAACATCGAACCTGGTGACCTACATGAGTGACCGCTTGGGTATAACAGGTCCTATAAACCATCGATGTCTGCGTGGTGTATGGAAAACAGCATGGAATTGGAAATCGACAAGCCAAATTCCAATTCTAATCAGGTGCCTTATACTCACTTACTCACAAATACAATTGCAAAAAGTATAAATCCACCATTCTCCTCCATGTATGGGTTAATTAGAATGACTTGTATCAGTAGATTATTATCATGCTCTCAAAATTCTTACAATCGAAAAATATTTTCTGACTTGAAATAAACTGCAAAAGGTTTATAAACCGTAAAAATCAATCAAAAAGTTTCATGTGAGTTTTAAAAATATTACATTATGAAAAATTTTTTAAATTTCAGAATGAAAGTATCTTATATTATCTAACTAGAAATAATCAGCAAAAGGTGAATGAACCGTAAAAATCAATCAAAAAATGTGCATGTGAACTTTATACAACATTATGAAAAAATTCATAACTTTACTTTCTAGACAGAATGAAAGCATCTTATATTTTCTGACTTGAAATAATCTGCAAAATGTCGATAAACTGTAAAAATCATATATTTTTGATAATTTTAATGTTTAGCTGACGTAGAAGATTTGATGGGCGTAGATATAGACACTAAAGGGATCCATATTTATTAGGTGCAATTTGAGAAGAAACTGTCAAGACATCTGGAAATTTTCCCGAAGGATGAAGAAAAAACTAGAAATATTTTTCTACAGAGGGATAAGGAGAATTCCATGGACGTAGCGAGTAAGCAACAAGGAAGTCTTAAAAAATGGCAACAGAAAGAACACTTATACGCAAAAGACAGCTGAAATTCATTGGACACAGAATGACGAAGGAAGGCTTAGAGAACTTAATTTGGTATATTTATGACAAGAGAGAATTGGGAATATGACAAACTGTAAAGTGTTTTTTGTAACGCGTTTCATCCGTTAGGATTTCATCGGACTGGCTTTATTAACGTTGCTACGTCTTCATAACCGCACGAAACGAGAGTCGCAGGTAGTTTCAAAAGTTCTGAAAGAATATTTTTAGAGATTTTTTTAAAAGGCTACCTGCGTCTCTCGTTTCATGCGCATGTGTAGACGTCAACAAAACCCACTCTTAACGGATGAAACGCGTCACAAAAAAATCCTTTCCAGTTTATCATACTTTTCTAAATATTTGTTTGTTGGCGTAAAAAATTAATCCAAATTATATATGTTATATCAAAATAACCAAAGCAATATCTAATAATACACATTTTTTTTTAAATCTCAAATTTATAATTCAGATAATTTATCATTTCAATTTACGATGAGCAATTGTCAATATATTTTATATAGTTCCAAACTGTTATTCCCAACTTGGTTGTTATTTTAAATTGTGAAATGCAGAACTCACCCGCCTTTCCATATAAAGGCTCCAAAAATACACTACTGGTGTGCTTCTGGGCAGTGTCGTAGTGAATGTAGGAATTGTTTAAAAATATGTCACCGCTATCAAGAGATAAAACAAATAGTGAGGCACTGGTTCAGTAATTAAATTACAGGAACAAAATAGCAAAACAATCAGCGGATATCCCATATTAGCCAAATCAAGAACCACTGATGATGTCCAGAAGGTATTTGTTCGAAACGTCCGATTTATAACAACATTTATAAGAATCAAGAAAAGAACGGTAATCATTGAATTATAATTATAGAAATCATTGAAGTATATTATAAATTTATTTTTATGTTTGAAAGACAAAATTAATTAAAGTTGTTATTTTTTATTAATCTTAGGTCAATGGTTCTTAACTTTTATCAAGCATAAATATTAAATAGCGGGTAGGAAGACTTTATAGCTTCAACCTCCCAAATATGTTGGATTGTTTGCCTACCGTTATAATCAATTTTGGTTTGTTTCTTTTATTTTACTGACGCTAAAACGCAGACTATTGGCGCCGTGCCGAAATGTGCAACCATCGATTTAAAAAAGCAAATTCATTCAAAATTCGTGATATTTTATAGAATAAGAATAAAATCACACTCTATTCTGTGATGAAGGTTGGAATACTTGCTTTGATTTGATTGGTCGGCCTCGGGAGGATAGCATTTCGAAAAAGTTTGAATAAACAGGAAAAACAAGGGAATTCCAAAGGACACAGATCGTGAGAGGAAAATGGAACTAGTGCTTATTGGCCAGTTGGGAAATCTTGGCGTATTTATCAAGGCGAAAATTTACTTCTCTGTTCAAAATCCAATGCTGCTTCTTTTGGTTCTACAGGCAAATTTATATTTTTAACACTTTGTATATCACCGATCTAAAACACACCAGACATACATTTCTAGACATGTTCGCATACTTATCTGGAAAAAAATTTGCTTGAATTTTTATATGATTTATTACACTATCAGATTCTAATTAGGGGTTTAAGGCGATAATCTGGAGTCGATCAAGCAATAAATTGCTTATCTAAGCTGCTTTGTTTTAGGTGGAGACTTTTGTTTTTCAGTCCTTTTTACGTCGAGAGATAATTGGCTTTTTTACCGCAGAAACTCTGGAGTCAACCAAGCAATAGATTGCTTATCTAAACTGCTTTGTTTTAGGTGGAGATTTTTGTTTTTCAGTCCTTTTTACGTCGAGAGATAATTGGCTTTTTCACCGCAGAAACTCTGGAGTCGGTCAAGAGAAAAGTTGCTTGAAAATTTCTGAATTAATTGAATTATACACACACACACACACACATATATATATATATATATATATATATATATATAATGTTTATTTTTTAATGATTAGCATGAATGAAAACAGGATGAAAGGAATTATGACGGGGTAAAATTGGTTATTTGTAAGTGTGTGTATATTTCAAGGTTTGAAAGAAAAGATTGTTGTTTACCATTTCAAATCGAGTGTGTCGCAATATTCCATGCGAGAAGCAAAATGGTTTCTTTCCCTCCCTTCTTTATAGAAGAGTGTAGAAACTGGGGAACCGGAAGTTGTTCGTGATTGGACTATAAGATGCCAGATGTTGCATATAATGAAAACAGTTGTAACTGACGGATGGTATACAAGTCGATATCCGATCACTATCGGCTGGTTCACCGTGGAGACGGCGTGTGATGCTGAAAGATCTGAAACCGCCAATGATCCTCGCTGGTGATTTGTACCAAACCATAAAACCGATATATTGCAGGAATATATATATATATATATATATATATATATATATATATATATATATATATATATATATATGTATGTGTGTGAGTGTGTTAATAGGGATAAACAAAATAACTAGATATTAGAAGCCGTATAAATGTGCGTTAACATGCATACAATGCACAACTTAATCCACAAACATTTCAGCAGTAACCCTTTACTCAGCAAAATCTCCAATACGAACAATATTAAGATTAGCTACAGCTGCAACAAAAATCTTGAGCAACATATAGCAGAGCATTAAAACGTAAATTTAAACAAATAATTATGCAAACCCAATAGCAATATTAACACAGAAAAAACGTGTAATTGTCGAAAAGTCATTAACTGTCCGATGAACCATAAATGTATGTATAAAGGCGTCATCTACAAGGCTAGCACTAAACATAATGGCGAGACAAAATTATATTTCGGTTCCACAGCCAACAACTGGAAAACAAGATTTTATCACCATAAAATGACTCTTAACCATAAGAAATACGTAAACGCCACTGCACTCTCAAAATTGTACTGGGTTATTAAAACAGATGAATATACACCGGTAGTAAATTGGAATTTCTTTGGCAAAACTACACTCTTTTCCGGTTGCGGCAACCGATGAAACCTCCGTTTGCTGGAAAAAAAGATTCATCCGCCAAAATATCAATGTCCGAAATCTACTTAATGAACGAAATGAACTCATGTTAGCTTGTAATCAGAGAAAGAAAACTCTTTTAAAATATTTTAATTCTGGATAAATATATTATCTGAATATCACATGCTCTTTCCTTATTTTAGGTTACATATGGATTATCGCCCTTTAATCATTTTAATGTCTATTGTTACTTAACGAGTTGCCTGGTGTTCCTATTTTAAAAATTTAACCTTGCTTTTATCTTTTTCTTCTTTCTCACTACCTACACTATACATATTGTATTTACACCGCTAATAACTTATTAAGCTTATATTAAATTTGAGCTTTGAATCTACGTTTGAAATGTAGCGTTCTTCCCATGAAACCCAGTATTTTGTTTAAGTAATAATTCTACCTGATGAGTTGATATAACAACGAAACTTTGCACTTTGAATGTAGGTTTATATATATATATATATATATATATATATGTATATATATATATGTATATATATATATCATAAAATATAATTTTAAGGAGTGCTATATTTATGGGTTAAAGTGCAAAATATCACTGGTAAAGTGTATTCAAATATTAAAGTGGACATTAAAGTCAACACCCAGAGACATCATTCTGCGTCATTCTAGGCGCAAACGTCAGGTCACATATATACCTCGTACAGACACTTTTCGTAACTGGGTGCTAGCTACACCCAGTTACGAAATGAATTGTCCGACGCAGTGTCATTCTGGTCTACTCTTGTCACTCTAAAATATAAATAGAAATTTGTAATGTAACCCAAACACCTTAAGGATCATAAGATATTTTGTTTCATGCAAAGTTGCTCATATTACTAGAAGTAATATACCATGTTTCTTATACCTGCATACTTTTCAATAGAGAGTTTATTTCCCCCTGCTTGTAGAATGGGTATATATATGTATATATGATACTCTTGCATGTGCTAGACTGATATTTTCGTCACAGGAAAACTACATATTTTGGTTCCATATATTTCAACATTGCAACATTTTGATTTTAAAAGCAACCATAACTCGATTTAAAATTGAAAAAAAAATTAATATACTAATCTAGGTTAATGTAAAATAACGTACAATTTGGAAACGTTTATTTTATTTATAATTTATAAATGAAAATATTTTTATATACGTTATCATGTATCTTGTTTATAATTTTATTCTCCACATATAGACTGTAAATTCCAAACCAAAGCTATTTTAATGTAATTTCATTAATAAGAGATCTGATGAAAATGCCATTAGTCTGTGGAAATGTTAAAGGAAGTAACGTATGCTTGGCACAGACCTTGAACTATTTGTTATAACGTTCTCGTCACGCCCGTTGTTTACAATAGTACTTGGAAGGAAAGTGTGTCGAGTGTGGTCATCTCAACGCACCATGACGTGTGCAACTGTTTTAGCCTAAAAACAACCTTCCCCAGCTCAGACAAGCACCATATTTTTAAAATTTTGCCACTTGAGAGATTTTCCTCTTTCCAAACATCAAAACCCACTTTAAAGGAACAAAATTTCATCACGTTGAGGAAATCCCAGAAAATGGGACGTGGCAGCTGCACACTAGCCCAACAAGGAGTTCCAGGAATTCTCCCATCACTGGAAACGACGCTGGACAAAGCGTTTCTCTTCAGAAGGGGACTACCTTGAAGGAGATTGAATGCCGAATTGATAAGTGTTGTACTTTTTTTTCTTTTTATAACATCTGACCCGATACTTTTTGATCAAACATCGAACTTCATAAAAAAAATTCTTTACGTCTGTTATTTTAAATATTCAATTCAAAAACTATTTTGTTCCGTAATATCATTTTCAACACAATTCTATTTTTATCCCTTTCCTCCTCATGTTTCATACTAACACTAGTTATGCCAATTGATTTATTTGGGAGCTAGATTTAGCTCAGTTTTTTCTACACTGTACCGAAAATTCTGAATCTCTCAGTTCCAAATCCATTTTTTTACAAAATTGTCTGATTTCAGACATCTTTCTTTTTGTATTTGACGACGATTTCTAGTAATGTTTTTTCTCCATTGAGTTTTAATTTTTTATTGGAAAATGATTGCAAATTCTTGGATAAAATGACTGATAAAATCATGTTGATTGGTTCGAAGTAATTCTTCGCAAACACATAACACTTATCTGCATTTACCACTGTCAAATATATCTGACTTCAGACATTATGACTATTTTTAAGGTTGGTGACAAGTGTAGCGTTGCAGCTAAGACCAGTCTCCAGGTCCGTTCTCGGAGTAAAGCATCTTTTAATTGAACGCGTGTAGCTTAATACATGGAAAATAGCTCTTTTTCCAGATCGTTACAAACGAAATAAAACCACGAGACGAATTTGTTGCAGTCGACAATTTTTCATCCTGTTGCAAGCTTTTACTAGGTAGACAAGCCAGGAGGTATGAGGCGAGGTGACGGTGCAAACTATCTAACCGGCGTAGTGGACCGAACAGTACCTGTCACTTAGGCTGTTAGGGTCCACTGTTTTGTAGAGAAACAGGGTTGTTTGTCCTGTCACATTTCTTCTCAAAAGATATTCATTAATTTCACCCCAGTCAAGTGACCTACATCGTCAGAGTCGATTGATATAGTTCTTGCAAGTTCTCTGCTAACCTTCTTTGTTAAGACGATTTCTGTAACATCCTCCAGAAGTCTCCTCAAAGAAGGATTTCAGCTAATAGCTGATCTCGCTACAAAAGGGAGAAATCGGGTGTATGCAACAGCAAATATGTTGGAAAAACCTCATCATTTTGACCTCTATTTCGAAAGAAATTTTCATCATATATTTCTGATTCTGTTATACTGGAACACACCTATTCTATAGTTAATAGACTCTCCCACCTAGAATAAGTAGGAGTACTAGTAGCATTCGGCAGTGAGTTGGTCAGTCAGTCGGCTGGCTGATCGGTTGAACTCTCTGCCTTCGGGCGGGGAGGAACCCGGAAGAGGCTACGTCGAAGGGCGGATTCTCTTTCGGGGAGGTAAACTGACCCTGAATCCTTTTATACTGGTTCAATGGGCATATTTTTGGCCGAGCCCACGGGCTCGGAAATCCTACTTTAAACCGGCCTTGTGCCACATGATGCCATCGTCAGGGGGGGGGGGGGAGTTGATTAAATATCGAGTTGGTCAATCAGTCGACTGGCTGATCGGTTGAGCTCCCTACCTTCGTGCGGGAAGGAACCCGAAAGAGGCTACGCCAAAGGGCGGATTCTCTTTTGGGGAGGTAAACCAACACTTATACGGGTTCAAAGGGCATATTTTTGGCCGAGCACACGGGCTCGGAGATCCCACGTTAAACCGGCCTTGTGCCACATGATGCCCTGGTGAGAGGGGGTGGGGTGACTAAATATCGAGTCGGTCAGTCAATCGATGTCAGACGACCGATAGTCGGATAGTAAAGTATCAGACACCCCAACTAGATTACTGCGTCATTACTGATTATATCAAGTTCCTAACGCTTTGTACGTCGAACATATTTTAGGACGACTTAGTACAAATACAAGCCTCCACTGTGAAACAACTACATAACAGATCCATAGTTTACTCAGCGAAAAGATTGTTTTGTTTAACGCCATATCAATTGCTTAGGAATCATTTAATGTCGAATAAATTTTATAGGGAGATTTGGTAACTTTTTTTATAAATGTATAGCTGGTAATTTTCTTTTACTGTGAAAATGTATTGTTGGTATTTTTACTAAAAACAAATACTTTTTATATTTTCATGTTTTGACACCAGTTTAGGCGTTTGCTCTTTGCCCAAAGCTTGCACGCCCCAACAGGTGCTAACACCTCGGGTCAGGGTGAGCGTGGAAACAAAAATCAAAAAGTGGTTCAACACATCCCCGATCAGAGGCCTTGCTACCGGGTATAGTTCATTGTCATATCCACGACACCCACAGGAGTAGATTTTCTGGACTGAGATATATGATACTCTGAAAGGAGCTTTTTTCAGGGTTTTTTTTTTTTTACTATAATGTTTACCTTGTTCAAGGCCCAATAATTACTCATGGTGAAGTATTACTGAGTAAAAGGTACAGTTGATGGGGATATGTGGAGAACATAAGACTTAAGCCGACACTTGAACAGGTTAAGATTGTGGTGAACTGGAAAGCATAACTTTGGGGGTCAGTTTCACAGAGCAGCGGTTCGTCGGAAGATGCTGCTCGAGTGACACTTACAACTCTCCATTGGAATGCAGAGGGAATGCAGGTGATTCACTACAATATTCGTAGCATGTCTTAGCGATGAAGATTGTAACTGTTGGAACTTAAGATGTAGTTCACATAAACACTTTCTATAGAAATAGAATTATGACGTTTTGATGTTTTGTCTGTGGAAGTGGTTGTAGGGTGGAAAATAATTCATCACCCAAAAGAATGCAGAGACGCTTTTGGACACTACTGAGGAAAGTGAAGACTGTCCATCTCTTGTCCATATTTGGTGCAATACTCAATTTCGACCTGATCTGGTTCCCCGAAAGATAGAGGATATCAGAGTCAGTTTCTTACTAAAGGGGTACAGGGAACCGATCATTTCCGCAGCATGTTTAATGATGGTTAGTATGTAAGATTTCCTCTTAAACCTCGGTTGAGCTTAAGTCCTAGTAGGCGCTCAAGACAATGGGGCCCTCCTTGGTAGAACACTCGTTTATCACGAGAGGTAAAATTGCAGGGCCAGCTCTTGTCAATATTTTGAGGGAAAACATTTTTATTTCTCCGCTGAGCAATAGATGAGAAATTATCTCCAGGAACCAAGTACCCCAAACAAAATGCAAATCTAGCTAAGGACGGTCCAAGTAAGAAAAGTTATTTCTGATTTTTCAATCAGTTCACCGCAAGCAAATAAGTGAAACATCTAAGACGCAACTGGATGTTTCCATGTGAACTGGAAAGGGGCCCGGTGTACGCTTAATATTGCATGTTCTTTACGGGTGGATTCTCCCGGAAAGGTCGGCTGCAGGCCTATATGCAAGTTACATTTCTTCACTGCTACTTATTACTACTGTTACAACAGACTTGCTAATCAGAGCTTCCATTTTTTTTCCAAACCAGAATTCTCTGCTCATCTCTGACTGCCATCATCTCCACATCTTAATAGACACGCGACACTGTCAACTCCTCTACCGCCCTTCTGCCCATTACGACGTATCTAATCACTTCCGACAATCAAAGAATTCTGTCATGCAATTCAAGAATGCGCCCTGATATAGATCCCCGCCCATAATTCCATACCTTCCTACTGAGTGGCACTTGTTCCCGATAAGTTTTATCTATTTCCTTTTTTCCTGTTTGAGGAGAGCGGTGGTTGCTTTGAAGATGTCATTTCTACATTTTGGTGTCAACATTGTCCTACAACAATCATCGTTACAGATCATCTACACCCTGTATGACATCGTGGCTATCCTCACACAATATATTGAAGATGTATTGTTTCACATAATTATAAAAATTAGTGCAATTACTTTTTTTACATGAAAGGAATACGTATAATTTGGAAAACGGTCAATTTCAATTACATTTAAAGGAAGTATTTTAGCGATTCCAATTCATATAGCCGAAGTGGAATCCCGTAATATCTTTCGTCTAAGTCATGGCGTTCTAAACTACAGGTCTACTGTTTATGCAACTAAGGACTTGAAGTAGAAGACTATTTCGAAATATACACGTTCCAATGCGAGGAATGTATTTTAGTTTCGGTTTGAGTTTACAGTAGTACGTTGTTGCAGTCAGTTTATACAATGCAAAGAAAATTTCGCTTTTAATCTTTGGAAAAACATTAGGTTATTTAGATGAAATAAATATCAGATTTATTTATTTTATTTTCTTCAAACTTGCTATATCATTTCATATTTATTGTAAAACTAATTCTACGAAACTCACTAAAATGTAATTTAGAAATATTGGTCTTGTCACGTGAAGGTTTATTTAACATATTTCATTTAAAGTTTATTTAAAATTGTTCATTTAAACTTAATTTAACATTTTCTACTCAAAGTTAATTTAATTTTCTTCTGTGTCAGATTGCTATTCATAAAAACAGATTCACTAAACGTGAGTTTTCGTGCCTAGTCTCTATTTATGTTTCTAATAGGTGTACAAAAATAAGTAGCATTTTTGCCAAAGTTCTTATGCATACTGCCATGTCATGCTTTACAGTAAAAAACAAAAAAAAAGGCAGATACTAATTACTTGGAAGTTTGACGTAACAGGATCTTTCTAAACTCATATCTCCTTCTAAAATATTAGGTCGGTGCAAAAATAATATCGTTTTTTGACGTATAACGTCAAAAAACGATATTATTTTTGCACCGACCTAATACTAAGCTAAACAGATGAAATATCAGTATTTATACACGCCGCAGCCATTCACTGCGGAGCAATGTTTCGCATATAAACTAATGCTGATTTATTTAATGGCATGTCTATATTATGTGTATTGTATATAAAACGCCTAATGAGAATCAGACCTACTAAGTGTCTTTTATTTTAGGTTTTGTACGATGCGAAGTTATTTTCGTGTTCATAAAAAAAAAAAACATAAATGAAAAATTTATTATTCTGTCACTTTTTCGAGTCTGTAAACAATTAAATAAATAAGAATTAATTATAGTGTCAAAATGAATTAAAATAAAATAATTATGACAATTATAATTAACATTAATTTGCTCTTTCTTAATCAATGGGAATCGATCCCAATTTTATCTCTAAATACTGAACAAAAAATCAGGGCAAGAAAACCCCAGAAACTTCTTGTATTATCCAATAAAATTATCTGGACGCTCATTAGAAACAACATTAAGCATTACACCCCAAGTAAGGCAGGGGAGCCACTAGCACGCATGGGGTTACAAAGAATGAAAGTAAGAAAAAAGCCTGTCTATAACGCGGGGGGGGGGGAGATAAAAGAATAACGGGGATCAAAGCAACAGAAGATTGCGATTGACGTTGCATTTAAATTTTTGAAGGTTGTAGTTACCAGGGAACCAAGCAATAGAAAGGAAGTTCCACTGTCGGGAAGCGCGAGAAAAGAATCTTTTGGAGTAGAAGGTACGGTTGCATTTTGCTATTTCGACAGTAAAAGGGTGGGAATATATTCTAAAACTATGCGAGAAAAAGTTTACTTCTCCTTTATCTTAGCATTCTATCAGATTACGATCCATATTTAGTCTACATTTGACCGCAAACTCACAATTTTACTAAGTATTACACCACATAAGAACCAGATAATAAATAAAATTTGCTTTGTTTACACATCTTGTTGATAATATAGACAAGGCCAGTTTACTACATCTGTTTACATTCATATTCGTGTTCGGTAACTTTGACATCTACCATACCAAGTGGCTTAAACTGAGCTACCTGTCATCCAAACCCTTAACTTTGCAATCACATAATCCGACACGTTTCCCTCGTAACCCTGACGCAGCTCTGCCCTCTTGGCAACTCTGATCACGCCGAAGTGCCTATTAACATCTCCTTCCACTGCCCCTCCAGCCTAGAACCTCCTACTAATAAAATATCTTTCCGTTACCAATGCGAAGACTAGGACTCGTACAGTGATTTCCTTCGTAACGTCCTTTGGAATGTAGTTTTTAATCACCCCGTTCAAAGATGTGCGTCTGAGGTCTCCTCTTGAGTAAAAGCTGGCACCGACGCTTTCACTCTACAAAGAAAATACAAAGTTAAATTGCGCTCATCTCTTTGGTTTTTTTTCTTCCATAGCCCATAGGAATCATTTCTTCCGTCTGTACCGGAGAAACATGTCTGATTGCAACAAACGCCTATTTGTTTCTGTTCATAATGAGTGCAAGCGTGTCCTGAATGAAGCAAAGTTATGGGTTGCTGAAAGGATGGAAGAACATATTGCATCTCGCAAGTTTATTTCTAAAGATTATTGGCAACACTGCAGGAATGTGCAGGACTACAGAAAATGATCAATCCCTCTTCTATTCAATCAACTCGAAGTCCTAACACCCTCAGTTTATAAGGCTGAATGCGTTGCTCGGAAAATGAAAACGACTTATCTAGTGTAACCACACCTGATTTTCTCCCTAGAACTGAGACTATACTGAGTGAGATATGCATAACTCCGTTGATGGTATTAAAAATCATTTCTAATTTAGACTCTCATAAAGCAAGTGATGGTGACAGGTTATCAGCCTTAGTGCTAAAGAAATATGCCCCTGAATTGGCTCCAGTCCTCTCCAAAATCTACTATTGCCTCGTCAATTGTTGTTTCCCAGCCTGTTGGAAGTTTCCGCGTTGCCCGGTCTACCGCTGATGTGATTACGACCATAACTAAATATGTATACCATGCTCTTTATAATAACGGCGACGCTCGAGCTGTTGCTCTAGATATATCGAAGGCTTTACACTGACTGACCTCTTACGTAAACTTCAGGGATACAGTATTAGAGGACGATTCAATAATTCCTGTCTAACCGTGACATGAAGGTTATCCTGAACGCGTTCTCTTCGAGTTCCTTCCATACGAACGAAGGTGTTCTTCAAGTCTCTATCCTTAGTCCTACATTGTTTCTGATCTTCATCAATGATCTTCCTGATGTCATCAGTTCTCAAAATCTATCCTTCACGTTTACAAATCTACCATTCATCCATGCCTGGAATATTTTAGCCATACATGGTCCGGTGCCCCCGCTGTTCATCTCGAGATTCTCGACAAAATCCAAAGACAGATATGCAAAGTAATGAGTCCTGACTTGGGGTCTTGACTCCAGTCACTTTGTCACCGACGTAGTGTGCCTTACCTCTGTTTTTCTATAAATGTTTTCGTAGCAACTGCTCTTACGAACTACTTTCAGTGTTACCCCAACTGCATGAAATTAAGCGTGCTAATAGGTTGGCATCTCGTATTGTTGTAGAGTAGTTTTCACAGTGGAGGCTTGTATTTCAATAAGTCGTCCTAAATTAGGTTCGACGTAGAAAACGTTAGGAACTTGGAAATAAGAGTTAATGCCGCAGCAATCTAGTTGTGATGGTTGGTACTTCAATGTCCGATATCAACTGACTCGCTCAACACCACTGAATCGAACTGGCGACCGCTACTACTACTACTACTTATTATGTGTGGGAGAGGCTATTACTAATAGAATAGGTACGTCAGGTATAACACGTATCCACTCGTTTACTGTCTAAATAGTTAAATGTAATCACCTCTTCTACTCCACAAATTCAAATGTAATGTCAATCGATATCATCTTGATCCCTGTCCTTCTGCTTATCATCCTCCGTTCTTTTTATCCTTTCCCCACCCCCCACTTTAAACACAGTCTTTTCCCTTAATTACACTCTCTGTAGACCCTTGCGTAATAGTGCCACACCCGCCTTGATTGGGGTGAATTGCTTAAAACAAACAGATCATTTACTTATATATATATATATATATATATATATATATATATATATATATATATATATATATATGAGAATAACAGAATATATATATTTAAATAAGTTTTTTTTTATGGTACAGAATTTAATAATAGATAGGAAAAGACAAAATTTATAAGGCATTTTTAAAAGGAAAAACTAAAAAACAACCGTTTTCTGTGAATAGAAAATTTAAAAAGCGTGTAAATTAAATTTAAATTAACTAATGGAATGGAATTTTTTTTTTTAGCTTTTCTTTTTAAAAATGCCTTATAAATTTTGAATATATATATATATATATATATATATATATATATATATATATATATATATATAGAGAGAGAGAGAGAGAGAGAGAAAGACAGAGACAGACAGACAGAGAGAGAGTGATACAAAAGAATTATGAGAAAAGTAAACAAGGAATTTTGTGCTCTGAAGGCAAATGCAAAGATTTAACTTAGCAAAAATTATTTATAAATAGAATTAAAAATGACGTTCTTCCGCTTATATGTGCCGTGTCCCTTCAGGATGTTAGAGGAACATGACCCCAAAATCTTATATCCTTTGTAGCCCTTAATAAACATTGTCGTTTTGAAACTCCTGCTAAATTCTTTTCTATTATTCATTTACTCCAACTCGCTAAGTTGCTTATACGTTGTTTTCCTCTTTCTCTTTTGACTTTAATCCTTCCTGTGAGGATAGAATTTGCCAAACCATCTTGCTTCTTTATTTTTCCTAGAAATTTCAACTGGTTCCATCTTATATTAAGTATAAGTTTTCTTTTTGTTTCCACAAAGCTTCGTCGTTGCCGTAGATAAAAATAAAAGTTTTCCGAGATAGTTGTCACCCCCGTTTAAAAACACCAAACACTGAGTTAAAAATGCTTTTAGCAATATTTCAAACTGAAAGTAATATTTGTTTCGAATCAGATTAATTAAACTTTAAATTTTCTAAACTTTTTCAAATGAAGTTTCATAAAATTATATTTTATTTTTTTAAATCGTTTCTGATAAAGAGAATCACCATACCCTAAGAGATTTGTACATATGGCTAAAATTAGTCATTTTTAGCGATAAAAAACAACTCAATTCAATAAATTTAAATTCATTTTTAAATACATCAGATTCATTGTTTCCTACAAATAATGATTTTTTTTTCTTATTGAGAATATTACATCTATTAGCTTGAAATTAAAACTGAAATGAAAACCCCAAAATAGATTTTCTATTTTAAAAAATAATTTTAAAACTTAGATATCGCTTTTCTTTGGGGGTACTTATATATGTATATATGTATATATGTATCTATATGTTTGTGCGTGTTCTTTATTAATTTAAACGCCATAATTAGTGGATACACATGTTTTATCAAGAAAGTATGCGTCCCTTCAATGTACAACCATTAATCCAGCCTTCTGAACACTCGGCCACAGAGGACTTACGCTCTCAAGCAAGTTTCAATTACCCTATTTAACAAATGCAAATCTCTTATTCAGATCTCTTGAAGTCTATATCTTCTATTTTTTTATTTCTCTATCCGAAAAGGAAAAAAGTAATTTCTAAGGAATTCATGGCAATGGAAATTTTAACTGTTTCCTTAGAAGCCAATGCTAATGCCGGTTAAGATTAATGAATGAATTCTATTAAAACAGTCCTTCGGTGAAATCAGGTTGAGCAAAAGCTATTGGCAGTTATGGGTCACAACAATGACTTTGTAGTCTAGAACATACAAGTCAAGAGTTTACCCTCAGTGGAATAATATCCGGGACTGTTAATGGAAAACACAAAACTGAATAAATGCGAGAGTCGTTAAAATGATTAGACAAGCTAGTAAAGAAAAGCAACAATTCTAAGAAGAAAAAGCATACTGGAGACATCAAAACCAAGGAAGAAAATTAATCATAACTTTCTGTTTAGTGTTTTAACAGACGATGGGAAATACGACACTGAAATCCGAAGGCACATTTGAATAGCGAACGGTGCCTTCCAAAAGCTGAACAAAATATTAAGAAACAAGAAAATGTAGCTAGAAACAAAAGGATCAGGACAAACTACATTATTTACATCATTCTGACTATTGTCCCCATCTTTGTCGCCATATTTATTACAACGTTTCGACAGCTGTACGCTGCGGCCTTCTTCAGATAGTTGGAATGTCGAACTGAAATTTCACCTGTTTATTTCTAATTCTAAAATTTCAGTTCGACATTCCAACCACCTGAAGAAGTCTGGAGCGTACAACGGCCTAAACATTGTGAAAAATATGTCGACAAAGATGAGGACAATAGTCCGAATAATGTAAATAATGTACATGATACCTCATCTCAGAAATATAGACAGATACTGAAGGACTAAACTAGTCATTAATATCGATCGTCCTATGCAGTGAATGCTAGGAACTCTCTTCAGATGACAAATAGACTTACTACAACACGTTACTGATAATACCCTGGATAGAGCGTGCAAGTAACAAGAAAAATGAAAATGTCACTTGTAATTAGTATTAGAAATAAACAGATGCTATTTCTGAGATACATAGTGAGGAAAGAGGGCTTGAAGAAATTGATGCTCACAGGACCTATGAAAGCAAGACGGCCAGGGGAAAATCTTGAGGAACCTATTTAAGGAGCTTAAGTACATGGTTGGCAGAACGGAGTTCGAGAGTAAGGGTAGAATAAAAGCTTACAGCAAACAATGAGCCATCATCGCCCACGTCTTAAAAAGATATAGCCCATAAAAGTGAATACCCTCGATAGAGCCTATAATTAACGAAGAAGTTTCGAGGAAAAAGGTAACAAAAATGTGACTTGTATTTAGAATTAGAAATAAAAGGGTGAAATTTACGGGACATATCGTGAGGAAAGAGAGCTTGAAGAAACTGACACTCACAGGACCTACTAAAAGCAAGCAAGTCAAAGCAAAATATCAAGGAACTTATTTTAGTAGCTTAGGTCCATGGTTGGTCGAACAGAGGTTAAGAGTCGCAGTAAGAGCATACAATTACTACCTAAAGCTACAAAGGATAGGAAGTTGTTGAGGGCCATCATCGACTACGTTCTGAAGGGACACATCACATAAAAGATGAATTTGAAGCAAACAACTTACTCTGATCAACAAAGTCATTTCGCATAATATTAGTAATCTAGTGAATTTGATCATTTCTGATGACCCACATATATGTAAATTTGCCAAAGTAGGCTAAAGTTTAGAAATGCTGATACGACAGTCAAAATCTTTGGCAGAAAGATACATAGCTGTAGATGTCTATACTGGAGCTATATTTTTATATTGTTGTTTCCTACATACATAAGTATAGTTTTTGCTTCTTTTAAACGATTTCCGACATCATTTTTCGTACGGTTAACTTTTTTCTTTTCTGACATATTGGGCAGTACGAGAGAGTCACTTTCCAAGGCATTCTTTTTCTGTAAATAATTGCAACAAATATCATTTCGTATCTTTTCAAATCCCAAGGGAAATTTTTCAAATTGTAAATTATGAATAATTTGTTTTTACTTTCCTTCCCATGTGAAAATTGTAAATATAGTTATTACTTAGAATTTACATAGAGAGTATTTTGAATTTTTTGGTAATTGCCGAACGAGCAATTCGGAATAAATGTGACGTTGTCGTTAAAGTAATAATTAAGTCTATCTGGGTTAATGAAAGCGACAAGCTAACTTAATGTCAAGAGAGGAATGGTAATTGTAATCGGGAAATAAATCGTTTCCATACAAGAAACTATAAGCATTCTTTGACAAAAACATTTTTCAGGAAATTCTCAAGTCCATTGAGTTTTCGCTCATTCTAATAATGAGGGGAGTTTCTATACAAATCTTTTTTTTATAGTATTATGGAAGATTAACAGCTCGATTATTTTCCCTTCTAGTGACATGTGCTACGGACTTTTACAGTTGTCGATATTCTTCAAGTGAAGTGGTTTTTCTTATTTGTTTAACCGTTTCTCCGCTAAAGGCGTTATTTGACTGAAGTTTTAATAAAATCTTTTTCTTAAAACATTTTTTTAAGGGAATTCTCAAGCTCATTTACAGTTTTCGCTCATTTTAGCATTGACGAGAGTTTCCATCCGAACCTTTTCTTTATGGCAGGGTGGAAAGTTAACATCTTGATTATATCATTATTTCTTATTCTATTGACAGGTGCCATAAACTTCTTCCATTGCTGTTGAGAATCATCAAGATTCATCTAAGAACCGGTCATATGTAGCTGATATTAGGTTGGTGCAAAAATAATATCGTTTTTTGACGTTCATCTTCAATTTTATTCAAATTATTTTTGTACCGACCTAATAACTGAGACATCTCTGTGCGCGTTGGACACCATGAATAAAATCTATGATAGCCTAGATGTGACGAGGCTATTGGAGAACATGGCTCGAGTTTCCAGATTAATATTTTGTATTATCTTACGGTGTTGAACAACACTGCCCCCCGGGTGCAACCTATCCTATATTCAATATTTCTATATCCAGTACTAATTTTGTTACAGGGCCAATCCTTATCTTCCCTAGATATCCCCATAGACTTTGTCTCTTCCTCTGTATAACTCTACTTTGAGAGGCTCTTGGGCCTTGTACTAGATTAGATATTTCTGAATAAGTTGGAACGCAATCTCGACACCCAACTGTGACATTTCTAAATTTTATCAACATGATTTGGGATGTGATTATTTGAGTTCTGTAGTATCTTAGGGTGTTGGGCAACATCAACTCCTGGTGCAGCCTATCTGTTATTCAATTTCATTTATCTCATATTAAATTTGTTATAACGTATCTATACAACGATATATTTGAATTATTTGGAATTTAATAACTTCATCCGGACTATTGAATACTTGTATCTCTGTTTTCGCTAATTATAAGCCTATGCGCTATATTTTTGTTTTATCAAAATAAACATCGCCTCCAAATATTTGGCGAGGGTCAATTCATCTTTTGATTATCAACTCAGGCAATCACAATTTCATTAAGAAGAATAAATTGTTTTTATTTCTTCTTCTAAATCGAAAATACTATCAGATCAAATCTATATCAATCCACTCAAAAGCAAAATAATGGTTAAACTGAGTTTTTGATATGACTGAAGCAATAATGACAAAAGAGAGAACAAGACTGACCAGTGATGTGATTACACAGCCAGGGAAAAGCTGCAATGGGGTCTGTAATTATAGAGGTTGTAGCATAGAACTGGACGTGAACTGATCAAAATCTGTGATGACAGTTTAGACTCTCGGGGGTCAAAATTGATATTCTTAGATATATAGGCTAAAACTGACAGTTTTTTTTTTTGTTTTTTTTTTCATATATTGTCAATATTTTATTGGTGTACGGTGACGTCACTTTGAAACACTGGTTTACGTAAGATCACCGGATTTAAGCAACGACAAGACTGGTCAATACCTCGATTGGTAGCCGCTTGAGAATACCAGGAGCTGTAAGTGAGTGGTTTTATGAATAATGACTCGGATGTTTTTTTTTATATATAAAATCTGAGTAACAAATCCATTTCAGCTCGTTATATTCATTTACGGTAAATTCACCTCTTCTCTCCCAGTTATGAGTTAATTAGTTAGACATGTATCACTAAACCATTATTATCTTTGACAAATTTTACAATCTAATAATTGTTTCTTGTTTTAAAGCCAGAAAACAGGTACTATTGAATACTTGTATCTCTGTTTTCGCTAATTATAAGCCTATGCGCTATATTTTTGTTTTATCAAAATAAACATCGCCTCCAAATATTTGGCGAGGGTCAATTCATCTTTTGATTATCAACTCAGGCAATCACAATTTCATTAAGAAGAATAAATTGTTTTTATTTCTTCTTCTAAATCGAAAATACTATCAGATCAAATCTATATCAATCCACTCAAAAGCAAAATAATGGTTAAACTGAGTTTTTGATATGACTGAAGCAATAATGACAAAAGAGAGAACAAGACTGACCAGTGATGTGATTACACAGCCAGGGAAAAGCTGCAATGGGGTCTGTAATTATAGAGGTTGTAGCATAGAACTGGACGTGAACTGATCAAAATCTGTGATGACAGTTTAGACTCTCGGGGGTCAAAATTGATATTCTTAGATATATAGGCTAAAACTGACAGTTTTTTTTTTTTTTTTTTTTTCATATATTGTCAATATTTTATTGGTGTACGGTGACGTCACTTTGAAACACTGGTTTACGTAAGATCACCGGATTTAAGCAACGACAAGACTGGTCAATACCTCGATTGGTAGCCGCTTGAGAATACCAGGAGCTGTAAGTGAGTGGTTTTATGAATAATGACTCGGATGTTTTTTTTTATATATAAAATCTGAGTAACAAATCCATTTCAGCTCGTTATATTCATTTACGGTAAATTCACCTCTTCTCTCCCAGTTATGAGTTAATTAGTTAGACATGTATCACTAAACCATTATTATCTTTGACAAATTTTACAATCTAATAATTGTTTCTTGTTTTAAAGCCAGAAAACAGGTACTATTGAATACTTGTATCTCTGTTTTCGCTAATTATAAGCCTATGCGCTATATTTTTGTTTTATCAAAATAAACATCGCCTCCAAATATTTGGCGAGGGTCAATTCATCTTTTGATTATCAACTCAGGCAATCACAATTTCATTAAGAAGAATAAATTGTTTTTATTTCTTCTTCTAAATCGAAAATACTATCAGATCAAATCTATATCAATCCACTCAAAAGCAAAATAATGGTTAAACTGAGTTTTTGATATGACTGAAGCAATAATGACAAAAGAGAGAACAAGACTGACCAGTGATGTGATTACACAGCCAGGGAAAAGCTGCAATGGGGTCTGTAATTATAGAGGTTGTAGCATAGAACTGGACGTGAACTGATCAAAATCTGTGATGACAGTTTAGACTCTCGGGGGTCAAAATTGATATTCTTAGATATATAGGCTAAAACTGACAGTTTTTTTTTTTTTTTTTTTTTCATATATTGTCAATATTTTATTGGTGTACGGTGACGTCACTTTGAAACACTGGTTTACGTAAGATCACCGGATTTAAGCAACGACAAGACTGGTCAATACCTCGATTGGTAGCCGCTTGAGAATACCAGGAGCTGTAAGTGAGTGGTTTTATGAATAATGACTCGGATGTTTTTTTTTATATATAAAATCTGAGTAACAAATCCATTTCAGCTCGTTATATTCATTTACGGTAAATTCACCTCTTCTCTCCCAGTTATGAGTTAATTAGTTAGACATGTATCACTAAACCATTATTATCTTTGACAAATTTTACAATCTAATAATTGTTTCTTGTTTTAAAGCCAGAAAACAGGTACTTGTGCGTATGAGAATATAACGAAGTACCAGGCTGGTTAACTACGGTGATCGTACGGGGACAGGTCTTTCAACGTAATGTGACCGTAAGCTAGCAAAATGGCGACAAAATAGGAAAAAAAAGATGCTGTCAATTTTAAACTATATACCTAAGAAGATCAATTTTGACCTCTGGGAGTCTGAACTGCGAAGGGTTGATAAGCCGTAAAAAAAAAATCAATCCCTATTTTGCTGATGTTTTCTTGATATCAGACGAAAAACTGGAAATCTCCCAACATATCTCAGCAAAATATTCATTTTCCGAATATATTAGGTTGGTGCAAAAATAATGTCGTTTACTCACATATGTTACTATGTGGGGGAAAACGACATTATTTTTGCACCGACCTAATAATTAACAAAGAATGTCTTAATTTAAACTGGTTTCGGGGAGGGGATATAGGATAGAATTGATACTTTCTTTAGTCCATTCATGGTGGGCATTTTGCTGAAAGTTCGTGTTTTGTTTATTTCAGATCAAAACAATATTCCTAAATATTTAAGTGAAATCTTTCACAAATTAGAGTTCATAAATTAGATTATATGGAAAACCAAATGAACTTATCAGATTAAACTGCCGTCAGAAAAAATCCCTGGCAGGACAGAATCATGTACATTATTTACATTACTCGGACTATTGTCCTCATCTTTGTCGACATATTTAGTACAACATTCCAGCCGTTGTACTCTCCAGCCTTCTTCAGTTGGTTGGAATGTTGAACTGAACCCTTTATTTCGCTCACTGGAGTAGACTGTTCTAGTTCCACGTGCCATGTTTAATAGACGTCAGTTATCAGTTATCTCCGGTTAATTCCAACTCCAAGTTCTTAGCCGGGTATTGAACTCACACTCTTTGGGTCCTGTCACTGGATCTAACTAACGCCTTTATCCACTGTGTCATGTGTCCTCAAGGTCAGGACCCAAAGAGTGTGAGTGGAGAACCTAGAGAGGTGAATTAAGAGGATATAACTGATAACTGACTTACATTAAAACAGGGAACGTGAAACTAAACAGTCTACCACAGTGAGCGAAATAAAGGGTTCATTTCGACATTCCAACCAGCTGAAGTAGGCCGGAGTGTACAACGACCGAAACGTTTTAATAAATATGGCGACAAAGATGGGGACAATAGTCCGAATAATGTAAATAATGAAAAATTGAGTAAGCACATGTACTGAATTGAGTTTATTCACTTTTATTGACGCTGTCACACTAAACAACACTGTAATCGCTCCCTTCACTTATTCGAAATAGAAAATTATGTTATGTAGAGGAGACAAGACTTTCAATGATCGACTGAAATTGATTATTAATTGCTTTCGAAAACCAGAAAAACATTGTAAAAAGCCAAATGCTAAACAGATATTTATGGTCTATTTGTTTGAGTTAAATAGTGAATTTTAAATGCAATTATCCTATTTAACGAGGTCATTCAGTTATAATCTCATCCTTCCCGATTAAAACATTTTTTATATGTTGTGTCTTTTCCGTAACATCGGTGATCATTGCTCTCCCAAATATCCTGTCTTTTGACACGTTAATAACTTTTAACACTTTGCCAACGAGCTGTGGCTTTGTTTAGCAATCTATCTGTTAACTTGTTCTTCAAAACATATGTGAACATCTGCAATCCATATATGACCTTGTTCTTCAAAATATCTGTGACCTTTTTCTGAAATCCATCTGTGACATAATTCTTCAAGCCATCTGAGACTTTGTTCTGCAACCCATCAGCGACATTTTTCTACAATCCGTCTGTTACATCGTTCATCAAATCATCTGTGACCATGTTCTTCAAACCATCTGTGACCTTTTACGCAATCCATCTGTGACATTGTTCTGCAATACGTTAGCGACCTGTGTTCTGTAACTCATCTGTGACCTTGTTCAGCAATTACTATATGACTTTTTTCTACCATCCATCAGTGACCTTGTTCTGCAATCCATCTGTGAACTTTTTCTTCAAACCATATGTGATTTTGTTCTGCAATCTAGCAGTGTGCTTTTTCTGCAATCTATCTTTGATCTTGTTCTTCAATCCATTCATTCAAATTCCTTAAGTAGGTTGCATTCATTTTTCCTTTGTTATGTGCCGTGATTTCAACTGTCTCTTTTTTGTCTTTATCAGGAGTTTTTTTTCTACTCGTTACTGATCAACAGTCGTAGACGGAACCACATCTCAGTCCCTTCTTAATTATTAAGGTGATTGTCAAACCTTATTTCATATATTCGCTTCCATAGTTCCGTCATGGTCCCCACACTTGCGAAAAGCACACTAAGACACTTCAACACACACTAGATACTTCCTATTACTCAAAAAATTACAAATAATGAAAGTGAAAAGTCTATAGAACAACAATAATAATAATCATCTAATCAAATGTACACTAACAAAACCATTTTCACTACAAATCATAGTTTCCGATACACACGATTTTTATTCAATAATAAAAATAATGATGGCAAGAAAATTTACTCCAAAATTATTAGCGTAAATTTAATCGTCACTTTACCCACGGATTGATTCAGTTAGCAGCCACCGCACTCCCAACTGGAAAGGTCACACACACACACATACATTTGCATTTTTCCACTGCCATATTCATGAATTAGATATATACACGGAAACTTCGAAACAGACATAAAACCGATCACTAGAATTTAGAAACGTACAAAATAAATGCCACAGGTTATAAAGACGTGATATGTACTTGACTAAGGAAAACAAACAGCTTAGAATTCAAAATACCGATAAGTTGTCTTTGTTCCTTCATTTACACAAACATTTCCTATGAAGCTATAAAAAATGCGAAACATGCCAAATTTATAAACAATTTCTTCCTATTTCTTCGCTTGCTTGTAAACGATTCGATATTTTATAGCAATATATCACCCTCTTCCATATTTCTATAGAAATTTTCACCTCTCATAATAATGTGCTTAATTTTTTATAGTCATCTCTCGTTATTCGTATGGATCTTCAAATTTCTTTGTCACTTTTTCTGTGTTTTGCATGTACACTATTCAGAGGTAGTTCAATTTTTACATCTGTTTGATTCTGGCCTTCCCAATATTTAACAAGTATTTGTCGGACCAAATGTCCGTTACTTTCTCTGTGTAAACCATATGTGAGGAGATGATTAAACAATCACTGCTTAATTGCATATTAGATATTACATAGCAGTTCAGTAATATTTTATATATTTCTGGCAGTATTTTCAGATCTCTTAATATTTTGCTTACTTTCTGGAAGTCACCTTCTCCTTAATCCGAACGGTTCTTTAACTTAATTTGATATCTGTTTATATAATTTAAGAATTCCTGGGTAGAATGTGCAAGAAATACGGCAAACCTTTCCTTCATTTTAATGATTACATAGAGTATGATGCAGAATATTTTTTAAACTTAGGAAAAAGAAAAAAAATCTGCCAATATAAAGTTGTATCTTACCAACGAGAGAAAGGAAGTGTGTGTGTAAGAGAGAGAGAGAGAGAGAGAGAGAGAGTTTGTGTGTGTGTGTGTGTATGTGTGTGTGTGTCATATTTCTTCAGGACGCAAACAAACATAGTTCCCCAGAGCTTCATGTGTTTCGTTGTTCGAAGCAGTATGTTAACCTTTACGACCCGCTAATTCTCTCTGTCTATCCGCTTTCTAAAACCTGTCAAGTAGGTTACGTGTTCCCGAACCCTGCCTCACTTTGAATTCTCTGCATGGCGTTCTATACTCCAGGCCTAATCAGGGTTCAACTAAGGGAAATAACTTGAGGTCTATTTCTATGCATCTTGGTCAATGGGAGCAAAGCATTTTAATTTTTGTTCGGCTTTCCGGCATTTTCCTGCTATAGGCTGATTGATAAATCCATAGACACCTTTACATTTACACCTAACTTTAACTTATTTAAATGAAATTACTATAAGTTTTATTTATTTATTTCACACTTGTTGTATTATTTTATGTTTTATATTTAATTTCAGAAACGAAATTTTGTTCGAAATTCACTTCTTGAACTTGTCACGAGGAAGTTTACTTAATATTTTTTAAGTTAAATTTTATATTTTCCACTTGATATTAATTTAACAGCCTTGTCTATGAAATTATTAGTCATAAAAAGGAAATACACTAAAGATAAGCTTCAATTTTATTTGTGGAAAGTCTGTTTCTGTTGCGAGAGGGTGAAAAACGGATTGAATTTGCTTCGATCTTCTACTGTGATGTAACTTTTTACATCGTCAAATTGAAGAAAAACGACAGTCCTCTCTAACAGAGAATTAAGTAATGTTACTTGATTTCAAAAATGATTTATTAAATAAAAATGTTAAAAACACGCTCTCAAGAAAATTAATTTTGATAATTATCTTTAATTTTTAACAGAGAATTTTCTTTTGAACACGTTTTTCACCGAGTGTTTTTTAAACAGCAAAATTCCTGCCATTATTTGATGCACATAAAGCGAACATAATTTTTCTCTACTATATTATTATTTATCACGACAAATATATCGAAGATAAAATTTGATATTTTATGAGTATTTTTTATTTTATTTCTAAATGTCTGCTTTTTAATTATGTTGAACTTTTGTTTAGTTTACCATTAAACACAGGAAATAGAAGCGAATTTAACAACACAATTAATTAATAAAAGTCATTTAATAAGAATATTGCTTAACTTTTGACCTTTCTTGGAAAATCTCTGAATTTTAAACTTTGCCCCATGAGTTGGCCTTTAGTATAGAACAACATGCTTCTATGCGTGACTAACCCTCCAAGCATTCTTTCCTCATTACATGGCGCGAAACTGTCAACTGATGCTTTCTGTTTTTGATAAACAATTTATTTGAACGTTCTACACTTTTAACTTCCTCATTTGTTGAATTCTCATTCCGTGATATTCACAATATTCGTCCATAAAATCACATCTCCATTGCCTGAATTCCTTTTTCTAACTAAAGGCTATATCGCTGGCTTGAAATTACATTTAAGTGCAACTGTTTTTTCTCGTGTTATATTTCTTTCTTTAACATTTGTCTATATTTCTTAGATGAGAGATTGTAACTATTTACACTATCCAATTATTAGTATTTTATTTACATTCCGGAACAATAATTTCGCTCTTCCTATGCTCCTTAGAATTTCTAGACTTATAGCCATATAACACTGGTTCTCGTCCGATCACCGAAGTCAAACAATGCCCTTCTTGTTTAGTACCTAGATGGCTGACCTCTTAAGAATATCAGATGCTGTCAGCTTGGATTCGTGGGTGGTGTAATAGATATTGGAAATCGTCTCTGCGATTTCCAATTCCAATCAGGTTCCTTATATTCACTTACGCGCATATACCCTTGGGAAAGGCATGAATCCACCTTTCCCCCTCCCCATACCAGGTACAGGTTATTTAGGAGAAATTGTAAATTATCGCCAAAGAATTCTTACAATTTAAAAATATTTTTGGCTTAAAATAACATGCAAAAGGTTGATAAGCCGTAAAAACAATCGAATTTATATTCCATTATATTTTCACGCAGTCCGGACAGTTAAATGTCTGCACTTGTTTGCCTTTGACTCCTCCGATACGTAAATAAGACGATCGTGTCCTTTTTTTCCATCTTCAGCATTTCCGTATTTTTTTACAATTAATAGTCAGACGTCTATAAAGGCTAAATTAAAATGCTAAAAAAAAAACACTGCGGAGATTTGAGATCTTTTTTTTAATTCAAACACTTAATTTCAATATAGAATATAAGATATTCTGAGTTTAACATATTTTGAATTTTTTTCATCTGCTACTACAATTCTTTTAATGATTTCCAACGGTTATTCTTTTAATCTTTTATTTACGATCCTCATTAGAATTGAATATATGCTGCAAAACAGTATGATTTCTCCTCTTCCGAACATGTTCATATGCTAAGTATCATTGGTGCTTAATCATACTCATAGTATCAAACTGTTGTTTATAATGCAACTATGCTGAGAGAACCTTGCTTACAGTTCAAACATGTACTTCGTCAGGGCCAAATTCTTTTAATTGTAAGGTTTTTTTTCCTCCTATACTGGTTACCACCCACGACAGGAGAGGCAAGTCTATCTTTTTATCTAAGTAGGGAAGAAATCGATTCATTACTTCCCTTTCTTACGGTCCAAACATGTACTTCGCCAAGGCCAAATTCTTTTAATTGTTAGTTTTTTTTCCTCCTATACTGGTTACCAGACACGACAGGAGAGGCAAGTCTATCTTTCTATCTAAGTAGGGAAGAGATCGATTCATTACTTCCCCAAGGGAATTTAATCGAAAATGAATTCGATCTCGGCAAGCCAATTTCTTGTTCTGTCTGTCGTATTTAACCCGAGAGCTGATAATTTACATTCACAAATCAGATATAGAAAATAGTAACACTTCACCGGAACTCGTTTAAGAAAAGAGAAAAAGGATATAGATTCATTATAGCCGAAGCCATTTTATGTGACAATTTTAAATTATATGCGGCGAGGTTCATTCACCTGAAAAAGGCCGAAGAATGAAGCAGCTGAAACGCGGTCGAAAAAAAAAGAAGAAAACAAATAGAATAATAGAACAAAAAATCATTGAATCGCTAAACTTAATTCGTCTTTGAACAAGAGGGAATTGATTTTTGCGTCATGGTTATTAATTATAGTCTGTGATTTTGTAGCCAGAAAGGTTTCAGTTCTTGAAAACAGTTCATTTTATTTCGGTTTTTTTTTTGGTGTCGTTGTTTTTTTGCTTTCCGTTTTTCATTTAATTATTCACTTATTAGTTCGACAGACTCAAGAGATCTACTTTGAATCATATACAAACATGTATTATGGTAGATTCGTAAAACAAAATTATTTTGAAGGTTTCATAGTTCGTACCCGGGTCGGGCCGTTATTGAAAGCTATTTCCGTTTATAAGCAACGTGAAATCTTCGCCGGAGAAGAAGAAGTATTGCGTATTTCTGTGGTCGTTGGTTAGCTAGCCATGATTCTCATTGACGACCAGGATGAATGAAGTTCACGGAAAGTTGTCTCTTCTGGTAGATGAGGGTAATAAAGAGGCAAATTTCCGCTGTTTAATCACCTACTGAAGGCCAAATTGAGGATTTTGATAGTGAAGCTCACTTTGGCGGACATTGGCAAGAGGTAGATGAATGTAGCACGTCTGTTGCAAGTGAATGAGTCTAACCTTGAGTGACATCTCAATATGGCTGGTTAAAAGAGTCGCTCTTCCAGGGGAACTATTTATGCCAACTGCAGGCCAGGTTAAATTAGGTTTGTTTTTATTTTATGTTCTTAAAATAATTCCAATAGTTAGGAAATAAATGGCCATTGTTTCTTTCATTTTTTTCATCCCCCATCCCTTTTTATGTAACAGAAATCATACTTTTATGGAATTGTCGGAACCTTTCATTTTGTTTTCATTTTTGTTTTTCTTTTTTAGGATCTCATACTTTTCCATTTTTCGGTCTTTTTCGCACAGTTAACTTAACATGGCAACGTATTTTTTCTTTATACAGGGTGTCTAAAACATTTGACATGATTTTGAAAGCAATTATCTTGAAAACTACGAAGTCTAGCTCAATGAAAATTAATAGTTTATGTGTTGAATATCATAATTTTATTACGGCATAATGAGAATATATATAATGTATATATAGAAAAAGTTGCAAATTAAAAAAAATAATAATGTTTTATTTTATGAAATATTTATTTATTTATATATATATATTTGATATTTCAGATTGCCATCAATCTTTCATCAGAAATATCTGTTTGTTACAAATAAATTAAAATTACTGTTTGTTAGCAAGTTAGCCTCCGTCGCGAGACGCGGACGTCACGTGATATGGAATGTCACTGTTCGGATATTCCTAACTGTAATAAATATTTTAGATGTTGTTTAAAAAATTAAAAAATAATAAATAAAAATTTTTTTTTTTTAACTATATCTAAAAAATATGCTTAACTATTGAAATATGTATAAAGATTTAAAATACCTAAGTCTTTATTTATAATTTTATTATGGGATTCATTTGATAAGTGTTCAATATGTGAACCGCCTGGCACACGTTAAGTCGGTAGTTAAGCTTTTGCAGAAAACGTTGTAGCATGTTTCCGGTATCCAGTGCGGAAGTGATTCTCTGCTTGTGATCATTAATACTAGCAAGATGAAGTGGGACCTAGGCCACTCCCTTCACATATGCCCATAAAAAGAAATCACATGTGGACAGGTCCGGTGACAGCTATTTTACAGGAAAACTCTCTTCATCCCCACCACACCTGATCCATCTCTCTGGTAGATTCTCACCGAGATAAGCACGCATTATCCTCTTCCATTAAAGAGAAAATCTTAATTTGTTTCTATACATTCTGTGAAAATTTGAGGTTATTTCAACATGATTTGAAAAAATTATTGGCCTGCAAAATACTTTTTGGAGACACACAGTATTTTAGCGGTAAATAAATGATTGGTCGTATCTATCCTCCTCTACGTATAGTATTTCCTTATAGTAAGGAATATATATATATATATATATATATATATATATATATATATATATATATATATATATAAATTATGCTTGTTTGTTTCCAAAATAAAACAGGTTGTACAATGCAGTATAATTATATATATATATATATATATATATATATATATATATATATATATATAAAGAAATATAGTCTTAAGGTGTGCTATATTTATGGAATAAAGTGCTCAATATCAGAGATAGAGCGTGTGTAAATATAAAAGTGAACATAGAAGTCAACACTTAGAGGCGACAGTCTGTTTCATGATATATGCAATCGTCAGGCCTGACGATTGCATATAGCATGAAACAGACTGTCGCCTCTAAGTGTTGACTTCTATGCTCACTTTTATATTTATATATATATATATATATATATATATATATATATATATATATATATATAAAAGTGAACATAGAAGTCAACACTTAGAAGCGACAGTCTGTTTCATGCTATATGCAATATATTGCATATAGCATGAAATAGACTGTCGCCTCTAAATGTTGACTTCTATGTTCACTTTTATATTTACACACGCTCTATATCTGATATTGAGCACTTTATTCCATAAATATAGCACACCTTAAGACTATATTTCTTTATATATATATATATATATATATATATATATATATATATATATATATATATATATTATACTGCATTATAGAACCTGTTTTATCTTGGAAACATGAATTTTCAAATACAACTAGAACTCAAGACATGAGGCTAGTTAACTAAATGAAGGGATGTAATTCAATCGCGGTGATGTAAAATTCGTTTACGGTGTTTAAATTAGTAATAATCAAAAATTCATCACATATCTTAGTCACAGAATCCCTACAATAACATACTAATCCTTGTCGAAAAACGTAGACTTGTCAACGTCATTGTAGTTGCTTTGGCTTTGAGCAGTAATATAAATCCGTGAATGTTTTGTAGCTGACATCGTAATCAGTACATTAAAGTCTTTTAATATTTAATTCGGAGATTAGCGTTTTCTGGGTTCTACACTTTGTTTTATCCAATTTTTTTTTAATAATAGCGACTTGAATCTAACTGAATCTAATGAATCTGTAAGGAGTCTTCAAGCTAGGTTGCAGGGATGCTAAATTCTCGGAAATCCTACATATATAGTATAAATAATCTTATTAAGCTTATCTTTCCAGCTCTCACGCTATATATTTATATATATAATCTCTCTCTCTCTCTCTCTATATATATATATATATATATATATATATATATATATATATATATACATATATATATATATATATAATATGATGCAGATCTTGTTCATCAAATGATGTGCAACTGTTGAGGAAAAATATTATATTTAGTATTTATTTATAACTCTGTTTTTATATATTGCGGTGAAGTAGTGGAAGGTATGTATCATCTTCTTTTCCTTAGCTATGGGTAAATAGCAGGACAGACCGGTTTCTACTGCAGAACGAAATGGCACCTAATGCGGGAAAAAATCTGCCTCCTTGAAAGATACATAATCACCTAAGTGTGTATCAAGCATGCCACAATACTGACTGATTAAGTATTATATATTGAGCATTATTTTGCTAGCGCTGATGGTGATAGAACATCGCCAGTTGGTACGGATTTGTGCCCACGTTTCAAAGAATTTAGTCTCATGTCCAGTGGCTTTCAGTGTTGTTTTGAGTTGTATTTTCGAAGCGGGCAACCGCGTCTTTATATATATATATATATATATATATATATATATATATATATAATTTGTAGGTCTGAAGAAGGTAGGAATTTGTAGGTCTGATGAATTGGATCCTATTTACGATTCCAATGGAATAAATTATGACCATGTAATATTAGGGTTTCAGCCTTTTTATTGTATATATATATATATATATATATATATATATATATATATATATATATATATATTGTTTTGGTGCATAATTAGCAGTCGCTTTTATAGGCGAGTCATTTGTTTATAAAATTGTTGTATTTTATTTTTAAATATTTTATTTTAAGGTTATAAAAACACGTATCGATAATCATGCTCATTTCAAATGTTATTGTTGAATTGTCATGTTTCTTTTTTCATAAATAACATTATTTAAAAACGCCTGATAATTATGCCCCAACTCATTATATATATATTAGGTTGGTGCAAAAATAATGATGTAATAATGTCGTTTTTTGACGTATTTTTAAGGTCAGAAAACGACATTATTACGTCATTATTTTTGCACCAACATAATGTATATATATATATATATATATATATATAGAGAGAGAGAGAGAGAGAGAGAGAGATAGAAAGAAAGAGAGAGTGATGAACCAACTAATAACACGTCCAGTAAGTCCAAAAATACAAATAGGAAGGTTATATGGTTCAGCCCGCCATTCTGTAAGCTATCAAACATGATTATAGGGAAATACTTCTTAAATTAATAAATAAGAATTTTAGTAAGGACAATCTACTGAAAAAATGTTCAATAAAATGAATTTAAAAATTAGTTACTCATGCATGAACAATGTAGAGAAAATTATCAATTCTCACAAAAGTAAGATCATTAGGGATATTAACACTAACCAGTTAGAAAGGAAATTTAATGCCAACCAGTTACAAAAAGAGAACACTACCTGTAATTGCAGAAAACGTGGTGTACGAAGCCACAATCTCCCATAAAGGAAATGTAAAACAAAAAAAAAAACAAAAAAAAAAGATCTATATAGGAATATCTGCTGGGAATTGGAAACAGCGCTTCTACAAACATCGCTTTTCCTTCACTAATGAATCCCAGAGATACCAAACACCTCAATCGAAATACTATTGGGATCTGATGTAAAACGGTTCCACCCCACAGATGAAATGGAGAATCATCTCTAGAGCTCGAACGCCACAAAAATTCAGAGACAGATGTGAATTCCGCATTAAAGAGAATATCCTGATGATCAAGCAAAATGATCCTGAAGAATTACTCAACCAACACAATGAGATGACCTTTAACTGTAAACACAGAAATCATGTATGTATGTATTTATGTATGTATGTATATGTATATGTGTTAATTAATAAGTTTGTCTGATGATTGCAAAAGCGTGAAAAACAGCGTCACAAACTCGCATCAAGCCAAACATATATATATATATATATATATATATATATATATATATATATATTTATATATATCCCTCATTGTTTGTGCTACCAGTGAGGGAAAATGTATATTTATTATTGACGTATGCTTTATAGCTCTGTTATAGTACATCGAGCACTATGTTATTAACACCAGCTCCCAGTCAGCTGGTCGAGGGAAATCATCTCACCAATCGAATATTTGTGGTTTACTAAAATGTGCCTGACATGGCTCATCTTAGTCGTGAAGTTTAACCCTGGGCTTGAACAGATTAATATTGTAGTGATCTAGGGAGCATCTTCTTTGGAGTAGGTTCCACAAAACAGTGATTTATTGGAAGACACTTCTCGTGTGGAAATTACATCTTACTAATGGGATACAAAGTGACTGTCTGTTGTTACTTACAACGTAAGTGTAGGTTAGAAATGGCGGAACTAAAATATGTAATTAGTATGAATACTTCACATGCAAATAGCGATAGAACAGTGAGAGGCTAGCGACGTTTGGTCTGTGCGAAGTCCGTTGTAGGGTGAAAAATTATTCATCACCTACAAGGACACGGAGACGTTTTTCGGCTCTATATATTCCATTGGTTAGATGTATGTTACTCTCGGGCAGCTTATTTCCACGGACCAAATCTTTGTGGAGCTGACTCCCTACAGTATGTTTCTCTGCTCGCTACAATTTTAACCTATTCAGGTATAGATTTAACCGTTACTTTCTCCACATATCCGCATAAATTGTGCTTCTTACTCTGTAATATTCTACCTTGACGATAAACTACATCCGAGGACTCCTGTCAGGAGATTGGAGGTTTTGAGCATCTTGGAACCATCTCTTAATTGCTGTTGTTTCCAGGTTCACCCTGACCCAGAGTGGTAGCTATGGGCCAATAGTGAACTCAAAAACCAAAACGAAACGAAACGAAAATATAAAAATACATTCTTATAGTAAAAATACCAGAAAATCATTTGTATATATAAAAAAGACTAACAGTACATATTTACAGTTAAATTTCCAATATTAAATTTTATATATGTCCATATTTCTGAGATGAGATTTTCTATTTACACTTTTTATATCGTTTGGTCTGTTAGCCTCGTATTATTGTCATATACATGACGTTTCTGCCTTTATATGCTCCCAGCTTCTTCAGGTAATATACTTTGAAATTTCGAATTGAACACTTTATTTAGTTTATCTAGTTCTATGTACTGTGCCTTTTTTGGATATCTCAGTTTTAATGAAACCATAAACTGTTGAAAATATTTAGATTTCATCATTTGATAACCCATATCAGATGAGGAAGTCACTAAAAACACCAACCAACAACCAAAATCGACTGACTCTTGCGCCTTCTACAGAGTGAACATCACTGTAGAAAAATATATCAATGACGTAATCTCAGTTTTAAAATTAATATTTGCAATTTATATTATCAACAGAGCATCCCCGCTTCTAAAATGATACAAATATCGATATTTTTCGATTTTTAAACATATTTTAGATAGAGAAAAGTCTGTTGAGTGCTAATCTACAAAAGTTGTTTTATTAGGTTGGTGCAAAATAATGACGTAATAATGTCGTTTTTTGACGTATTTTTAACGTCAAAAAAGGACATTATTACGTCATTATTTTTGCACCAACCTAATAAAAAGTTCTTCCTTTTCCTCTTTTTAATTCCGATGGTTTTTAATTCAGATCTATTTTAATCACGAACCTCCTCACAGATTCTCCAGTTTTTTTTTAACAATCAGTGAGAATCGAAATGTTTAAAAATTAACAGGAGTGATTTTCCAATGCCGTGTATGTGTGTGTGTGTGTGAGAGAGAGAGAGAGAGAGACAGACAGACAGACAGTCAGTCAGTCAGTATTCATTTTTGTTTTACTTGATATCTTGAAATCTAGTCTCTTATGCTACTTTGTTATGAGTGTGTGTTCGATCCTTACGAAGGGACCGCCCTACGCTCGCCATGTATCAGATAAAACTAAGTTATCTAAACGATATTTTAGTGCTTGTGTAATTTTTCTAATATTTGTATTACGACGAACTTGAGACAAGAAGTTATATCTTATCAAAAATTGCTGCAAATTTGTCCGAGTTAATTTTATTGGTGTAATTTATGTGTCATTAAGGAAATGATAGATGGGATAAATTTCTTTTAGAAAATTATGTTCTACTTGCTATACTGAATCAGAGACACATTTGTTTAAACGTTTTTTTATAAACTGCATAGAAGAGCGCTACGTAAATTGAACGAGCACGTTCTTTTTTTTTTCATTTACAGAAAGTAGGACATTTTTTAACACTGCCAAATGACGAGACGCATCTGAATCTAAGTGGTATTTCATCTATAATTAGAGCAGTACTAGTTATATTTTTATTATACAGCAAAGAGGTAAAACTTCCTCTGAACTTTATTAATTTTTCAGTTAATACAAGGCCCAAGAACCACTCAAGGTAGTGGTTACTCAATGATGTTTAAGAGGAAATAATACGTGAATTTTATGAGAATATCTAGGAAAAATAATGTTCAATCCTAGAAATGAAGAGTTTAAGCATTAGTGATCAAGAAAGCATCCTCTCGGGAGTATATCCAACAAAGTAGCAGATCTTGTAAAAAAACAGCTCTGTGAATGGAAATTCCTTCTTACTAATGAAATACAGTGGCAGTTGCGATGGTTTGTGCCACTGTACGGGACACGTCGGGTCCAGGCTGTGAAGGCAGGCACTGGTGGAAGTAAGGAATATAGCGTGGAGGAACATTTGCCATAGGAATAACGATAGAGTAGGGAGAGGCTTACGACAATTCGCCTGTAGGAAAGAAGTTGCAGAGGGGGAAAATAATACATCAACCACAATGCCACGTAAACGACTTGTACTCTAGCGAGAGAGGATTGTGCAGCTCCAGGTCAGATATTGCAGCAATACTTAATTTTTTTGGTCATATGTAGCTCTTATAAAGATCGACCACAGCAGGAGGCGGTACAAGAACCCAGACATTTTTTCCCGAACTTGCATTACGAATAGAAATTTATTTTGATAAAAAAAAAACTATTTGTTGCCAGTTAAAAGGAAAAATGTTGTTTAAATTATTCCACTTCTATTTTGCATGTGTTTTTATGACGTGAGTGATCATGGGTTCCAACAGCTTCGTTTTTATAACTATTGTTTGTCACATTCACACAAACTCATTACGTAGACCCTTGCGCAAATTAATTGAAACAATCGCTTTAGTTCCCTTTCTTTCACCATACGGTCAGTTTTAGACCCACTGGAATGACAAGGTGTAATTGATTTCTATTTTAATTATATTAGGTAATTTGCAGTAGTATGCAGTAATATAAATCTACTATCGGTGTGTATGATGAAATTTGTTTGGCCTTGAAAAATATTGTCATCTATGATTGCATCAGATTTTCATTACGACCAGACATTATTGTCTCCACTGTCGATTAGTTGTCCTACAGTCATTATATGCTATGGGCGTTACTCCAAGGAACGTACGAAAATTGTAACGCTGCACGAACACACTGGCAAGCCTTACCAGTGAGCAAATCAAAGTACTATAGACTGGAACTGGAAACTCTCCTGATTTAAATCCAATCGAGAATCTGTGGTCAATCTGCAAGGAATGACTTCGTGAAATGGACATACTAACATGTCCACTGGCTCATGTTTCATCAGAAAAATTATAGAGAGCACTTTTTCCTCACGTGGACCAGAAATTCCAGATGTATATTGATGATGATTTTTGAAGCTTTATTTATAAGCAGCATAAGGCCTAAAGTACGGGCCACCCAGTGAGGACTATATTTATGATTTGAAAATGTTTTCTTGCGTCTGTTGCACTTAAAATATCCTCGTTGCTCACATTGTCTGTCTATAGTATTCTTAGTATTAATCGATATTTTCAAAGCTCAGCGTATACATGACACAAGGCCGAAAGTATTTTGCACAGAGTGAAAACTATATATTTATAATTGTAAGAAATTTTCTTGTGTGTATTTCCCTTAAAACATCCGCGTTGTTCATATGTTCTGTCCGTAGTTCAGTATTTATCGATAAGATCACATACCTGTCGATCTTTGCCTAAGGAAATTCTTCTGATTTATTTCAGTTAAAACAAAATTTAGAATTTAAAAACCGAATGTGCCTAAGAGGCTGTCATTTGAAATTTTTCTTGTTTTTGATAAATACATAATTGAAGGCAAACCCTAGTGTTTGTCATATGTAAATAAATGCATTTGGTTATCAATTTTGAAGGATTTTTTTCTATCTTTCCTTTATTTTGAGGTTATTTCCTGGGGCATTCATTGAATTTTGCGCGAACTGAGATGTACGTTTTCTATAGAGAAAAACTAGCGTGCAACCTCTCGACATAACTCGAGGTGAATTTATTTAATTTTGTTCAGTGCAGAATATGAAGGGAAATGTCGAATCATTATTACCGGTTATGAAAATTCCTTTAAATTATTTTTCCAGACTCTTGGTTACCTGTTATAGATAGATAGATAGATAGATAGATAGATAGATAGATAGATAGATAGATGTCTTTGAAAATGATGGAAAGGATTCTTTTTCAAGAACCTTTTTCGTCCATCACTTCAGAAAGATTCGTTGGAACAACAATAATCAAAACAGTGAAACTGAAAAAAGGTAGACAGGGGTGGGGATGTTGTGGTAACTAAGGAGCCACGCCTAAAATAAATGTATTGCTAAAAACAAACAAATCGGTGTAATTGGACCCTAGTGGGTATCAATCATAAAAAGAATTACTTACCACTGAGACACAGAGAACGAAGAAAGTTCTCTTTCTGCCTGCACAAATTCGGTCGATGAAGCTTGATGTTTTACAATATAAAACGTAAATGTTTAACCGACCGTACCTTGGGCAGTACCCTAGACCCTTCCTTCGACGCGTTATTAATCAAATGAACTCCAATCGTTGACACAAACTCACAATCAAACGATTGCTGTTACTAGTTCCAACTTATATAGGCAAGAACGTGTTGCCCAATCCGGGTCTCCAAACACAAGTTGGTTCTCCCCACACGGACGTTGTGAGCAATTTTTTTTTAATATTTCATACTCACTAGTCACTTATTTATACAGATTTGTTTCCTTTTATTAATAAATTCATTTTATCCGTGTCTCCTTATTTAGCCCCGCGTCTACCTTTTTCACATTTGCCGTTTTGATTGCTGCCATTTCAACGAACATTTGTAAAAAAGTATTTTTCAAGCCTTATTTAAGTTCTGTGGTAAACACATTTTTGTTTATATAAATATTCGATGAATATAAACATATGCATTTGATCAAACCAACCACATTACACACACACATATATATATATATATATATATATATATATATATATATATATATATATATATATATATATAGAGAGAGAGAGAGAGAGAGAGAGAGAGAGAGATAGATAGATAGATAGATAGATAGATAGATAGATAGATAGATAGATTTAAATTACCTAAAGACTTTTATTTTGGAGAACATAAACTTGAAGTGTTGTTTCTGTTTTATATCCGTCCTGACATATATACGTACATGTATTCATATTTTTGTATATGATCATTTATGTGATTTTCTCGTCTACATCTTATATTTCTTTGTTAATGTGCATTTTCTAATGTAACGCTGCATTATATATATATATATATATATATATATATATATATATATATATATATATATATATATATATATATATATATATAGGGATTTATAGAGACGATAGTCTAATGGCAGTTAAAGAATATACTAAGTAAGGTCGATAAAATTAGAAAAAAATAAAACATTGGGTGTTTAAATCGTTTGGCCTCAACGTAGTTATAAATGCTAAAATTAAACAAGTTGATTTCCAAGATGTTACATTTCATTTAACGATGGATAATGTCCAACCTTGCATGAAAAATAACGCTAACCCAGTGTATATACATCCTAGCTCCAACCAACCACCCACCGTCTATAATCAAATATAATCCATCATCAGTAGAACGGTGAATTAACCAGCACTCCTCTAGCAAAGAAATATTTGAAAAACATAAGACATTCTATGATAAAAATTTTAAGGATAGTGGATTTAAATCTTCAAAAATTTAATTTGTGGAAAATTATGATCATTCCAAGAAGACAAACAGAGAAACGAAGATCGTATGGTATACTCCTCCATACAATCAATTAGTGTGTACTAAATTAAGACATACTTTCTTAGAATTAATTAAAAAACATTTCCCTGAAAAGAGATCGCTGATAAAAAATTTCAACCATAACAATCTAAAACTTAGCCATTGTTACACAAATAATTTAGAAAAAATAATTAAATCACACAACACTATAATATTAAAATTAAATAACAAGAGTAACGGGTATACTCGGTCTGGCACTACTGGGTCTCCTACAAATAACATGTGCAATTTTAAAAATCCCAACCAGTGCCCGTTATCCAACAGGTGTTTAACAAAATCCATAGTATATGGGTGTATTATTACCTCGCTTTTACGTCGGAAACACAATGAATGATTTCAAAAAGCGCAGATAATCGAACATGACTTTATTTTCTAAGTAGTTTTTGGGAATTAAAAGACAAAGATAAAACGTTCAAAATTAAATGGAAAATTCTAAAACAAACTAGAATCTCGAGGTCATTAAACGAACCGAGTTTTCTGTTGAATAGTAGATATGAAACAGCATTCAATTGTAAACATACAAAAGAATTAATCTACGAATGAATCCACTTATGTTTATAAACATAGCAACGTAACCACCGTCAATATAACCTAGTTGTACTTGTAATACATAATTCATTTTACTTTTATTTGGAAATTTAACTTTAAAATATTCTAATTTATTTGTAATTATGTAAATTAATTGTAATATATCTTAATTTCATTATGGTTTCTTATATTGTTTATCCATTATTTGGTTTAAACGGGGTTACTTAACCCCTTAAATAATACTTTATAATTGATATTAATAAATTAATATAATAGTCTAGCAAAATAGATTTATCTGTAACCTTGGAAACATGAATTCTGTTTTAGCTGTGTATTTAAAACCCAGTAATTTTTAAAGTTACTCCAAAATTCGCTTGAGGATGAAATGGAACTAATGTCTTTAATTTAATTACAAAATTAAATTCGGGGCTTTTAGCTTCCATTTTTGAAACATGGTTGGAACTGTGTAGCGAAAAACCATATTTTAAGTCTTATAATTTATAATATTAATGCTCTGTAAATTTACATTGAGCACTATTTTGTAAAAATAAAAATATCTATAAGAACACCGGATTATATATCTTACTGTTCTTTCTTTTTATTAATATATATATATATATATATATATATATATATATATATATATATATATATATATATATATATATATATATATATAGTCATCCACAGGCTGACTGTTACGAACGAACCCTAGGCTATCTTCGCACGGCAGAGAGAAAGGGAAAATTTAACGTTTTCTATACGAAATAATCCAGCAGCCAGGAGAGCTCAATTCATAGTTGAAGAGTAATGGGTTAATAGCAGTAGTAGCCACTGTTTTAAAAATTACCTTTTTCTCTAGAGATCTTATATATAGTCATCCACAGATAGACTGTTTCGCTGTATCACAGCTTACCTCAAGCCGGGGTCGAAACTCGGCCGATTTGGCACTAGTTAGAGATCCTACCTTTACTCTCGGCATTGAGAAAGGGAAATTGTAACGTTTTCTATAGAAATACGCTAGTAGCCCGGAAAGATCAATTCATAGTTGAAGAGCAATCCGTTAATAGCAGTAGGAGCCACTGTTTTTAAAATTAGTTTTCTCCATATAGAGAGAATTTATATACAGTTTAACTGTTTTGCATTGTCCCTGTGGCTTGAGAGAACCAGCTCATAACATTGCAGGTAGAACCTACTTACAAATACTTTCAGGTAGAGTAGTCCTGTCCGCTCCGTCTCCTATCGAAACTGTATAAATATGGCCTTTCAATTGCCTCGGCGGCCTCATTCTCCCTACTTAAATAAGACCCAGAACCCAACAATGATACATCCTTACTATAGTCACTCAAGAAGAGATCAGAGAGCATCAGTCCCTATGGGACATCCGCAAATGATTATGGTCAGGCAAATGACAAGAAATCCTGTGGTAGTAGACGCTACGGCAGAAGATAGTAATGGAAAGAACGGACTAAACATCAATTGTAAGCAAACAGAATGTGTATATGTCACTCAAAAGGAACAACCCAACGGTGGACGGACAAATGCGTACCAAAGAGTTCTGCCCTTGGTCGTTTGCGTCCCTAGATAAATTCATCCCTGGATAATTGCGTGCCATTGATAATATTTTGAAGTAACCATTTTTTAAAGAGTTGTTAATATAGAAATTTACACACCAATACCTTTAATTAGTCTAAGCAATCAGAAAGGTAGTTACCATAAATATTAGGTTGGTGCAAAAATAATGACGTAATAATGTCGTTTTTTTGAAGTTAAAAAATACGTCAAAAAACGACATTTTTACGTCATCATTTTTCCACCAACCTAACAAAAGAAAAAGGGCAAAAGGTATTTTTTTAAAGCGAGAGAAAATTAAGCTAGCAGATTAACTCCAACAGTGCGTGCCACAAACATCGAATAGATTCTAGATTTTATAAATTATATTTTTATTTGGAAACAATGGCTAAGTTCTGAAAATCAAACACTGGTGGAAAAATATTTGTGGACGATGAAAATCACAGCTATAATAAGAAAAACGGCGATGAAATAAAAACATACTGGCGATGTGTATAGCAATCTTGTAACACTTAATCTCTAATTACATTTTAGACAAAAATAATTTTTTATTTTTTTTTATTTTAGTCCTTTTTTAAAAAAATTATGATTACTACTTAAGTTTTTTTTCAAAAATTAGGTTGTCTTTAAATACTTCAAAAATTATCATAGGTACGCAGATATCCAGTGTCGCATTTGTCTAAGGACGCAAATTTCATGGGACGCAACTGTTTAGTACGCAACTGAGCGGGACGCAAATGTCCAGTACGCAACTTTCCTAGTACTCAGCACAACATGCCATTCACAAATTGAAGATGGGAAAATCAAGCAATAGCAACAATTTAGTTATCTAAAAGCAATAAGGACACATATATCTACCATCCGAAAGGGATAGTTGAAATTTCTCGAGCACATAACGAAGAAAAAGGGCTTAGAAAATCTGACACTCACGGGATATATAAAAGGCAAGAGCGACAGAAAAAAGCAGCTAACTAGCGTGTGTAAACGGTTGACAGAATATAGATTAGGAGATATAGAAAGATAAAATTTACTAAGTGTGACAAATGACAGGAAATTTTTGAAAGCAATGAAGGGTCACGGCATATAAAATGATAATAATAATATATCCAGTCTTTTTCATAATAAAACGTGCACATATTAACACCACCGATCAATTAAGATCAAACGCTAAGAACCTGATAACTGTTATACCACCAGTGGGTTACTTATTACTATCCAAATACATGACGCACGAACACTTTAAAGTAAGTTGCTATATTCTTCTTAATTCTCTAAAACTTTTGTATAGTGATCTAAGAAAAGCTTTTAGCCAGGAGAAATAAAATACATCCAATTTCAAAATTTAATTACATATCCCCAACTCAAATAAACGGTATTTGGAACTAGTATGGAGTAGGTCCTCCATTTTCTAGTTTCAGTACTTGTATTCGATTTATCATGGATTTGATCAAGTTATCAACAATTGTCTGATCCATATTTTGCCACTCCTTTAGCGATGTTTCTTTAAGGGTTGCCACTGACGTGATTTTGTGTGCACGCCCTCGAAGTTTTCAGTCAAGGTGCTCCCAAACTTGCTTTATTAGATTCATGTCAGGTATTTGGGCTACCTATAGCAGTGATTTCTCCAAGGCCTTTCCTACTTTTCTCGTATTACATGACACCCCACCTACCTGAAAAAATAGACCATATTGTCAAGCTGATTGGTTTCAAATATTGCGAGTAGCCCTTTCTCTGATATTTGTCAGTATTTTGAACCATTCAACTGCTCGTCATCAATAATCAAGTCAGATTTCCCTCCAAATCAGACAGCGCCCCACACCATTCCTCCAATCTATCCATGTTTCATGGTCGGCTGCAGACATCCTGCGTTCTAAGTCTCATTGTGATTTCTCCAAACATAAACCTCTCTCGAATTTGAATATTTGCAGAATTTACTTTCATCTGAACAAATTACAAACTGCTAAAATTCATAATCTTTCTCTCGTCCAGTACATACGCCTGTTCCTGTTCACATCTGAAATCAAGGGATTTCTTTTTTGCAACTCTTCTTTGATAGCCTAGCTCTTTCAGAGTTTTTCTCACAGCATATGGCGATATTTTCATGCTGTTGGCGACATCTTTGACGCTCCGATTTCTGATGACTTCCCTCTTCAGGGACCTTTCGTTCGTTCAGACAAGATGCTTGGTCTTCCTGAACGTTGTTCCACACAACACTGGCCTTCTTCATTAAATTTATTGACAATATTATTTACCTTTTGATGATTGCCCAGGAAAAAACTTAGCAATTTCTCTATTTGATTTACCACGCTGATGTCATCCTATTATTTGCCCTTGTTGAAATTCACCAATTTCCTTACTTCTGCGAACTTTCATTGCAAAATACAAGTCAACTGTCGTTCATAGATGTGAGTAGTTTGATAGTAACAAGATATTGTCTGAAAAAAAAGAAGAGACGTTATTACACAAGCTAAAATTACTGTAAACAAGGGTGGCTAAAAACTTATCATAACCCACTGTATATACATTATTTTCAGCAAGATATCTAATATCAAACGTTACTTTTGCTATTATGCTAAGTCCACTTGAATTTCATCATCTACATTGAGCTGACCATAAGAGAAACACCAAAATAATTTCAAATGTCTCTGTTAATAATAAAATTGAATTTAGTAAACTTAATTAGTTTACCACTTGTTTAAATAATTACGATTTTAAGAAAATCTAATTAAACAGATTCTTTAGATCTTACTCAGAACATACCGGAAAAATGTTTTTTTCGCCACAGCTCGACTAATTTCTCGTAATACGAAATGATACAACAGTAGTCATTACGAACGCCGCAGAAAATGATATCGTAACTAATGCATGGAACATAAAATTCTAGAAGTCCAACTTGGTCAAAATTATTTACTGTATGTCCGTTTCTTTTAAAAGTATTTTTGCAACCCACGATTACATTTATTTTATGTTTTGCCAAAATCTAAACACATTCATATTTCTCCTAACTTGCAACTGAATTTTGACAAGGTATATAAATTCTTCCTATACCAATGCAAAATATCAACAGAAATATTGTTTATGTTTGGCTGTTTTAAAATATTGAATTAAAAAATACCACAGGTTAAATATTTATTCAATGTGCCTTCGAAAAATGTTTTGCAAATGAAATGTCCCCACTTATGTTTTAAACGCAAGATGTTTGTAATTTATATTAAAAGTTGATTCAAACATTTCGTTGGAAAAAAGAAAAGAGTGGTAGAATGTTATGCGATATCCATCTTCGTATATTGCAGTGAATGCTGCACAAGCATCCCACAGATGAAGAGAAAACCGGAAGAAATGTTGTTCTACCGGAGGATACTGAGAATACTATGAACGAAACCAGAAAGCAATGAGAATGCCTTAAAGAAAATGGTAACAAAAAGAACTTATGTTCAAAATCAGGGAGAGACACACAAAATTCCTTGGATATGTAACGAGGAAGGTGGGCTTGGAAAATAACTATTGAGGGTAAGAGAGATAGTGGAGGCTAGTGAGCTATCTATCTGACGACTTTGCGTGAATCGACGCCGGAGTGGACGTCGAGAGACTCATCAAGGGGAGAAATACAAACAATGGACAGGAAGATTTGGAGAGCGATGATCACCCATGGATGCTCACATTGAAGATCGTCTTCAGAATTCATTGTTTACGAGTTAAAGATACGGGCTGCTTTCTTCGAATCGTGTAAAATGTTGATTGTGGGGTGGATACACGAAAATATGATTTCACCCAAATTTATAAAACATTGTTATTTTACATTATTTACATTATTCGGACTATTGTTCTCATCTTTGTCGCCATATTTACTACAACGTACAAGTAGTACCCAACAACGTAACAACTACCCTGGGTACATGGTAGCAGGCCAAGAAACTGGGATAGGAGGGTACAAGAGGAGGACAACAACTGTTAGAAAGCAGTCTGCCTTCCTTATGTGAAGGGGTTATCATAGAAAATACAAAGGATCTGCGGTTCATATAACATCAGGACAACCTTCAAAAGCTTGATGACACTTCGCAGATATCTCTCCCGAGTTAGACCCCCCCATAGAGGAGAACATGGCTAATGACTATGTGTACGCTATCCCGTGCAGCTGTGGAAAGAAATATAAAGGGGAGATAGGCCGTCCCCTTAAAGTAAGGCTTCAGGAACACCAGAAATCTGTAACACGAGGGGAAGTGGAAAAATCAGGCGTGGCTAACCACATATGAAGAGAAAAGAGAGATCACTGCCGTCTGTGGGATCAGGTTGATATAATAGACAAAGAACACCATTGGAAAATTCGTAAACCTAAGGAATCAGCGCATATGCTATGCCACAAAAATCTCCTGAGCCGACCAAGCATAGAAATAAATACAAAATGGGAACCAGTCATAAGGAGTACCAGAGAAAAATGATAATAACAACAAAAATGCAATATGAGCTCTGGTAAAAAATTCGAAATGATAACAGCAAAAATTGCAATATGAGCACTGGTAAAAAAGTGTTTGCTGAAGACATTAGGTTTATAATACCCAGAAATTCATAACCAGATGTTCTCAAGAAAACATGACACAGTGGATAAATGCGTTAGTTAGATCCAGTGACATGACCCAAAGAGCGTGAGTTCAATACCCGGTTAAGGCAGTGGAGAACTTTCAAAGAAGAATTAACAGGAGATAACTGACATCCATTAAACATGGCACATGGAACTAGAACAGTCTTCCCCAATGAGCGAAATAAAGGGTTCAGTTTGACATTCCAACCACCTGAAGAAGGCCGAAGCGTACAACGGCCGAAACGTTGTAATAAATCTGGCGACAAAGATGTGGACAATAGTCCGAATAATATAAATAACATATATAATACCTCATCTCAGAAATATAGATATTGTTATTTTCCTTGTTTTTATTTTCTCAAACGAAACGATTTATGTTGTCGCTTCAGCATTCGAGCTGACTTTAGTAAAGTTCACGTCAGGGGGATTTAATATTTGTCCCGTATTTTTCGGTTTATTCCTCGATTTTTTTTTTTTTTCAATTTCTTCCTCGACTTTGAACTTCTTCCAGACCGGTCTGATCGTTTTTCATCAATTTTTTATACACTTCGCGCCTTCATATGCCACCATTACTTTTTTGTCTTCCATCAATATCTAAATAGTTATCTAACCGTGACGCCCTTCTGTCTAGCATAACATTTTTTCGTTGTTTACATACTTATCAGTGGATCATTTTTAACACAGTTGATTCCTATTTCTATTTTTTCTAATTCAGCTGAGTACATTTTTTCTCATTGTGAGACTGAAAACTTCAATCCATCAAGATAATGCAGTCTGCTGACTTGAAGTATGAAAAAGGAACATCGGTCTATATTTCTGAGATGAGGTAATATAACTATTTACACTATTTGCATCGTTCGGACTGTTGTCATCATCTTTATTGTCATATTTCGACTGTTGTGTGCTCTGTCCTTCTTCAGGTGATATACAGTGAATAAAAGTGTTGGTTGAGGCAATCCAGTTATTTGACTAAAAATTGTCATTTCAATACCTGACCAGAGCAGAGGTGAACAAGAACATGGAGAATTGACTTACTAAAGGGAGATAACTGAAATATCCGCAAAAGGCATGGAACGTGGAACTAAAACAATCTACCCGGTTTGAAATTCCAACGTATATCACCTGAAGAAGGCCGAAGCGTACAACGGTCGAAATGTCGAGTATATGATAATAAAGATGAGGACAACAGTTGGAACAATGTAAACAGTGTAAATAAAAATGAGACAGTCTTAAAATGACATTCATAAGGAGCTTGTATACTTATACATCACCAGTTTTATTTCCACGTGCCGCGGCCCTTGAGAACGTTGGCAATCATGGTAGTCCCCAATTTCCTCTAATTTTTAGCTCGTAATAAACTTTGTCTTTTTGTTATCTCTCTTAAATCCAGTACTGTCATCCATTTACAGAACGATGCTCGGCAAGTGATGCGTTGTTTTACTCTGTCCCTGTTGACTTCAAACTGTCCTGTGAGTATCAAATTTCCCAAACCTTCTTTCCTCTGTCACTCTTGCCTTCAATCTGTCTTGTGAGTATCAAATTTTTCAAACCCTCTTTCCTCTGTCCCTCTTGCCTTCAAACTGTTCTGTGAGTATCAAATTTTCTAAACACTCTTTCCTCTGTCCGTCTTGCCTTCAAACTGTCCTGTGGGTATCAAATTTTCCAAACCCTCTTTCCTCTGTCCGTCTTGCCTTCAAACTGTCCTGTGAGTATCAAATTTCCCAAACCTTCTTTCCTCTGTCACTCTTGCCTTCAATCTGTCTTGTGAGTATCAAATTTTTCAAACCCTCTTTCCTCTGTCCCTCTTGCCTTCAAACTGTCCTGTGAGTATCAAATTTTCTAAACACTCTTTCCTCTGTCCGTCTTGCCTTCAAACTGTCCTGTGAGTATCAAATTTTCCAAACCCTCTTTCCTCTGTCCGTCTTGCCTTCAAACTGTCCTGTGAGTATCAAATTTCCCAAACCTTCTTTCCTCTGTCACTCTTGCCTTCAATCTGTCTTGTGAGTATAAAATTTTTCAAACCCTCTTTCCTCTGTCCCACTTGCCTTCAAACTGTCCTGTGAGTATCAAATTTTCTAAACACTCTTTCCTCTGTCCCTCTTGCCTTCAATCTGTCCTGTGAATATCAAATTTTCCAAACCTTCTTTCCTCTGTCCCTCTTGCCTTCAAACTGTCCTGTGAGTATCAAATTTTCTAAACCCTCTTTCCTCTGTCCCCCTTGCCTTCAATCTGTCCTGTGGGTATCAAATTTTCCAAACCCTCTTTCCTCGGTCCGTCTTGCCTTCAAACTGTCCTGTGAGTATCAAATTTCCCAAACCCTCTTTCCTTATTATGTGCCTTAGAAATTTTAATTACCTCTCACTGATGTTTTTAAAGTAAACTGTCCTTTTTGTTTCCATTTTATCTAAAACTTCGTCGATGTTCACATTTGCAGTCCATGGCATACACATCATTCTTCTATAAAAATCCCTTTTCTGTTGCTTCAATTTTCTTTCGCATTTGTTAGATATTATTTAGTAATTACTGTCATATAGGCGGATAATACATAATAGTCCAGTACTCTTTTCTTTCTAACAAAATGTTCATGTTTCATAATACCTTGCTTAGCTTTCGGAAGACATCTTTCGCTATCCTAAAATTAAGGATATTCTGAAATTCGCGATATCTAAGGTTTAAAATTTATTTCTAAAAATGAAAAATCTTTCCCGAAACTTTCTTTTTAGCTTTAATTCAATGCTAAATGAATAAATTTACCAAGTAAGAAAAAAGTCTTTAAAATTTAATTTTTGTTATTCAAGTTAAACGCAAGAAAAACAACATTTTTAATCAAATTTTCGCATTTTCTAAACGGCATGAAAGAATTTACTAAAATGATCAAAAAACACTTTGGTCTTCCCTCTTAATAATTATAAAGATTTTGACGATAAAACTTAATTTGGGATATTTTTTCATCTTAGTATGTCATTTTTGAGGCAAAATCGTAAACATTCCCACATAAATAAATCGGTGGTGACCTTTCAGCTAACATTGTACGTTCTTGCCACATTATTAATACAGTGTAACCCGGATATAATAGACCCGGATATAAGAGAAACCCGGATATAAGAGAGCAATATTTTAACCATGAACGAATAGCAGACTTATATATATGTAAGATAGATTCTAGAGAGAACAATTGTCTCGTACGACACAGTGAACCAACTTTCTTAGCAGCTGATCTAGCAATGGATTCAATAGAGTTTTTTCACTTCAAGTCAGCTGAGAACGTTAGCCCGAGAAGGCGCAAAAAAGTCACTTTCCTGCAGGTAAGCATCAGGATGATGTCTCCCAGATGCAGAGATCTTTAGTTTTGGAGGCGTAAAAGTTGCCCCAGTTAACGAATTTGAAATTTAGCTGGAAAATTGTGCACTGGTCAAATAACATTAAACTACTTTTCCTTCGCTTAACAATATGTATTTAGATGATGAATGCAAGTTTCAATATCCTATTTCTGTTAATGTAACGTTTCTAGGCAACGTATTTGCAAACGGTGTACGCTAACATTACGGAAACGTTGTGGACAGTCAACAAAATGTTATGGTAACATTATAGAAACGCAGTAGCAATGCCATTTTGTTAACTAGGTTGTAACTAGTAATTATATCGGAAATAGTTTATTACCATATTCAGTAGCTTATGAGAGACATTTTCCTATTCCTATAGAATATCTCCAAAATCCTCACCTAAATCGAAGGTCGGTTATAAGTTTGGAGTGTAGTGTGAGCGTCAGCTCCTGAGTTATATCCGATTCTGTGACCTCAAAAATAAAACAAGTCAAGTTTTTCAAAATTAAATTAACAACGTTTTGAGAGAAGTGATTTACGCTGTTGAGATACTGAAAAGAAATGAAATTTCTGCTACAGTAACACCCGCTTAACTAACACCTTCCTTATTCCTGAAACTACTGGTCACAAAACGGCATTATTTATGGTAGACACTTTAACAATAATACTACTGTATAATACGATCTCGCGAGCACATTCTAGGTATATTCGCTTGATTTAAGTAACCATGCTTGCAGTAAAGATGTTAAATATAGCCGAGGAAATACAGTCGACCACCAACAGCTGAAACTGCCCTTTTTGTTTAACTTCACTGAAAAGGACGCAACAATATGTACACTGAGATCTTCCCTATACAAAGATGTACACTTCTAATTATTACATTTTAAATAGTTACCATACATTTAATAATTCCTCTCAACCTGTCATAAATTTGCCATGAATCGTCTGATTTTCTTCAAACTTATTATGGGGGCCGGAATGTTATAAGGAGCGAAATACTGTACTAAATGACAATAGGAAAGCGATCCCCATTTTTCAATACCCTTGTTTTCAAAACCATGCCAGATTATCTGATTTGCAGGTCTAACAGTGGTCATTTAATAATATTGAAATAATATACCTTTAAACTATAATTATTGATCTCTCATATCGCTACAGCATCATCGACTGTTATAAACTTTTAAGCTGTTATTCGATCAACATTTGAACTAAATACCTGATCTAGTCACCCAATCGTTGAATTAAAATACTTACATGTAATTTTGTCTGGATTAAGATTTGTTGAGTCGTCATTGATGGAAAATCAGTGATGTTTTTGTATTTGTAAACGGAATATAGATCGGCTGCATCAAGCAGACGATATTAATTATTTAAAATGATAAAACAGTCATCTTGCCATGTAAGTCTTGCCATGTAAGTCTTTTAAGAAGAAAGAATACAAAATAATAGTGGCTGCTATTCGCGTATTACACATTGATGTAATCTAATAAGAGTCTTTTATCTAGAACACACACACACACATACATACATATATATATATATATATATATATATATATATATATATATATATATATATATATATATATACATATATATATATATATATTTAGTTGGATTGGTGTGATTTTGTGGTCCTGGTTTTCACGCTATTTGCAATTTGTCTGACGATCGCAAATAGCGTGAAACCCAGCGTCACAAACTCACATCAATTCAACTAAATATGTTAGCTCTATCACTGATATCGAGCGCTTTCAAATAAGTACAGCGCATATATAATGTATATAAAAAATTTCATATATATATATATATATATATATATATATATATATACACATGTTACATATATATATATATATATATATATATATATATATATATATATATATATATATATATATATATATAGAGAGAGAGAGAGAGAGAGAGACATATATATAGTTATGTATTTGGGCAGCAAAATATAAATGTTTGATAGATTGATAAGTTACTATCAATATGCGTTTTATTGTATTCTTTCATGTGTACAGGATATTTTTGTAAGCTTGCAAGAAAACCTTAATCGCAGTCACTTGTCAGACTTCACGTAAACTCACAAGCATAGATACATACATATATATATATATATATATACACATATATATACACATATATACACATATATATATATACATATATATAGTTTATGCAAACTTAGGTAATCCGTATGGGTAGACCAGAGGAGGATGATATCCGGAGAGCTCAATGTAAAATTCAGAGCAGATATATAATTTTATTTTGCATAAACTAAATATTAGCTCCTTATAAAATAAGTTGATCTCTCTGTTGGATTACCTCTCATCGGATTACCATAAGGATCCAAACTTCCAAACGAAAATGGATAAATTTACACCGGACTACTCACTCAAGAACATTCCTCACCCTACTATTGAATCCTTCACCATGTCTTTGACGGAGAAAATCATTGACGTCATCAAAAGAATGAGATGGAAAATTTACTTCCACCTTAATCTCCATAACAAACCCACTAAACTAAATGAAGCCTTTTACTTTAAATCTCAAAACACTCCACCAAACAATAAATTATTAGAACTTTTTGAAAAAGATTTAATTGAGTTAATTAAGAAAATATCCTTCCAGAAAAAATGCAACCCATTCAAATCCAAACTTAAAAAAGACATCACAAATATAAAAAATTCAAAAAAACTATGGATCAGAGCTGACAAATCTAAAAATATCTACAAAATTAATCCCTCGGAATACAACCATCTGATTCAAAATAAAGTTTCTGGTTCTTATAAGAAAGACAACAATTCTAAACACTTATCCTCTATACACAAAAAAAAACAAAAAAACTGCGAAATTAGCATTTAAACATAATATTGCTGATAGAATGGGTACAACTCATCTAAAAGACGCCTACCTACTTTTTAAAGACCATAAACCTAACTTTCAGAATAATCTACAGTCCAGACTAATAAATCCCTCCAAATCAGAGTTAGGAATAATTTCTAAAAACATCTTAAAAAGAGTAAACACATCTATATTAACAAAATACCCGTTAAACCTTTGGAAAGACTCATCGGACACCATTAACTGGTTCCAAAAAATAAAGTATAAAAATAAAACTACTTTTATACAACTTGATATCATCGATTTCTACCCCTCAATCTCTAAAGACTTATTAGAAAATAGCTTAAGTTTTGCCAAAATCCACACTGACATTACTGACGAAGAGATAAAAATCATAATGGATTCTAGACAATCCATACTAAAACTGAACAACACTACTTGGATTAAAAAAGACAGAAACAACTTTGATGTCCCAATGGGATCATTTGATTCAGCTCAAATAGCTGACCTAATAGGTATGTGCATTTTAGATATCCTAAGTAGATTCCTTGACCCTCAAAATATAGGACTATACAGAGATGACGGGTTAGTTGCTGTACCTGATACTAATGGTCCGTTAACATCCCAACTACAAAAGAAAATAATTAGGGCGTTCAAATTTCTAGGGCTAAGAATCGAGATTTCTTCCAACTTAAAAATAGTAAACTTCCTAGACGTTACATTTAATCTGAACAATAACACTCATAAACCCTTCCAAAAGGAAAACCAATCACCCATATATA
>OZ010585.1:99434871-99563497 GCA_963932145.1 Acanthosepion lycidas
AATAAAATAGAGATTCGCTTATTTTAATAGCAGCATGAACTCGCAAGCAATAGTTAGTGAGTTCAATCATCATGGAGGATCCTATAAACCTAACCAAGATTAAGTTCGGCTTTGTTTCGAATTAGCCCTATAGGGGAGACGTATCATAAAGACCTATATAAAAGTTGTTTTTTTATTAATTCGTTTTCAACAAATTGAAGGTTATTTAAAGCGAGAAAATACTTTTAGACTATAAGAACTTTTTTTGCAGATATAATGTTTTGCGTGCAGGGAGATAATAATTGTTTAGCGATACAAGTTTTACGAATTAACCCATAGCTGGAGGAGAAGAGGTGGATTCATACCTTACCTTACGGTATTTCCGCGTAAATAAATAACACTACGACAATTGTAACTCTCCGATTAAAAATTCCGAGAAAGCCGCACATCAAAGATTAGAGGACCTAGTATTGCCAAGCAGGTCACCTATCCAGATAATGACCAGGCACGGCGTTGCTTATCTTCGGTGATCGTACGGGAATCAGTGATTTAACGTGAGGCGGGATTACGCCCGACCTATATAAGTATTATTACATTAGATATTTATATTTTTTTTTTATATTTTTATGATCTCGAACTTTAAGAATATACTTTGGTAATCTCGCAAAATAATTCTTCAACTCAGTGAGTTTATTTGAACTCCTTTAGAAAAATATTTAAATGTGTTATAATTATTTATTTTAATCCCTTCACTTCAAGCGAGGCACTAAGACAGAAGAAGTTAATGAGTATAAAAAAATAGAAGGAATAGAAAAAGAATTATTTACATGAGAGATTAATAGATGAACATGAATTAAGAAGACAGGAGATAACAATTGGCATTGCATTTAAATTTTTGAAGATCAAGATCAAAGTTCACTGAAAAGCAAGAAACCGAATGAGAGTTCCACGAGCGAAGAGTGAGATAGAAGAAACTGTTAGCATAGTACTTACGGTTAAATATATACATTTCAATTGCAATATGATGAAAACTTGCTGCCAATCTAGTACTCTGCTTAAATTCATAGTCCGGGTGCCTAAAAATAAAACTCATCAGCACAATTAGCAAGAAAATATTTATAGAAAACGACACAGTGAAGATACGTTACGGCGGTATGAAAATGACTGAAGACGAGATGCCAGTTCAGGACCAATAACATTGCAGATTCTTCTTTGTATTTTATCAAGAATCTCTAAATAGATACTAGAAGTGGTAGACCAGATGTGATAGATTCAAAGCATGGACAATTAGTAGACTTATGAATATGTAAGATAGATTCTGGCTAGAATAATTGTCTAGTACGACACAGTAAACCAACTTTCTTTTTAGCAGGTGACCTAGCAATTGATTCAATATAATCTTTCCACTTCATATCAACAGAAAACATTAGCCCGGGAAGAATATTTTTTCTCCAATCATTTTACCCCAAGCAAGGCAATAAAACCACTAAAACACGGCCGGAGTGTGAAAAAATATTACAAAAAAGAAATGCAATATTAAGGAGAGAGAACAATAAAAGAACAGAAATTAAGAAGACAGAAGATAACGATTGACATTGCATTTAAATTTTTAATGATAAATATAAAGGGTTGTTGTATATTTTCTCTTATTTCTTTGCATTGCATCTGTCATAAGAAATGTTGTTTTAAGAAGGAAAAGGCCAAATAATTATCACTATCTACCGTCTATGGCAATACAAACTGATCAAGACTGAAGCATGATGGGGTCTCAGGGTTACCCAGCAGAAATACATACAGCTACCCATTCGCAGAATTATAGATTATGTAACTGTTGACATAAGCATCCTCTCTAAGCGCTATCAAAGATTTGTGGCTGCTTACTACCAGTCGGGAGCAGCAACACGATAACTGCCAACTCGGCAACTTCATAATGAAAAAACGCAGACATTTATCATTCAGATTACCAAGACAGTTAAATCAGTATGACCATGGAAGAAAGGACCGGTAAACTATACCCTATACAGGGAAACAAAAGATAAACATCTACTCGTTTCATTTTTTAAAAATATTTTATATCATTATTTTATTACTGCTATTACCCCCGTAATATGCTTCATTACCATACGCTTTTGTGTTTACTATTGTTCACCCAATACAAACCCCAAGAGTCACTCAAGGTAGAGGTTTAATTTGTGGATATATTAGCTTAGAAAAAACAAGCATTAGGAGTACACAGAAGAAAAAGACTTTAGAAGGAAACAGGAAACAAGGGCTAAACATTTAATACTGTTCAAAACACTGAGGAGAAAGATGAAACCGGATGATAGGTGAACGTTACTACTTTTATTGGTGGAGGAGAGAAAAATAAAATTAAATAAATTTGTCGTTAAATCTCCTTGACTCACAATATATTGAATCAGTTACCCACGAAATTGTTGTAGTCAATACTAGTTTTCTTTTTTTGTTTTTTTGTTTTTTTGTTTTTTTTTTTCGTTTATATTTAATACTTTAAAAGAAAATTCTATAGAAATAGCAGAGGAATCAGTTATTGATTAGGAACAAATTTTTTGTTCTTGCTTGTAAATAAAGACAGACCGATCGACACTTAATTTTATTTGTATAAATTATGAAAATGATTAAGGGAAGTAAAGAAGCTAGCAAATGTTGATTTACTTCCCTTAATATATATATATATATATATATATATATATATATATATATATATATATATATATGAGAAATATAGTCTTAAGATGTGCTATATTTATGGGATAAAGTGCTCAGTGTCAGAGATAAAGTGTGTGTAAATATAAAAGTGTACATATAAGTCAACACTTAGAGGCGACAGTGTTTCATGCTGGATGCAATCGTCAGACCTGACGATTGTATCCAGCATGAAACTGACTGTCACCTCTAAGTGTTCACTTATATATATATATATATGTGTGTGTGTGTGTGTGTGTGTGTGTGTGCGTGTGTGTGTGTGTGTGTGTGTGTGTGTGTTACTGTGCGTGTGTATAAATTTACAAGATGATAGATTACAGGAAGAACTCAATGTCCTGTACAGAGCAAGCATATTTTACGATTTGCTTTTGAATGTGTAGGTCTGATGAATTGGATCGTGATTACAATTTCAATGTAATAAATTATAACCACAGAATATTAGTGTTTGAACCTATATATATATATATATATATATATATATATATATATATATATATATATATATATATATATATATATATATATATATATGCAAGCATAGAAGCCATAGTCGAGTAATAGATTGCTGCTCGGATTGAGGAATTCAAGTTCGAATTCCAGTCGAGTTCATTACATTCACTTATGTGGGAAATGTATGAATCTCTCAAGCTAAGGGAAAATAGAAGGGCAAACTGAGTTCTATAGCCTTTTTCATGTGGAAATAAATATTTACCTTCCATAAGTAATGGTTTGTTTTGTCCATATTCTTTTTACGTTTTTATGCCTTTCAGAGTTGGCCAAGTTTAACTTTATCTATAAAGTGTTTCTGACATTTTTTTTTTTTGCATCATCGCCCACTTTCATATGGAAACATTTTCCACCGCCAAACTTCATAGTAAATATACAAAATCGTACCAAAATTGCTTGTTAAAAGTTTCTAACCGGCTCATAAACTCAATTATGGTGTAGTTAAAATACCAAAGGCGAGTAACAAATAAAGCTGAATATGCAGCGGCTGCTACTGCTACTGTCGTATTAAAGAACAAATGAAGGTAAACTTTAGCATTGAAAACTATAATTCAATTTTATCGTCATGGCTGATTTTTTGCTTAAGGTTAGAACTGCAAGTGTGAACAATTCAACGATGTGTGTTCATAGTTATAATTTTTTTTAAAAATATACACTATTAGTAACTAATTTACTTGTTGTTATTCATCTTCCGTTACTTGATTTAAATCCAAAAAAATGTTACTTCGCCTGAAGAACTATTTGTATATTAATGGCCCTTCTCAAATCTATAGAAAGCATCAAAATATTCGTTCTTTTCAGGGAGATTTATGTCTTACCTTGGAATATGACCCAGGTATTCTCATTTATTCCCTGTTTTTATATACGGGATATTTGCATATACCTTTTGAATGTTTTGGCTGGATAGCGTATCTTGAAATACTTTTTAATAATCAAAATCATATATCACCCACCATAATTTTCTAATCGTCAAACATTTTATGTTCAGTTGCTCATCTCCAACACAACAGATGAAATCGCCCACCAGATGAAATCTCCCACCAGATGAAATCGCCCACCAGATGAAATCGCCCACCAGTTGACGATATCGTCTATGTTGTTGAATCCTGTTATATAGGCTATAACCAGTAGTTTCAATATCTGTAATGGTGACACTAATATTAGGTTGGTGCAAAAATAATGTCGTTTTCTCACATAAAGTTAAACGTCAAAAACGACATTATTTTTGCACCAACCTAACAGTAACTTCAATTTATTTGTACAGATGATTGAAAATAATCGGATACAGTGTAGGACAACTTCGGAGTGAGAATGAATCAATATTTTAAAGACCTCTGCAAAAATATATTTAGCATTTGGTTACCTTGTAGCTCGCATCTGTCACTGTCAGATTCCGGACATGTCTATTTTAAGGTGACAGAATTAAAAACATAGGGATGTGCCGTCGAAGAAAAAACATTTTCGGCGGAGGAGAACAGAGTAATAACTTTGGTTTCTTGGTAGCAATACATATGACAAAAAATAGTCTGCTTCCGGTTTTAATCCTAGATTTATCCTCTTTGTAACGGTTTAAGGCCATTCTAAATTTTCTGTTGATTACTGGAATCGCTACTGTTGCTGTTTTTATAAATTTGCCCTTCCTAAACTTTATAGGACATTTTGTCTCCGAAGAAAATTTTGCATCTCCATTGAAGGATACTAATTTATCTATAGTTGTATACAAATAGTGTGAAATCACTATACACCTGTCGTAGTTGCAAGTGTCTATAATGAGATGTCTGAGAACTGTAAGACATTAATATTCCCCCTGTAACATTAACTATGTTTTTTTTAATAAACATATTTTCTCTTAACTAAAGAAAAAGGTCGCCATTAAATCCAACATTAAAATTAAGCTTGAAATAATTAAATGTCTTAAGATTTACATTCTTGATTTTTTTTCTAAGTTGCAGAAGAATTTTTGACTGAGTTGTAGAATTAAAATTATATTTTGAATAATTCTTGGATTATCCCACCTTATCTGCTAAGTGACATTCCTTAACGCCGCTAGGGGGTATGATAAGCAGTATAAAAGTAATCCGGAAAGATAGCAGCCGGCAAACCGACTACTTAATGTCAAATAACCCGCGTGGCGCACGCACACTCACTGCATATGATTCAGTATTGTTTTATTTCTTATTCTGAGCTTTTTATATATGCATACACCTAAATATGATTTTAATATGCTCTCTCTCCTTATATATATATATATATATATATATATTCAGTCAAATGTGTTTCATTAAATAATATAGATATATTATGTTTACTTATTTTTATAATAATCCTTTCTACTTCTCCAATCAACTTCTTGATTTACAGTTAAATTCATCAAAGAAGGAGCCGTATTTCTTTCTTACCCAACTACATTCGATTTCCTATGTAGATCATCCTCAGACTAATTGTAACTATGATCATCGAGACGGTGATTTTTTTAAAAATCACAGCTCATTAGAGAACTAGAGAATTTTTAAAAAAAAATAAATAGTATAAAATGTCTATATTATTTCATGAAATATGTTCGAATGAATATATGCTATATATATATATATATATATATATATATATATATATATATATATATATATATATATATATATAAATATATACGCACAGTGGCGGCAAACAAATATTCGTACATATAAAATTTTTAATTTAGTGTATTTCTAACAAATGAATAAACATATTTTTCATATATTAGGTTGGTGCAAAAATAATGACGTAATAATGTCGTTTTTTGACGTTAAAAAATACGTCAAAAACGATATTATTACGTCATTATTTTTGCACCAACTTAATAATTAACCGTACACAGATGAATAATAATTAAATGTTCATAGCAAAAAAAGAGATTTAATAGAAATAGATCACATTTATCCATTTTAATGGGTGAAAATTGTTCATACAATGCAAATTACAGGTTTAACACCTTTAAATTGATTTAATACTCAAAATTATTCAAATGGAATATTCAAGAAATTTTCAATAATGTTATCAATAATGTTTTTAGCCTAAAAATACAAACAGAAAATTCTGCAATTGATATTCGTGCAAGAAGGTTATCATCATGCCAAGAGGTAAAGAATTGACAAATTCGCAAAAAGACCTGTTATGCTCTGGAAAGAAGGTAAAAGCTACAAAAAAATCTCATATTTCATTTACTACCATTAGTTCAGTCATTTTAAAGTATAAAAATATTCAAAACTGCTTAAAACAAAAGAACAGTTGCACCATGGAAAATTTCTTCAATATCTTCGAGGAAATTAATGTGTAAAATTAAACAAAATCCAATTGATAATCATCAAGAGTTGCAGGATGATTGGCTTTCATCAGGAATCTAAGTCACTGAACGGACAATAAGCAATGAAATTCATAGGAACAATCTAAAGTCACGCTCCCCTTGGAAAACGCAACTGCTGTTGAAAAGACACAGAGATACCAGGTTGAAATTCGCTCATGAACATAAAGATAAAAAAAATCGTATTGGGAAAGAGTATTATGGACAGATGAAAAATTGAGTCGTTTGGATGTAATTCTAGAAATTATATATGGAGTTAAGGTGGTGATGCTTCAAACAAAAGAACACAGTTCCAACAGTGAAATTTGGTGGTAGCAGCATCATGGTTTAGGGGATGTTTTTTTTACAAAAGGTACTGGCAACATTTCAGTAATAGATGGTAAAATGAATGCTGCAGCATATCAAAATATCTTGGAAACAAATTTAATGATCTTGGTTGAAAATCTTGAACTTCTTCCTGAATGGATCTTTCAACAAGATAAAGCAAAATTCACGAAACAATGACTTGCTGAAAGTAATTTAAATATCCTAAAATTGCCTAGTTAGTTACCAGATTTAAACCAAGTCGAGAATCCGTGGCGTTATTTCAAAATCGAGAGCCTCAAAAAACATCCCGGATCTGAAGACTATATGGGGAAAAAGAGTGCAACAAAATACCAACTAAAATTTGCAGATCATTAATTGAGAACTACTAGATGTTGGTTGGTGTAGAAGTGAATAATGGCAATTTCTAGAAAGTACTAAATGAATATTATGTATTTTTGTATTGTACGAATACTTTTTTCACCCATTAAAATAGATAAATAACCCTTTTTTTTTTTATTAAATCAACCTTTTTTTCTATTTCCCATGCATATTTAGTTATTATACATATTTTTATTCATTAGTTGGAAATAGAATAAATTAAAAATTTGTATGTTTACGAATATTTGTTCCCTTCCCCCACAGTTAATACAGATTTATATTTTCTCCGACATTTTTTATTACCTCAAACATTGTCATAGGTGCACAGGTTTTTGAAATAGACGCCTCATTTTGATGTTGATTTTAATATTATGTCTATTGACTCACGTATTAGATTGGTTTGTTTGATTTGTTTTGTTTTACGGTATATCAACAACAGTGGGTCATTTAACGTCGACAACTATTTTTTCCCTGGTAATATTTTTTCCACAAACGTATAGTTAGTAATTTTTTTTAACAAAAACGTATAGCTAGTAATACTATTTTTTCCAAAACGTATAGCTTGTAATATTATTTTTTCAAAAACGTATAGTTAGTATTAGGTTGGTGCAAAAATAATGACGTAATAATGTCGTTTTTGACGTTAAAAAATACGTCAAAAAACGACATTATTACGTCATTATTTTTGCACCAACCTAATAACTTTTTTTTTCAAAAACGTATAGCTAGTAATACTATTTTTTTCCAAAAATGTATAGCTGGTAATAATATTTTTTCAAAAACTTACAGCTTGTAATATTATTTTTTTCAAAAACGTATAGCTGGCAACATTATTTTTTCAAAAATATATTATCAAAGGCCTTGCTGTTGAACGTAGTTTATCGCCATACCCAGGACGCGGGTGTAGTTTATCGTCATACCTAGGACGCTACATATTAGTGAAATCTTTATAAAGAAAATGTGCTTTCCCCGCGTTCCTCTTTGTAGGAGGGAATCACCGTTTGGTCCCGCGTAATTTATTACTCGGCTGCAGAGGTCCTTAAAGTTCAGATATTCTGGTAATGGTATTATACGTTTTTATAGGCATCTACTTCACAACAATAGCTATCAATGGATTAAAAAGCTAGTTTAAATTTAATCAGTAGATACGGTTCTTCAGAAGAAATACTATAGACGGCTTATGTATGCATTGATAAATTTTCAAGGAAAGTAGAAATAAAAAGAACACTTATACTTGGACTCCGAAACGAGATAGATGAAGTTCGTAAAGCCCATTATGCATGCATCGAAATAAAAAAATAAAAAAAACCAGGTAGAAACGAACTTGTGTAAATGAACAAAAGAAGAAGTCTTAGGAGATATAGTAAAAAGACGCATTACTCACAAAGCTACAAAGTATAGGAATTTGTGGAAGAATATGATCCCTCTCGTCAAGAAAGGACACGGCACATAGAGGTCCATCTCATGAATACAATTAACCCGTAACTCCGTAGATTCTCGGAGTACCAGCAGGCTAACTTTATCAGTCTAATTCTCAAGGTATTTAAGTTATTTAGCAATTCTCCTCTTTGTAACAAGTTGTAATGGGTTCACCATCAAGCCTCCTAATGGTCTTAGAGGAACTGGATTTACTGAAGCTGTAGTAGGAGTATGTTATATATATTCATATAGTCTAGTTTTAAGGCTAGGTTTGAATTCAGTATAACTGAATTCAAAATTAGGCTTAAAAATTTATAAAAACCTAGCCTTAAATTTATTTCTCTACAAAAGGCTAAAAAGTGTACCTTGTTATCTAATAGAGATTGTATTCAGTTTTCATCCTCCGATATTAGGTCACCGAAGTGGAAGACTAGCTGGCAAAACGTTTCCTCTTTTAAGCTGCTTCAATTTCCACTTTCTCTTCCTGACAGCTTAATTAAGAATTCATAAAGCTACCAGTCCACAGTCAAAGTATTTAAGTCGAGATTGATCGGAGATAATTAAGTGTCACCCCAAAATGCTTTGAGCTGTCATGCTCAATTAAGTTATTCTTCCATTCCTAGTTGGTTTAATGAGAATCAATTACTACACTTTTTTTTATCTTAGAAGAACCTGATAGTGTAGTGATTACATATCCTTACATAACTAAGGAGACAGAAAAATTCGGTGAATTAGAATGTAACTTTAGCTGTCTGGACGGAGTCACTTTGCTATTTTATCATATCGAACTCCTCGCATTTGTTATTGTGTGCATTCTAATCACGAGCTAACTATATTAAAATCAAAACATTTTTCGTCGGTGTGTTTTTATTGACTAAGGTCATCTTGTGCCAAATATGAGAAATGAAACTCCAGAAGAATTTTTCAAGTTTAGCAGGATACAAAATCCGTGTTTTACAAGGATGGAAAACAGTCAACTTGTCTGCGTTTGAAATAGGCTAGTGCGTCACCATCCAAACAGATCGCCGTGTATTTATTATCCTAGAGGGAAATTTGATCTCCATTGTTCACTGATCTCGACAGGGCTTACATATCTATAAATCAACCATTCGTTCATGCTTAGAATATTGCTGCCATATATGGTCTGGTGCACGTGCTATATATTTAAAGATTCTGGATAAATTCCAAAGAAAAATCAGCAATATTATTGGTTCTAATCTGGCATCTCGGCCTCAATCAATTTCTCAGTCTTAATGTAGCTTCCTTTTCTAAAAATACTTTCATAGGAATTGTTCGGGTGAAAATTCCTCTATGGTCCCTAGAGCTTTTAAATTTTAGCATAGTACTAGATTCCCAGCAAGGCCTCAACATGTTACAGATGAAATGACTAGATGTAGCCATAAGCTAGCAATTTCATCTATCGTACTTTTCGCTTCTAGAACGCTGTTCTGGATTCTTGCTTCCCTTTCCGCTACGGTACCTAGACTTTATGAATTTAAACGCAGTACTGGATTGACAATAAAGTCTCATCCATTTACAACTGAATTGGTTAGATGCAACCAGTTCTTGGCCCACATTATTGTGTTGAAATTCCTAGCAATCTTGTCTTGCTAGAACAGTTACCACAAAGTAGTCAGTTCGATACTCACTGTGTGCCACATTTTCTAGAACATCTGACATACGCTTAAAATATCACCATATGTTCTATGCTAACAGTTTTTTCCTCGCACTTTTCACTCGTGGAACTATTTTCCAGACAGCTTTGATTTTCAAAGACTTAAATGCAATATGAATCGTTATCTACTTTCTTCATGGTTACTCTTCTATTCTTCTCGCTCTCTTTTTTCTTACTCTTTCACATTCTGTAACCACTTGTATCTTAGTAACTTTATTGCCTTGCGTGGGGTGAAATGATTAAAAAAAATAATTTACAGGAAGAAATCATGCATTCAATAGTATTAGGTTGGTGCAAAAATAATGACGTAATAATGTCGTTTTTGACGTTAAAAAATACGTCAAAAAACGACATTATTACGTCATTATTTTTGCACCAACCTAATATTATGATCACATGATGCCGTTCCGAGAAAGCCAGGTATATGCCAAAGAAAAAATTTGTAATGGTCTCTCATTATTATCAGGTCTCTCGCTTAGCGGTTGAAATACGATACATAGCAGTAAATACTTTACACATTAAAAAAAAAAAAATGTAAATATCTTTCTTAACCCGACTTGTTAATGTTTGGTATTTTTCTCGTCAGAATCCATCTCCATCATGTAGAGTGTAACCCGGATATAAGAGAAATCCGGATATAAGAGAGATTTTATCTGATCCCAAATTAGAGCCATACTTATCTAAACAAAATAGACCAAACCCAGATATAAGAGAAACCCGGATATAAGAGACTTCGTCTCCGGTCCCGACAACTCTCTTATATCCGGGTTACACTGTATATATCTACCATCCTCTGTGCATTGAATACTGTTGCCATATTTGTTTTAATGTTCCTGCCGTACATCTGAAGATTCTTAACAAAAACCAAAGAAGCGTGTGTTATACAATCGAGCCTAACCAGGAATCTCGACTTCAATCACTTTCACATGGACGTGATATGGATTCCGTCTGTATTTTCTACAAATATTTTCATGGTAACTGAGGAGCTTTTTCCCTAATGCCCCGACTACATGAATTTAAGCGTATTACTAGATTGGCAACTACGTCTCACTGTTTTACTGTTGAAATAGCTACATACGACCAACACTTCTACTTTCACAGTTTCTTTTCTCGTCTGTGGAACTCCATTCTGGTTTCTTGCTTCCCTGATAACTACAATCTTCAAAAGTTTAAATGCAGCGTCAATCGATATTTTCAGTCTTCAATATCCCTGTTTATTTTTCTTCTTTCGTCAGTACACCCCCACTAAAGTTTTGTCATTCTATTTCACTCTCTTATCCCCACCCCTGCGTCCTAGTGGCATTACGGACTTGCTTACGGGTGAAACAGTTAAGAATAATGATTGTAATAAAATAAAAAAGATGAGTGTCGAGCGAAGTTTTCTTAAATATCTTATCTAAATCTGAAATACATTTTTAGTTAATGAGGTCTTGAACTTTAGGCTAAAAATATTTATATTCAAAGCATCTCTTTACTAGAAAATACTCGGAAATAGTTATGGTTAAAAGCAGAAAAATGAAAAGTGCTGACAGAGATAAAACGTTGCTGGAGTCTTCAATTTAAACAGTGAATTATATGCGTAGAATTATGGTGTATTTATACATAGATATATGCACATAAATATGTAATGGTGAATATATATATATATATATATATATATATATATATACATTTATGTATATGTGAATGTATATATTTATATAATCATTTATATATATGTACACGTGTGTGTGTATGTGTGTGTGTATATATATATATATATATATATAAATATGTCTGTAATCATGAATATATATATATATATATATATATATATATATACACGCATACACGTTAGTAGATGTGATTATATATATGTGTGTGTTTGTGATATATATATATATATATATATATATATATATATATGCGTGAATACATCTATACACACATGTGTATATGCGAATATATATATATATATATATATATATATATATATATATATATATATATATATATATATATATATATAAATATTTTGGTGTAATCTTGAATATAGTTATGCATGCACCAGTGTTTGTGTGAATTTATATATATATATATGTATATATATATATATATATATATATATATATATATATATATATATAGAGAGAGAGAGAGAGAGAGAGAGAGAGAGATACCAGCTGAATCTAGCTGAAAATATCTGCATATGTTAAGAGCTCATAAATCTGTGACAAGTTACTTCTTGAAAAGGAAATGACTAACTTCGTTTTGAATATAATTATTTTTTTTCGATTTCAGTAATGGTGATGTGCAAATGTGTGAAGTTTATCGATTGACAAATTATATGAATATTTGTTTATATACAATTACATTGTTGAAAATTTGCTCTATTTCAGGAGGACGGGTTCTCTCTATCGGTGACAGATGCTTTCTCGATATAAAAGCCGTGTGGACAAAGAAATCAACAGTGCGTGGTGATTCTTAGTTTCGCATATTAAATGATCTACAGGACCGTGTGTCAGAAGTTCTCTCCTTTTGGGGGCAGTTATAAGCAACTATTCTTCCAGTTCTCTTGTCTGCCATCAAGTCAAACGAACTGATTAGCTGAGTAATTTGCTGTTTCCAGCTCCGTCTGTTTTCTTCAGTATCTTCGATGAGTTTTAGATTATCAGAGCTCTCTGTATCCGTGTATCAGTAAATCCAGATCTTTCCTCCACTTTGTAAGGAATTAGTTTCCTTAATACTTTATCATTTGCCTTAAAACTTACTTGTTTCCCATACATTTGGGCTTAGGTATGACTACATCCGGCAGCAAGGTGTCTGATCGGGAGATTGGAGGTTTTGAAGAGGGCCACCTTCACCCGGGATGGTAGTACCTTTTAAGGTCCCAACTATAGGCAAATAGTTAAAAAACCGAAGATACTACGAAAGTATAAAATACATTTTTATAGTAAAAAACTACCGCTAATACTGCTCTGTGGGACAAATTCCCAAGAGGATGTTTCTTCGATCACTACAGTGCTAACCTCTTCAAGTCTAGAGTTAACCATTATCATCCCACTCCTATCCATATAAACTACTCCTTAACGTAACCCCCGACTTCGAGTGTCCCCAGGCCTTCTATAGGGCGAATACTGTAAAAAATACATTTTTATATAAAAAAAGATCCAATAATACATTTTTTAGGCAAAATGACCTGTGATACATTTTCTCTCTTGTCGGGGCATACAATTACGTTCAAAATATATTTAGTTGAAGGCATACAATTGCGTACAAATTATGTATATTTCGGCAATAAATAATCCATAGAGCTAAACAAATAAATCAAGCAACAACTTCTTTCTATGCGTAATATTCTCGGCTTTTAACAGTAGGGCTATATCTCTGATGCTTTGTTGTTAATCTACGTGAAAACTTTTCCGCATCCGCTGTATATAGGAAATTTCATGACATGTCTAAAAAGATTTTCTAAGCTTACTCTCCTGTCTCTTCATAAATTTATCTTTAGGAAGTCATTTTTTGTTATCCTAGTGTTCTTTCGGACCACCCTATCCCATTTTCTATCATCTTTCACTACAATACTCTCATAGCTATTTTTTTTTTTTTTTGTACCAGTTTGATCGTGTCACACACACACAATATATTTTGTTGATTTTATCAGAACTTGCCTGTCTTTGGTGGATGGCAAATCCCTGTAGCAGACGTTTGCTCAAGGACATTACTTCATTTTTTCAACACCCAGAAATCTCAACTGTGGTGTTACATCGAAACTATTCTCTGATATTTTCTGGGAGTAAGCGGATATATCGACCTGATAGATTGAACAAGGCCAGCACGTTCAAATCCTCGGTCAGGATAACTTGTGATTTCGTCCTAGCATTTCCACTTCACTTTTACTCCCAAAGTTTAGGCTATGTATAAAAAGAAAAGGAAAATTTATCTTAGTGTTGTGACCAAGTAATTATTAGGTTGGTGCAAAAATAATGTCGTTTTCTCACATATGTTACATTTATATATGATTTCTGAATTAATTCATTGATATATAAATAGCCATGTTATATATCATTTTGAAGCGCGTTTTTCGCTCTATCGAATCGTGTTATTCGTTACCGTTCTCAATCTCTTCATTCATTTTTTTTTTTGCAGGCTTTTCGACAGCATGGACAAAATTCAAATCCGCACGATTTTCTTGTTCCAGTTCAAACTAGGCCGAAAAGCTGCCGAGACAGCTCGTGATATCAATGATGCGTTTGGCCCAGGAACCACTAACGAACGTGTGGCACAACGGGGGTTCAAGAAATTTCGCAAAGGTGACGAGAGCCTCGAAAATGAAGACAGTCGCAGCCGGCCGACTGCGGTTGATAACGAACATTGGAAAGCCTTAATTGAAGCCGATCCTCGCAAAACCACACGAGAAGTTGCTGTTGAACTCGAGGTCGACCACTCAACAGTCGTTCGCCATTTAAAGCAAATAGGGAAGTCAAAAAAGTTGGATAAATGGGGGAACGATAATCAAAAACCTCGCACCAACCTAATAGTTAAGAAATAACAAAAAAAAAACAGATTGCAGATAAATAGTGTATTGAACAGTAAATACAACGGAAGTGTGTTCCACGAGTTGGGAGTGCGTGTCTGTTGACCAGCGTTCAGACTATAGCACTGTTCCCCCGAGGCCTCCTTTTCCTACTTTATAGTAAGTGGAAGAGTCCAAAATAGCCTCATTAGAGGGAGCGTACCACAACACTTAGCTGATAGGTTTTGTTTCAGACATTTACCTTGATAAAGTCCATGAAAGGACGAAAGGCGTCAGCGAATGTAAGTTATTTTTTTGTCTTTATTTATATTGTCCATTTACAGATATATTTTTAGTTAGATTTGAAATGTTGCAGAACCCGTGCTGTGTTTAAGATCATTTGCCCGGGGCAATATTATCAAGATAAATCGACTATGATTAGACTTGAACCCAAGATTCATGGTTGAAATGTGTTTCTGTGAATATATATATATATATATATATATATATATATATATATATATATATATATATATATATATATATATATATATATATATATATATATATATATATATATATACACGCACATATGTTTGTGTGTGTGTGTGTGATATGTTAATAAAACATTCAAGGAATTTAAAGGAAAGTTGACTTCCTGGAAAAAAATGAGGAAATTTTAGTATTCATTTTATGATAAAGTTGTTTTTTTATAGATATGTGAAACGTCCGGTGAGACTCGGGGGATGTTATCAATCTTGAGAAAGAGTGGGAGAGTGAGAGAGACTCTTCTTCCCTCAAATCTCTCTTCAACGGCTGGAAGTTGGGTAATTCCCTCGCATAACCTGCCCTTCTTTTTATTTGTGAATCCACTGAAACTCCACACACTTGCTCTTTTTTTTTAACTTTAATATTCCTGCTGTGTAGCTGAGTTGCATATTTATCAGGTTGAAAAACTGGCCGGTTTCTCTGTATTGATTATCCATCAACTTTTAATCCAGCAGACGCTGAGCAGAATAGGATAAAGCGTCGATTTTTGCCCGAATGAGCAGAAGACTGGACAAAATCTCACCTTCACTAATCTTCATGACCTGAAGAATTTTTGGTACAGCGTGAAAATTGGTAATTGTTTCTTCGTTTCCTCGGAGTACAACTAGACAGCTTACCACGGATCGAATCTTGATTTTCGCGGTAGATGACGAATATTTTAGTACTGTAGTGAATATAATTCTTTAAAGCAAGTATAATACCATTCGATCCACGTGGTAAGGTTTAATCTATTCTTATTGTTAACCACTCCTCAAGAGAATTACCCAGATGCCTAACAGCAATGCAGAACTCTCGTAAAACTAATCGCATTAATTTTCTATCTTCCCCGCATATAATTCGGACCCAAAGTTTCAAGAACAACTATAAGCAATGTATCACAACTCGAATCTTGGTGGATATGTTCATCATTGTTGAAAGAGAGTGACCAAAAATCGTAGGATTTGCCATCTTCAGTATTATTTTCGAATTTGGCTGAGACAGGAACAGAACTTTCAACGGTATTAACCATTTTTGCTAAAGTCTCACATGTAATCGCCATATCAAATCTCATCTATAAGCAATTAAAAAAAAGAACTGTTATACTTAAATATTAAAGTGAAAATAACAATGTTGAGTTCAAACTTAAACGCCTGCGAAGAGATTTTGCCCCCCTGGTTCTCGGCTGCTTGCTCAGCCGCCATCGCCGATAGGAACCACTACTTCCACCTATTCCGTAGCGACATGTCTGACTGCAATAGACGTCTCTTTGCCTCCACCCGTAACGAATGTAAGCGTGTCCTCAACGATGCTAAGTCACTATTTGCGGCTCGGATGAAGGAACGTATTGCATCTCGCAAATTTGGCTCTAAAGATTATTGGCGTCTCTGCAAGAGCGTATTGAACAATTGCAAACCCTTTATACCTCCTTTATTCAACCAGTTCGAAGTCCTGACCTCCTCTACCGACAAGGCTGAATGCTTTGCTCGGAAATTTTCATTCAACTCGACGCTCGACTCTTCCGGTGTACCCATACCCAACTTCCCTCTTAGAACTGAGGCCATATTGAGTGGGTTAAGCATAACCCCATCTTTGGTACTGGGCGTTAGCTCCAATTTAGACCCCAACAACGCTAGTGGTGGAGACGGGATACCAGCCAGTCTTGAAGAAATGCGCGCCTGAACTGGCGCCCGCCCTTTCTAAACTATACAACTACTACCTCAAGGAATCTTGTTTTCCTGACTGCTGGAAGTCCTCTTCGATCGTTCCTGTCTTCAAGAACTCCGGCGAAACCTCTGACCCTTCCAACTACCGTCCTATTAGTCTCCTTCCCCTCTTCGGCAAAGTCTTCGAAGCCCTAATCAATGCCGGTGTGGTTAATCACATCACATCCCATAATCTGCTCTCAGACAAGCAATATGGTTTCCGCTTTGCCAGATCTACAGCCGATGTGCTTACGGCCATCACTGAAACAGTCTACCAGGCTCTTCAAAATAACGGGGAAGCCCGAGCCGTGGCACTAGACATCTCCAAAGCATTTGATAGGGTTTGGCATGTCGGCCTTCTTCGCAAGCTCCAGGGTTATGGCATTACGGGTCAATTATATAACCTAATACTATCATTCCTGTCAAACCGTAAATTGAAGGTCGTTCTCAATGGATTCTCCTCCAGTTCCTATCCCACGAACGCAGGTGTTCCTCAAGGCTCCATCCTAGGCCCCACTCTATTCCTTATCTACATAAATGACCTTCCTGACTCAATAACTTCCCAAGTTGGTATCTACGCGGATGACACCACAATTTATTCCTGCCTCAAAAACAAATCTAGTCTCGCTGACAAAACTCGCCTGGCCGTGCGTCTCGAAAAGGACCTCCAATCGATTGTGAACTGGGGCAAGAATTATCTGGTCAACTTCAACGCTTCTAAGACAAAACTGTTCTCTATTAATCACCACAGAGATCCTTCCCTTCCCTCCATTAGAATGTCTGACGCTCAACTTCCCGAGAGCAACTCTCTGCGGCTTCTCGGCCTCACGTTGACTGCTGACCTGAGATGGAATAAATACATTGAGTCAATTGCCTCGCCCACTGCATGGAAAGTTGGCTCCCTGATCCGCGCCAGGAAGTTTTTCTCCCCGGAGTCGATCCTCCAGATCTACAAATCAACAATTCGCCCTTGCATGGAGTATTGCTGCCATATATGGTCTGGTGCCACTTCTGTTTGGCTCGGGGTTCTTGATAGGCTCCAGAGGCGGATATGCAATGTAGTTGGCCCTGCCCTGGCGTCTCGTCTACAGTCACTTTCTCACAGACGCGCCGTCGCCTCCCTCTGTCTGTTCTATAAATACTTTCATGGAAATTGCTCCGAGGAGCTGCATTCGCTGGTTCCCAGACGTCATGAGTTCCAGCGCCCTACGAGGCTGGCATCCCTCTCTCACTCCTTCACTGTCGAAACTCCTAAATGTAGCCGTCTCTTCTACTCTAATAGCTTCATGTCTCGCATCTCTCGCCTGTGGAACTCCCTTCCCTATTCCTGTTTCCCTGTGAGCTATAATCGCCAGCTATTCAAGTGTAATGTCAATCGACATCTCCAGTTGCCTTGATTTATCCACTACCCTCATCCTTTCTTATATCACTCCTATCTGATCTTGCTCTAAATTTTGCCTTGCTTGGGGTGAAATGGTTAAAAAAAAAAAAAAAAAAAAAAAAAATTTGATTTTTTTTTAGTCTCAACCGAAACACATGACAGAACACTATACAATTCACACAGAAACTAGAAATAATCACATACAGCGTGCGAATGGATAAATTGTCATTTAAATTACGCAAAAATGAAAATAATACTGACATGTCATTTTAACAGATATTAGGTTGGTGCAAAAAATAATGTCGTTTTTTGAAGTTCAACTTCAAAAGAAAAACGACATTATTTTTGCACCAACCTAATATATCTACCAAAATTACACAAAAATATCTTGAAACAGTAAAGAGTAAATTTATTCTATAAAATTGCCATTGATTTCAACCACAGCCTTCAGAATCTCCTGCAACTCTTCTGGGTGATCACCTTGTTTAAGTTCGTGAGTTCTGCCGTAATCCTTGCCTTCGGTTCTTCTATGCTGTTACAAGGAGTTTTGTTTGTCTCTCGCTCAACTACGCCCCACATATAGTTACGAGGGTTGTAGTCAGCGGAGTCCAGTGGTCAGATGTAAGGGATGTTGTTATCGAAGAAATTGTCTGATAGCCATGACTGGGTTCTCCTGCTTGTGTGGCATGGTGCAGAGTCCTGTTGCCAGACATAGTGTCTTCCAGCAGCCATTACATTCGTGTTGAGAATGATTCCCTGTACGAAGATGAATGGAGGCATAACGTCGCCATCACTAATGATCACTCCAAAAACCTTCGTAATCACCATTAGACTCATCCAACTTTTTCTGAAGTCGCTGCACCGTCCTCAGATTGACAAAAGAACACCCTGAAATGCTCCTATTGGAGTTTCTGCGCGAATGACAAGCAGTACAGCATGCCGTTTCCAAATTTATGGCGGAGTGAATTGCGTTAAGGTCCTCTTTTTCTCACAGACGGTGCCCAAATGACCCTACTGTACTGTGCAGTCGACAAAATAAATAAACAACGTTATTTCCCGAAATTAAAAATATAACAAGGCGACATTTTACCTATCGCACCATTTTTATAATACTGATCTATGCATCCCTAGCCATATATATATATATATATATATATATATATATATATATATATATATATATATAGTTTATGAAAAACTAGGTAATCCGTATGGGTAAACGTAAGGAGGATAAAATCCAGAGCGCTCAATGTAATATATATATATATATATATATATATATATATATATATATATATATATATATATATATATATATCCTACATTGACCGGCATTTAGAAATTGTGACAAACGTTGACAGAATACTAGCCGGAGCAACAAAAGCTAAACTTAATCCCTCTCGACAACAACCAGTAGGAATCTGAACCGTGAAAAATCGAGTTAGATCAGCAGGGTTCAAGAGGTACATAGCCATCAAAAGAACACTGATATGGAGACAGTTATGGTAAAAAAAAAGCTTTACTGAACATTGAACAGGCGCCAAATGTATTGTGGACAGACGATTCCAAATTTGAACATTTTGTCGCTAAGAGGGAGTGTTTGTGAGAAGAAACCCGTGGGAAAGACTGAGTGATGAAACCGTAGTTCAAACATTTAAGCATTGTGATTGGGGGGGGGCGTTTTAATTGATAAAGGATTGGAGATTTGATTCAAGTTATGGGAATCTTGAAAAAAGAAATATATCACTAGATTTTGCAAAGACATGCAATATTTACGTATAATTATAAATTAAATCACCTTTCAATTAAAGAAGGATCCAAAACATTCGTCTAACTTATGCCTAAATTACATTCAGGTCAAGTATAAGGAACAACATTTTGGGAATTATTACTTGGCCGCTTCATTCTCCTGAACTCTCCGTAGTACGTAGTACGAAGAGAATACACAAAGAGTGAGAATGAGCTTTTTCCGTGCTTGAAGAATGCTTGGGGAGGTCTGTCATCTCCTGTTTTTGCCAAAACTGTCGGAAACAATGCCAATAATTTATAAAGCAGTAATAAAGGCAGGTGGTAGTTTTATTGACAGAAATAAAATATGATGTGGCTATATGATAATATTTTATAGATAAGTGCTTATGTTTGTCAAAATAAGAGCAAATACACTGTAATTACTGAAATCAGACTTAGAAAATAAAAAAAAATATCTCATTTTAAGGTGTGATCAAACTTTTGCCTGTAGTGTATATATATATATATAATGAATAATATATTCTGACTGCTTTTACTTAAAAACCTATTTTTGCTACCCGATCATTTTTGTCAATTTTTGACCTTTATTTCCCTCTCATGTTCGCCTGCCCCTAAATATATCCCCAGCTTAATAACAACTTATTTTGATCTATGCTTCACTCATGACTTTTGTCCCCGTCAAAAGTTGGAATTTTTACCTAGGTTTGACGGGAACGTTTGATAAAAGAATTATGATGAATCGGCTGGATTGTAAAACAAATCAGGCGTGTGTGTTTCTTATAGGACAATAATAACAAGCACAAACTGTCCGCCCGTTTACTGGTAAAGAACTTATATTCTTATGGATGTTCTATTTTCTTATGGCCAGATCTCATTGAAAACATATTTCCCGTTAGGTCCTCCAGAATATCAGATTCTGAAAAAGGACGATGAATGTGTTCTTAAATAAGCAAAACCAATGACAACTAGTAAATATTGGCCTATCTTTATGGAATACGTATTTCGAAATGATACTGCGAGGTTCATTAAAAGTCTAGATAATTATTTCATTCAGACAGAATGCAATTCTTAAAAACAAGGGGTACTTATTAGAATTATACAAAAGCAAAGTATATAAAGTTTACAAAACCCTCTCCTTTGATAATGTTTTTAAAAATAAAAAAAATATATTAATAAATAAAGAAAAATTCAGAAAATGATAACATTGATGCAAAAATTATCTGGATTTGAGCTGCTTAATTTCTTACGTTCCAGTTTTGATCAAATACAAAATCATTTACACGCAGGGTTCATTTTCCACTCTACAACCGCTTTCCACAGACTTAACCTTGCGAACATGTCGCTTATCTGTCGCTATCTCCATGGCAAATGTTCAGATAAGATATGTTCTTTAATTCCACTAGTTTAGGTATTTATTACTAGGTCATATGCTACATCCGTTACGTCATCTCTTCTCAAAATAGAAGGAAAAAGTCCCAGTCCAATAACTACGTTGTGTTAGTGCTTTTTTTATGCAAGTGCTTCCTTGACTTCTTGGTTCTTGACCTCATCATGTCAAGAGTAAAAATTTGTCCTCGTAATATCATATTCCTGTCATGTCCTCTTCGATTTGTTTTACCGCAATCATTAACATTTTCTACTGTAATTCTCTGCCTTGAGTTTCCCTCGAGCCTTGTACTGGGTGATATTTTTTTTAAATTTAAAATTTAACTGAAAAATTTAATAGGCAAAATTACCATTGACTTAAGTCAAGAAAAGTAATACTCTGGTTAGATTCCAGAAAGCAGTACTTGATAACACCAGTGCCGAACAACCAAACAGTGATCATTATATTTTCTTGGTGAAATTTTGGTTTTTGGAAAGTGCCGATCGATTACAATTATTGTAAAGGATCTATTTCTCCTAAGACATAACTTTCCATTCCAGAAATGGATCATTGGAATTTTGCAGGTGCATCATTAGAATACACTTCAAAAGGTCGAACACTTGTCCAGGTGCATTGACGTTGCCAATTTTTATGAGATAGTCCGATATTCTTAAAATTACTGACATCCATTATCTGAGATATCTTTCTAACTTTGTCAGTTTGGTTTTGTTCGACTCGTGTTTTCTGATGTTTTGTTTGACTCGTGTTTTCTACCACCTTGATCTGAAAGTCTCGTATCCACACTGTGGAACTTCAGAAACCAGTGCCATACTCTCCAGGCACAAGTAGTTCCTTCATCCCACGTTCTGTTAATTTTGGCAGCCATTTGAAAAAGCATTAAGAACAATCTTGAACTCCTACAAAAAGTAAATGAGACTCTTCTTTCTTCATATTCAAGAAAAGAGGTATATAATATATTTTCTGAAAAAGCTTGGTATAGATTTAGCAAAGTGAACACTTTAATCAGTAATATATTCTAGAACAGCTATTATAATAACATAACATAATTAAAAGATTTATTCTGATATCGGACATTATTTTCCGTATAACCTAAGATTAATTAGTTTGGAATAGATTATCCGGCTGTCAATTATAAGTCAACCAAACAAGGTGAGAACAATATTGAATGATAAGAAACTCCGATTTAAACTGGTCCATCATTTCTTCTAACAGTGCGTCTTTCATAGTGTATTTCAGACTTTAATCCCATGACGGCTTATAAGGTAAAAAAGTAATATATTCGATCACTGCTTATGAAGTCTAAAAGATTTGTGCTGCAGCAGAGGCATTAAAAGATATTTAGGCACTGTCAACGGATAGACAGAAGATTATTAACACGCCAGTTGTGCTTTAAAAGGATTTAAAATGGCGATTGTGAAATCGGAAAAGCCTTGCTCAAGAAGACGAAAAACTGCACAGGAAGAACTTAAAAAAAAAGGTTGTTGAATTCGATCCACATCCATACACCAGAGATTTGGACCAACAACTTAATGCCATGTTCAACTGTTCATGAGCATCTCAAGCGAAATGAGAATAACCTTGGAAACCTGGAATTAAGATTCCTCATGAGATTTCGCTTAAGGACGGCCAACAATCTTCCACTATCTGAAGATTTTGTTTTTATGACAACGCATGCCAATCTATCATTTTGCATCGCATTGTTACAGATGACGAAAAATGGGTTTTAGGCGTCATTAGACAACGAAAAAGACAGTGGTTATTACAAGATGAGAAACCAATTACAAAACCAAAAACCAGGACACCATTCAGAGTAGTGCTTGCTTTGTTACTGATGGAACATGAAAATTATCGTCCCTTACTGGCTGCTTGAACATGGAAGGACCATCATTATACAGGTTTATTTCTAGCAACTTGATCTGATAACCGAAATATTACGTCGAAAGCATATTACTTTTGTAAATAGAAATGGTGTTATTCACCAGCATGGCAATTTAAGTGCACACTATGAAATAAAACTCCAAGAAAATACATGTTTGTTGGCATGAGAATTTATTCTAGATTGGCAACCTATAGATTTTCATTTCTTTCGATAACTAGAACATTTCATAAGTGGCACAAAGAAACAAAATAGAAATCAATCCTTCAACATTTATTCAAAACCTATATTTCCTCAATTGTCAAATTAAACGTTTGTTTTCACAGTTGCACGGTAGAAAATTTTAATAGAATCAGCAATATTATTAGAAAGATTACCCCGCTGTGTCATTTCTATAAATACTTTCATGATAATTGTTCGGATGAGTTCTTTGCTATGGTATAATTGTTGTATTATTTTCCTCCTCCCACAGACAATGAATAGTATATATGGGGTCTAGTTAGTACTTTCATAGAGACAATGAGGTATTATGGTGATTTTAGTAAGAAAGGTAAGTAAGAATGCGTTGTTTTGGTGTAAGGAATATTGTAGTATGTTTGGGTCAGTGTTTGTGGCTAGCTAAGTTTAATATTAAGACAGAAGAAGACTGTCCTTTTCCTCGTTCCTCATTTTTGGCTTTGTGACACATTTTCTGTACTGAGGCGAAAATGAATATCGCTCTTCGCTCTAGTATCTACATGTTATGAATTAAGTACAGTACAAGAATGGCATCGAGATCTCATCAATTTACAGCTGAGCTGGCTACATGCAACCGTAAGTTTTATGCTAACAGTTTTTTGCTTATGGAACTCCCTTCCATGCTTTCCAGACAACTTTAATCTGTAAAAATCTAAATACAGTGTCAATCGCTATCTACTGTCGTCCTGATTACTCTTTCCTCTTTCCGCTCATTATTAATGTTCATTTTCTTCCACACTCTGTAATCCCTTGTGACTTAGTGGCTTTAATACGTTGCATGGGGTGACACGATTTAAAAAACTATATGAAAACTTAAGTATAATATATATATATATATATATATATATATATATATATATATATATATATATATAATAAAATAATAATAATAATAATCTTTATGAACCCCCAAAATAACACTTTCAAAGTAAAGCAAAATAACAGCGTCTGTTTCTATCTTTTTTACAAAGAAAATTAGTGACATCATTTCTCTTCTCTCTTAACTTCTTTCTCTCTTTTTTTCTCTATGAGTTTTTTTCTTCGCTACCCCTTCGATTTCAATATATAACTTCCGTTAAGTTAACCGTTTAAATGTGTCAATATCTGCTGACTCACTCATGTCTTCTCTCTCTCCCAACTCACATCCTCACTTTGTTTATTTACATATGTTTAATAATCAAAAATGTCTAAATTTTCTTTTCATTTTTTGTTTGGAAGTAAAGTCTGATGATCCGCAGTCCTTTAAAAGGGCTGTGGTGAAATAATTTATTACATGGGCCCTTAAAGTTGTCTGTTTTTATTTAAATTATTTGCTCTGGATTTACATTGAGCTCTCTGGATTATATCCTCCTTGTTTACCCATACAGATTACCATTACAGATTAAGTTTTCGCATAAGTCGTCAAATAACAAACGTTACGGCCTTTTCATATACACAATCCCTTTCATAAAGAGATAATAAAAGAATAAAATAAAAATAAATAAATAAATCTCCGTAGACGCTTAAGCCAGACTATGCGAAAACTTCCTCCGTCGTAAATTTAGCCACCCCCACCTTACCCTGACCCGGCATCTATGAAAGTAACTCTATACTGATACAAATTATTAACACCCCACCCCTGCCGATTCTAAACAATCCGCCCTCGTAAATTTCAGAAATAAGTCATTCCCAAAAAAATTTCGCTTGAAGATGGAACAGAGCCTACTTTAACTCAAGTTCTGTTAATTCAAATATTATTTTGAAGTTTTCGGCTCTTGTTTTGAAACATGAGACCTCTTATGTAGCGAGTTGGAATCATATTTTTAAATAAATAATTATATTTATGCTCTACTTTCGTATCGAGCACTATTTTTTAAAAATAATTACAAAAATACTAAGGAACTTTGGATTATTTACCAAACCAGTTTCTTTCCTATTTTCTACAATATTTTCACACATATTGGGTCCCGAATTAAGGTCGAGCACTCTGAACCTTTATTTATTTTTAAAAACAACTTCTTTAAAAATATGGAAAAAGTTAATTTCGGGATTTCTCTGAAAAACATTCCACATACAAACAAACGGAATTATTTCGTTAAACTTTTGCAAAAAACAGAGGAATTAATCAGAAGGATGAGATGGAAGGCATACTTCTACTTTCGTGGGAATAACTCAACCAATAAAGAACGCGAAGTTTACGGCTTTAAAAGTAAAAGATCGCACCATTCAACAAACAACTATACGAATTTGAAAAAACCCTACTCAACCTTATCAACAACATCTCCATTCAAAATAAGAAAAACCACTTCCAAAAACAGCTAGACCAAATAGTTAAAAGCATTAATGATTGTGACAAAATATTAGTTAAGTCGGACAAAACCGGCAACTTCTACAAATTGGCTGTTGATGACTACAAAAACTTAATTAAAAAAAACTTAACAAGGACTCATAAAAAAGCTTGCAACAACAACATAAACATGGTTGACAGCATAAACAGAGCAAGTAAAAAAATAACTGATAAATTTAAAATTAGCGATAGAGTAGGCAAACTTGCAGAAAAGGAATGTTACGTAACCCTTAAGGACCATAAGCCTGACTTTCTGGAAACCCGACCACTAGGATAATTAACCCTACCCGACCCGATATAGGAAAGATCAGCAAAAGGACCCTGGAAAAAATTACTTACCAAATAAAAAAACAACTCAAATTAAAATTATGGATCAATACTAAAGATATCATGAATTGGTTCAACAATATTGATGATAAAACAAATTGCACCTTACTACAGTTCGATATCGTGGACTACTACCCATCAATTTCGAAGGATCTTTTTACGACTGCCCTGGACTTTGCTGCTGTATATTCTAACCTGACAAAGGAAGAAACCGACATAATCCTCAGCGCAAAAAAATCCGTCCTCATTCATAATGGGGAGCAATGGATAAAAAACAATAACGACCTGTTTGACATCACAATGGGATCACTAGACTCTGCAGAGTCTTCTGACTTGGTTGGTCTTTTAATATTGTACAACCTAACGGCACACCGCGAGATTGATATCCAGTACATCGGACTGTATAGAGATGACGGGCTCATGGTGGTGAGGAGTTCCACTAGCTTTAAGATAGAGAAGATCCGTAAAATTATGTTTAGTGAATTTAAAAATCTTAACTTAAAGATAGCAGCCTCTTCTAAATTGAAAAAGGTAAACTTCCTAGACGTAACCCTAGACTTACCGAGCAACAAGTACCAACCTTATAGAAAACCAAATGCTAACTCCTTATATATACACCCGAAGTCAAACCACCCTCCATCCACAATTAAACATATACTCTCATCAATAGAAAACAGAATTAGCAGTAACTCCGCTAACAAAGTAATATTCCACCAACATAATGACTTCTATAACACTGCTCTAAAAAGTAGTGGTTATAAAAATGCTAACATTAAATATAGGGATAATTGCAATAACCAAAAGAAAAAAAAACAGGAAAAGAAACATCATTTGGTATACACCTCCGTTCAACCAAATGGTTAGTATTAAACTAGGACAGAAGTTCTTAGCTCTAATCGATAAACACTTTCCCACCAAAAGTAGGCTTAGTAATATATTCAATAAGAACACACTAAAATTGAGTTACAGCTGCACTGAAAATCTAGAAGGTATAATAAGAAGACACAATAATAATATCCTGAACAAACCCCCTTAGCTGAATAGTTTTAATAACTCTACACTTAAATCAGATAATGATAGGGAATAGTTATGCGATTGTAGAAACCCGGTAGACTGCCCATTAGAAAATAAGTGCTGCATCAAATCTGTGGTATACCAATGCACTATATCATCCACGGAGAACCTTAACAATAATATGATATACATTGGGTCCACGAAAAATGCCTTTAAAACCAGATGGAGGCAGCATAAATGCTCCTTCAACAACATAAACTTTAGACATCAGCCCTCTCTATCTAAATATTTTTGGCACCTGAAAGAAAAAAATAGGACACCTAAAGTAAAATGGAAAATCATTAACAGGACTAGAACTTGCAAAACTTGGGATGACCCATGCCCTTTGTGCCTCCATGAGAAACTACACATTATTAAGCTTCTAAACAATAAAAACCTATTAAACAACAGGCAAGAATTAACGGTTTTCTGCCGACACAACCGAACCTCCGGTCTGAATAACTAGCTAAAAACACGCATACAATAAAATAATTTTTAAAATCCATAGCCCATATACATAGTTTTAATACCCTACAAAAATTGATAACCCTTTATGAAGTCGTCAAATAACAAACGTTACGGCCTTTTCATATAGACAATCCCTTTCATAAAGAGATAATAAAAGAATAAAATAAAAATAAATAAATAAATCTCCGTAGACGCTCAAGCCAGACTATGCGAAAACTTCCTCCGTCGTAAATTTGGCCACCCCCACCTTACCCTGAGCCGGCATCTATGAAATTAACTCTATACTGATACAAATTATTAACACCCCACCCCTGCCGATTCTAAACAATCCGCCCTTGATGTTACCATGGAAATTTTTGATTTCAATTCTGACCATACTATTAAAACTCGTAAATTTCAGAAATAAGTCATTCCCCAAAAAATTTCGCTTGAAGATGGCACAGAGCCTACTTTAACTCAAGTTCTGTTAATTCAAATATTATTTTGAAGTTTTCGGCTCTTGTTTTGAAACATGAGACCTCTTATGTAGCGAGTTGGAATCATATTTTTAAATAAATAATTATATATATATATATATATATATATATATATATATATATATATATATATGTATATATATATATATGGTGTAAGAATAATTATTTTCCGCTACCAATCAATCTGTCTCTTTCATTCTCTCTCTCTCTCTCTCTCTCTCTCTCTCTCTATCTATCTATCTATATATATATATATATATATATATGGTGTAAGAATATTTATTTTCCGCTATCTATCAATCTGTCTCTTTCATTCTGTCTGTCTGTCTCTCTCTCTCTCTCTCTCTATATATATATATATATATATATATATATATATATATATATATATATGGTGTAAGAATATTTATTTCTCTCTATCTATCTATCTATCATTATATATATATATATATATATATATATATATATATATATATATATATATATATAATGGAAGAGAATAAATATTCGTACACCATTTTTTTTAAATTAAAATAGTTATAACATATGAAAAACCAAAAATCGACACAATATTTCTACACCATTGCATAATGCCGCAATATGCAAAAACAAACTTTTTTTTCTTCCTTTCAACTTTAACATATCTAGAGTATGCATTCTCATTTCCCTCTTATATTTCTGTTTGCACTTTCTTTAGTTTAATTCCCCCTCCTGCCTTCATTTATGTCAGCAGAGATGTCAGTTCTCTGGTGGATGCGCTGCCCCTTTGCAATTTCACGTGTTTGTTTCGTATTTGTTGTTACATTTGTGTGACTGGACGAATGAGTGTTGTATATTTTTAAAAGTTCCAAATTTCGTCCAGTTAACAGATGTTTTTTTTTGTCGCAGTTTTTTTACTAACATTATTTTATTTAGTTTCTTGTGAATATTTTTTTATTCATATTTGTAAATACTCTTTGGGTATTAGATTTTAAATTGTTTTATTACTTTCTCACCACAGACATGAATTGTACATATGGAGACTAGTTAGAAAGTTCATAGAGACATTGTGGTATTATGATGGACGTAGTAAGGATGGTAATTAAGAATGCGATGTTTGGTGTAAGAAATATTGCGGTATGTTTGGGTCCGTGATTGTGGCTAGCTATGTTTAAATTTAAGCGAGAAGTGATGTAATAGAATTACCAGTCAGACCCATGAACGATTACAATATAGGTAGTAAGTACCTATAAAGTCAACTGTCTACGAAAGATTCGAGGACAGCGAGAGGATGTGAGAATGATACGACACAAGCACGTGCTACCTTCCAATTAATGGAACTCACTACTAGATGGACCTGTGTGTATAACTGTACCGTATTTCATATTGTACTGGTTGTGTACAATAAACATTTCTTTTTTTTTTCTTTTTTTTAAGCGTTTCACCCCAAGCAAGGCGGGAAGCCACTAGGACGCAAGGGATTACAGAAAGAATTGGAGCAAGATCAGATGGGAGTGACGGAAGAAAGGATGAGGAGAAGGGTAGTGGATAGATAAGGCAACAGGAGATACAGAGGCCAGAGAGAGAGAGAGTACCGGGAACCCCTTCCTAAACAAGAAACAAGGCGTAAGCCTCTACTCATGTCCAAGAGAAGGGGGAGGAGTGTTGACCGGGCGGTAGGAAAGCCTACCTACTCCTATTACATATAACACATAGAACAACAAAAACAGAGGGAACGATGAGAGGTGGAGGTAGTTTGCAAAGAGTCCTGGCTGACAGTTGGATTTACCCTTTCGCAACATTAAGTTTTAACTTATAAGTCCCATTGACTAATCTAAAAAGAAATTGAAGTGACGAGACACTTTCGTATCTAGCCAAAGACATTCAATTTTCCCTTTTTTTCTGATTATTCTTTCGAAACGAAAAATAAAATAAAATTTAAGGATTAAAAAAAAATAAAATAAAAAATAAAAATAAAGAAAAATAAAGAATTTAAGAAAATAGAAAAAAAGATTAAAATGAGTTTTCGGTAGAGCAAAATTATACTCACACAGGGCAGCAAGTGTTTGTCCGCTTTCTTCCTCATGATAACAAGTGAATGTACAGCTTACCTTAACATCAAGCATCGACCCGGTCGGGGGGGATCAACGGCCAATCCACCGCCCTCACCAAATAGTAGGCATGCTTTCAATAAAAATTAAGAACAACAGGAGAAAGAACGGCGAAAACAATTCCAAGTTCAGTGTTTATTCCCTTAGCACGGAATATAACACTGGCGACGAGGATACTTGAAACGAACTCACACCGAACATAACATGAAAACTGTCTTTTTTTCCACCCACTTTTGGGCCTTGTGCCACACTTCTGTATTTCACAAAATAATAATACTTTACACGTATGGTGAGAAAATTTGTCGTTGACGGATGCCACACAAGTCGATATCCGATCAGTATCGACTGTTGAGAGGGGATGTGATGTTGAAAGATCCAAAAACCTAATACTCCCTGACTAAAAACATTACTGACGATGTGAACCAAAGCATCAAACCGATGTATTTCTCAAGATGGCCTCTTTGTCCTCAGATGAACACACTTGCTTCCCTTTGTCTTAATTTATAAAGTGACAGACTTAAAACGAAAACAAAAATGAATATTGAATGTCTTCTGATGTTAATAGCTGTTTGAATCAATGACTCTGAATAAATAAAATGCTATATAAGCAGTGTTTTGCTTATATAGTATTAACAGCTTGTTTATTAGCTATACTTAATCAAAATATTTTATACACTGCTCTCAATTTTAATATACTTGTACTTGGAAATATTTCTAGTAAAATATTTTTGTCCATTGTGGGAAAAACTAGGTTCTTTTATTTTTCTCTTATGTGATTTAATCTTCTATAATAATAATTACTTTTCTGTGTAGGATTATAATATATTTTTTAATAATCCAAACAAGAGAAATACTTACTGTATATGTCAGTGTATAAGGCGAGCTTTTTGTAAGACGAATTCAAAAGTATAGAATTTTTTTATGAATTTATCTTGTACCTGTAATATAAGAAGAGTGCTTATTGATTATATGAATATGATGTTATTGGAAATGTTGATACTTTCTGTATCCTTAGAAATGCAAAGTAAAGGAAATAACAAAACCGATACAATATCATGTTTGCTTATACACATTTCCCTTAAAATGGAAACCATTTCATTATGTTTCATCACGTGATGTCCTTGCAAATAATGATTACTAGCAGCATGGCCCGGCGTTGCGCCTGCTTGATTCAAAAATCGTACGACTATCGCTATCACTTGACTTAAAATATTTTTGCCCTTCCTTGCCTTTAAAGGAGTGCCCTTTGCCGTGCTGATGTTGCATCATGCCTTACTTCTTGCCTATCTCACACTGCGATTTTTTTCTAATCTCTATACTAAACATTAAATCTGTTATGAAAAAAGAACTAAACAAACTGAACACAAAACCATCAGCTTTAAAAAAGGACTCGTGACTGGAAAAACTGAATGAAAAAAGAATGTTAACAACAAATGCTTTTTCACACCTAACGCAGTTCTGCGGAATCAGAATCAACGTTGAGTTTAAGCAAGCGAATGAGCCAATTGCAGTAAAGTGCTATGCAGATTTAAATTTTTCCCACTTGTGACGAATGCAGCTATCGATTTTTTTTGCATGCTAGCATGCTAGTTAACATTTGTGTCAGTCCGCTGTTGGCTCTCACGCTGGCCAATAGAATATTCCTGCCTATTCATGGCAGCCAGCTATAGGCTATCACTCTGGCTAGTAGAAACTGTCCGCAAAATACATGAAAACTGCCGTAGAAGCATGGAAAAATCGATTATTCCCACTATCGATGGGAGCTGGGAATTGCAACGTCGGTCTTGGCCTTCCTGCTAACTTGGAGCGTGTGCATGTAAAATTTGGGGCAAATCCGTCAAAACTTGAGGCCGTACATTCGTGAAACACACACACATCCTGCTTTTTATAGATAGAGATAATTCTTCCTCTTCTTTTCCGATATCGCTTACAAACAGCCTGGTGTACTAATGGCCATTTACTTATACCTCATTGACAATCACAAAATGTTTCTAATAACAGTACGATATCATACAATAATAGTAAATTCCATTGCTTTGAACGCAATCATATCTCGATGTTCACATTTTATCAGCGGAGCTTGCTTTGATACAAGTTGAATTCCTTGATATGAAATTATTCTTCGAATAAGTTATACCGGATATATATAAGGCAGAAATGGTTTTATTACTTTTATTATCAGTTTATTTGATAATGTTAATCTTTTCATGTACGTTATTGTTTATTGCACAGAGGCCGAGGTTAGCCTACCGACAAATATCAGGGAGTGTTGATGTTCTCATGTGACACATTTTAACATTTCGATTTCAAGGTCCTTGTATTTTGAAAACTTTTTGAAGATCTTCATTGCAATCTGCAGCGACTGCCATATCAATAAGGAGGACATTTCTGGGCGATTAGCTTTGATTGTTCTGCTTGTGTGTATTGTGGAGTCCCATAAAATAGTTACAGGTCCTATTTCCGTAACCGGATCAGGGTTCATACCTATTTCGTTCAGTTTCCTTTCCCTAGAAGTTGTAAATTTTCCAATGCAGATTTTGGCCCACCCTGTCACTCTGGGTTTTATTTTCAATGGGTGCCAATACCGTGCAACATGATAAAAGATGATCAAGTGTTTCTAAATATTTATCACCGAATCTGAATTTTGTGCTAACTTTATTATTATTATTATTATTATTAGGTTGGTGCAAAAATAATGACGGTTTTTGACGTTAAAAAATACGTCAAAAACCGTCATTTCTTTCCGGGTCTCAAACAGGGCCCTAAGGTTAGTGAGGTTTTCTGCTGCAATAAAAATATATAAATAAATAAAAATTTACAGAGAAAAAGCCCTTCATAAGGTGTGGGCTGTACTCATGAGAACATTTTTTTTTGTATTTCTTTAAAGCATGGGATTCCAGTGATCCGTTCAATTAGTCTACTGGAATCTTTTCCAACCAATCCGAGGGCTCCAACTACAACGGGGATTGTTGATGTTACCATGTGCCACATTTTAGAGATTTCGATTTATTATTATTATTGTTATTATTATTATTATTATTATTAGTAGTAGTAGTAGTAGTAGTAGTAGTAGTAGTAGTAGTATACGATTGGTTTCCGGGCCAGAATGCAAATATTGGTTGTTATATTTACAACGCTTCAATCGCTTTACTCTCCGGTCTTCTTCAGGTATTAGTATAACACTGGAATTTTAAAGGGACTACCTTATTCAACCTACAAGTGTAGTATGCTTTCATTCCAATTTCTCTGCTGGTGTAAAATCTAAGATGTGAAGAAATGTAGATTGATCATTTAAATATTCCATACCACATTCCAAAGAAATCTGCTAATAGAAAATAGCGCCCCTTTCCTGAGACGAGTGTATTTATGGTCAGCCGAGGGCTATGTTGATGAAATAAGGATACACAACAGTAATAAAAAAAATGAGCTTGATTTAAAAAAAAAAGAATCGACGTTCTTTACCCATCGTTTCAAGAAGGAGTACTTTTCCAAATCAGAAATTATACTCTGGAATTGCAATGAAATCAGTGATGGCACATACCTTGAATCCGTCATAAAAAAATCAGGATACTAAATTAATAAGTACTAAACACTTCAAATACTTCGGTATACGGATCAGCTACAATAAATTTAATATAGGATATATGGAAGTTGAACGTTTGATTGGTTACCCTTGGGGGTAGTTTTGTCCAATAGAGCAAAGAGCTACGAAGACAAAATAAGAAACTAAGAAAATAACTTGAGTTCTTAAATAGCATCGTCAGATCTAGAATCACATGACTGGCAATCAAATCGTTAAGAAATGTATTTGATCAATGATTAAAAATAATTTCAAGTGAATAAGATTTGTATATCTTAAAGAAGACTATAGTTCATCAGTTCTCTCAGACTGTTCCTACAGAATCACATAAATATTTACCAAATAACAGATGATAAACAAATGAAAATCTTCCAATCTGTTATAGTGGAACACACCTATTCTATAGTTAATAGACTCTCCCACATATAATAAGTAGGATTAGTAAGAGTAATGAGGGAGTCGCTGACTGGGTCGGTCAGTCAGTCGATGCCAGACGACCGTTAGTCGGATACTAAAGTATCAGGGACCACAACTAGATTTACTCTGCGTCATTACCTATTATATCAAGGTCCTAACGTTTTGTACGTCGAACCTATTTTAGGACCGACTTAGTACAAATACAAGGCACCCCACAACAATTATTTGGCGACGAGGATGAGATTCATACGGTGGAAGAGAAAAACAAATTCGTTCGCCACAGTATAATTTGGCGAAGGGATTCGGATTCATACGGTGAAAGAAAAAAAAATTCGCTCGCCACAACATTTGATGACGAAATTCGTACTCATTCGGAGGAAAAAGAAAAAAATTGCTCGTCACAACATAATGGCAGCAACAACTAAAATAGATAGCACGTGCAACACGAAGATGAAATAATGACATAAGATGCCGGATTTCCACACTACTTAAAACAAAAGGTTAGCAAGGCAGCCTTCATCAATATTTAAAAAAAAAAAAAACGATAACAACCAGTGAACCAGAAGAAACTATTTTCCTGAAAAAAACATTTAAGAGAAATATTTTATAAACTTCAACCGACAGTACCGCTGTTTGCTGAAAGAATGCTATTTTTTTTATATATAACAAAATAGCTAATTTCACCATTCCAACGCTTAGAGCATATTTCATCTTGATAATATTATTCGCATTTTATGTCGCTTGTCCTTACTTATCCAGTCTATTTGACTTTTCAGTACTACCAGACTTAGGAATTGAACACACAACTGCTAAAGAAAGTAACTATGTTTTAACGAATGTTTTAATCCACTAGACCAAGTGCAACGATAGACACTTAAAGGACAGAGAGTACGAATCGTCGAATTGATCAACGCTTGAATCTATCATGTGATGTTTTTCTTCTCCAATCTAGCGTTGAAATTTTGCAATCTAATGCCTGTACCCAAGAGCTGAGACTATATGAGTGTTTTTACTCAGATGACGAAATTTCATTTTTGAGTGTCTTTTTTTATCAGAGTCTTCCCAGTGGTATTCAGTATGCGCCAGTTTTTATGAGGAAGTTGTAAATATGTAACATGTGCGCTGATTCTTTCAGTAACCTTATCTTCTGAAGTTGTTACCTTGACATCTGGTAACAGAGACTGATGATGACTCTTTTGGGGCAAAATACATGATCAGCTATATCTGGTTTCAGTGTCTACCTACGGACAAATTTTAGATGTTACTTCTCACATCTTTTAGTTGGAAACTTATCTCACCTTTATAGGATCTACTATGGACTTTCTGCTGATTTTCTTTAGCGGCAGATCAACGTCTATGAGTTATTTAATACCAAAACCTAAATATTTTGTACGTAAGTTTATGCTTTCGACTACAGATAATTTGTAAATAATTTTATAATATCAGGGTAAACAGGTTATTGAGATATATTTTGTAGATCATAAAATGTATTATTAGTATTTTTAATGTATTGCTGGTAATTTCATCACAAAAATGTATTGTTGGTAAATATTTTTATAAAAAAGTATTGCTGGTAATTTTACTGGAAATATGTACTTTTTTATACGTTTTAGGATTGTATTGATTTTCATTTTGTTATAAAAATGTATTGCCTGTCATTTTACAATAAACATGTAATGCTGATTTTTGTGCTATTTGCCCATGACTTTTAAAAAATCCAGGAGATAAAAGAAGAAAAATTACAACGTGTTTTTTTTTATAAACACGAGTAATCTAACTACCCCTCCTTATGTGTAAAAGAAGCGACCTGTTAGCAATGGCGGGAACGAGTGTTGTGTGTTCTAAATTAAGATGGCGGTTATGCCTAATAGATATTGCTTATGTCGGAGCCTAGACATTTTGTAAATTTTACAGTTAACTGGGTTTACTCGGCGATAAGCCACAACAACGAACTTTGTTGTATGTCTAAACTACCACTTAAATTAAGTCGCTATCAACGCTCGACCCCGGGTAACAACCTATTTTCAATAGTTACTTTAAAATGCAACATTTTACAACCAAAATTTTATCAGAAGAGGTAAAATTATCCAAAAGTTGCCATGGCAAAGTTTCGCAGGGAGATAGAATGATTGAAGACTTTGAGCAACTTGGCGAAGGATGGTGTTCATGGAATACAGGGATACTATTAAAATGTAGTTATACCGCCTAGATAAGTTAGAAGTGGGGTTATAAGCTATGATTTGTCTCGAGAAGCTAGGGAGAAAAAAGATCGGAGACTAAGGGCAGGAGTTTAGGACGTCCGTGGATCAGGTTCTATCACGCATGGATGGACGGTTCGAGGTTGTTTCTGAAGTCAGGACCTCACCGCAGGTTTCCAATCCCGACTCTCGACCTCCCACTGAAACCTTTTATGAGGGCACCCTCCTTTTTAGTGGTAGACCTACGGGGTGGGAAAATTTGCAATGAAGAATTACGTAGCTGGTGTAGGATCTAGGGTAGCCACATTCCAGTGAATTAAGTGCCGTTTAACTAATTATGTACTTCCAATCATTCAATATCTCTCAATCTGAGATCTGGTAGCAGTAATATGAAGTGTCTCTTTATCCTTACTCAACGAGTAATAATCTGATGAAGGGTTCATAATGGATGAAATATTGAAACAGATTTTGGAGTATAAGCCGACACGTGGCTCATTGTGGAATACCTACTTATAAAAGAGATGGAAAGAAAAATAAAAAGACTCTAAATGAATTCGGCTAGATAAAAAAAAAATTCTAAAATTTCCAGAACCCCTCTGTCGGGCGCATGCTCAATCATACCTACATAACAAATTTAGTTCAATGAAGTCCGGAAGAACTAAACGCATGACAAGTAAACTTTTTAAAACTTTCTCATTTTATATATATATATATATATATATATATATATGTATGTGTGTGTGTATATATATATATATATATATATATATATATATATATATATATATATATATATATATATATATATATATACCTTAGCGCAACTATTGTATACAAAAATAGGCACTCTTCATACGTGTGACTGATCTCATTGAAACAGAATCATGGTGGCACATGAATAGATGCAATGTTTTTTATTTGATAATAAAGAATATAGAGAAGAAAAATATATAATTCTACAAATTCGGAACAATCCTTTGTAGAAATGGTTCACAGATGGCTTCGAACAATGCTGAAGAATCAAAAATATAGCATCAAGGTCTCCACAAACATTTTCTATCACAAAAGAAATTTGGGATTTTTCAGTGTCATATATATATATATATATATATATATATATATATATATATATATATATATATATATATATTATGCAAAGTGTCACCACAAATGTATACACCTATTTCCGGTATCGGTTTTTAATTTAATTTGGGTCAGCGATTCAGTAATGAATTATGCACTGGAAAATAATTCATATTTATCTGTATTTCACTCATTTAAACCGTCACTTAAACTCCTCTCTTTAAAACTTCTCTCTATTAAATTTTAATCCCCACCTTCACTTTTAGGCTTTCCTGTTCTCTCGTCTGTTACCCATCTCTAGAGATTTCATTTACCTCTCACATTCGTCCCTCACTCTCAAACATACACTCTAACTAAATTTTATTTTTTATTCCCGGAGTTATTTTTTTTTTTTCTGATTTTTTTTTAATTTTAGGTCTGATAAATTGGATCGTAATTACGATTCCAATGTAATAAATTATAACCATGGAATATTAGTGTTTGAGCTTTTTTATTATATTCTTACTCTGTCCAAGACATTGAGTTCAACCTGGACTCTATCCTCTTGGAAATCCTTACATATAAATTTTACCTTTGTGCCATATTTAACAAAAGATGTTTAAATAAATGTTGCTGCCGAAATAGACATTAATATGCATATATATGATAAACTGTTATAAATGTTTTAAGCTGTATTTATGGGTAAACATGCTCATCATCAGGAATAGAGCATAAATACAAAAGTCGAGATTATATAACCTGAAAATTGCGTTCAATGATGACAAAAACTGACGTCACAGTGTTGACCTCAATGTCTCCTTACACGCACACACATATATGTATGTGTGTGAGTATTAATGTGAACAGAGACAAAATCAACTTTTTTATCCATATTGTCATTTTACAGATATCTGAATATTTTCTACACACATACATACACACATAATTATATATATATAAAGCTATCCCGAAAGACATACTGAGCGATGTTATTTTTTTAACAAAGAAAAGTGGTAAAGATTTTATTTTCATTTGCGAAAAAAAGTTTTTTTTTTTTCGCAGAAGATAGGAAATTCGTAAGATATCGGATCTGTTGGAATCAATTTATGCTACGACGCGGCGAATAAAAGAGAGCAATGGCAATAATGAAAATTTCAAATTGGTCAAGTGGCCTACAAAACAGAAGCTGGAAGCTAATCGTAATCCGGTCACGCACTGATCAAGAAAGACATCAGCTGAGGCCACCCCAGAGAGAAAGGGAAAGAATAAACCATTAACTATCTTTCGGTGATATCATTTGGTTTTGGTGAGACACCTGTTTTATGTTCAGACCTTGGCATGATAAAAGTTTGTTACCGGGACAGATTGTTGACGATAGGCGTACGTAGGCGTTGAGGTTACAAAGAGATTCACTTGACCATCCTGATGATAATCATTTGACGAAAATCTCGTTGATAAATTCCAGGTGATATTCGGGTAAGATAGAGATTAAGGACCACACTACGCGTCGTAGGGGCCCAGTAGAGGAAAAGAAAGAAAAAATAAGGTAGATAATTATTTTTTCTTTGAGCGATAATTGTAAACACCTGCGCTGCCGAGCGTCATTGGGTGACTGGTAGCGTGGGCGGTGGGCGAAGGTAAACATTTGAGAAGGAGGGGAGGCCTGTTGACGCCTCCGAGGGGATGGGTGTGAGATACCAATATGAGAAAGGAAGAATTTGGGAGGACGATTCCCTTAAGAACCCCTCTAAAGCAGAAAGTAATGGACTTCCAAAAATGGAAAGTGATAAATTTTCTTGTCTGAAAACAAAGAAAATCTTTATTGTGGATTTGGAATTATCGAGGAACCCAAACCACGACATGCCCACACCCGGTTTTGGTCTGCGTCCATATAAACAGAGTCGCAGCGAGAGTTGGAGAGACGCAGTTCCGATGAGACGCAGACGCAGACAGAATTGAGCTTTGAGCACTGAGACCAGCCTCGCAGGAAGCTGACTGAAGATCCACGCATTCCGACGTCGACTTCTAACCAAGAACAATTTATTTTTGAAGAACGACTTAGACTCACACTACCAAAATAGTTTTACGAATATCACCTGAAGATACAAAAAACTAGTTATCGAAAAACAACTTAAGATATTAAGATTCGCCTAACAAACACAAAGTGTCACGAATCCATAGAAGCGGTTTGGGAAAAAGACGCAGTCCTGTATTCAGCAACCAGATATAAAAGTATTTGCTATTCTTTTTTAACACATTTGAACTTTTCGAGTTGTTACTTTATTTTCTTTTACATATATTGTGCGATATTACCTTTGCTCGAATTCGGCTTGCATTACGGCCCGGCGACTGATTGATTTCGTCTACCTGAGATCAAATCATAACGTGGGTAGGAAAGACTAGAAATCAAAGCAGTTACTTCGGTAACCAGACGTTGGAGGCAAACTGGGAACGACAAAGCTGATACCGAATCTAACCAGATTCCCATCCGAATCAGCCAAGGGTTAGAACGTCACATTTGGCGCCGCAACCAATACCAAGTCACATTGGTCGTCACAAGATAGCAAGGGCGCAGGAGAGGCCGGGGTGACGTCATATATATATATGAAGAAATATAGTATTAAGATGTGCTATATTTATGGGATAAAGTGCTCAATATCAGAGATAGAGCGTGTGCAAATATAAAAGTGAACATAGAATCAACACTTAAAGTTGACAGTCTGTTTCATGCTAGAGGCGATCCACAGGAAACGAGTGCTGTTATTTTTCCTCCGCTGTTTATTGATGTGGGTGCCAAAGTTGGGCCCACGGAAGTAAAACACGGATTAGATGTAAGAAAGATATATTAACAACAGGTTACAGAGATAGTGTAAGCAGAGCTTACTATAAGTTAGTGTCCAACACTGGTAGTCGTACTAGACTCTCTGTCACTCTCTATCACTCTCTGTCACTCTCCTATAGAGTGCTATGTCGCCTACTTAATATAGGCCTGGAAGAGTCTATTGTGTAGGTAGTTTCCGGTCTCACAATATTTATATATACGGGTCAGTGGTGCATTGTGGGTAGTCTATTTTGGCGGTTATTTTACCGGAAGTCGTTTATCTGTTTATTTATTTATTTGGGATAAATTATTTTTCTTGTTTTTATTTTTTATTTTTTTCTTATCTTATATATTTATTTATTTTTTTTATTAAATATTTGGAATGTCATAATGTCTAATTACTCAGGTTGAAAAAGGTAGAAAATGCGAGTCTTATTGCCTTATGGTCATACCTTTTTCAAAATTTTTGGCACTACGAATGGAAACCCTTTTATTTATTTCTTTTAGACTACACATAAGGTTAACAAGTTTGATGGGGTACCTAAGGTTTGCTAGCTTGAAAGGATATCTATGATTATACGATCTACGCTTAAAAGTACCTTCACTAAAACCTATATACATTTTATTTTGACCATTAATATCAGTTATTTCTGCTTTATTAATTATCGCTTCTGTTTTACAAGCTCCATTTAATGGGCAATAAACTTATTTCTAGAGTTGCATAAATAACTAGCGTGATATATATGTGTGTGTGTGTGTGTGCGTGTGTGTGTATTCACTCGTTTCACATATGACTGTTGTGAATTTTTTATGAGTTTTCATATTGTTGTTTGTTCTTCACGTGTGAGTTCGAATCTTCGTCCCCACTTGTTATGCGCGACGGATAGCAAAAAAAAGGTACATCCTCCGCGTAGAGAGTTGGTTTCCTCGTCGCCTCTGTTATGCTGTGACGAACAAAATCATTTTTTTTCTTCCACCGAATGAATTCGAATCGCTCGTGGCCACTTTTATGGTCCGGTTCCTTGTACCACGGTGATAGTCCAAGGTAGAACCAATAAAGAAGACCTCTAACATGCATATAGAATAACACAGATATATTACAAACAGGAATATATACAGAGAGGTAGAAAGTGTTAGTACGAACAATCAGATTTAGTAGTAATTGTCTGAACGCGACTCTGTTTCGGACTGCCTATGACTCGACTGACTGACTCGCTTGCTCTGACTGACTGACCGACAGACTCCTGACGAACCTCATTCCAGACTTCAGGCAGAACTCCAGACTTCAGACTGAACTCCCTGGTTCCTCTTGAGGCGCAGTATTTATTACGTATGGAATAGTTCATATGCTGCTAATATTTCTTAGGATATGTAAATCTGAAAATTACAGGTACGTCTTAGCTTAAGTAATTAGTAATTTTCGTCTTTGGGAATCAATTATAATGAAGAATGTACCATTCTAACTATTAAACTAAATAAATTGAAAGTACACTCACAGTACAGCAGCATCATACACGGTTGATAAAATAATAAAAACCTTAACCGCACTAATAGAGAGTCTGAAAGTGTATTTACGTCACATGTCTTGTGGCAATTGAAACAAGAAATTCAACATAATGCTATGAAGATATCGACAGAAATATATAGTGTTTATAATCAGGAACTCTTAAATCACCAATAATTAAGAAATTGCTTTTCAAATTTACGTCCTTTTTAAATGTTAATGGCAGCGTATCAAAAATAACATAGAGAAAGAAATGTTGAGTTCGTTGGTTCTGTTCGATCCCAGCGACATGTTCACGTGACTTTGCACAAATCGATTAACATTTTCGATCTCTTTAAAATGTTTCGGTGGGCAAAACATTCCTTAATGACAAACAGATTAAAAAATGCATGAAAAAGTTTGTTCACGTCAAAACATACGGAATGTCGAGTCCAAGAAAATACTTGCTACAATTGTGGTATGTTGACGAAATAAATCTCGAGTCCATGAAAACATTTTCGATCTCTGTAAAAATGTTTCGGTGGGCAAAACTTTCCTTAATGACAAACAGATTAAATAATGCATGAAAAAGTTTGTTCACGTCAAAACATACGGAATGTCGAGTCCAAGAAAATACTTGCTACAATTGTGGTATGTTGACGAAATAAATCTCGAGTCCAAGAAAACACTTTCCGATCCCGGGATTGAACTTACTTAATCGATTAGACAGGACAATTATCAAGAAGCTTAAACATTTATTTCAATGAAGTGTTCACTTTCACAACTTAGAGTTTAAAAGTTGTGATATAAGAACGTGTCAGTTTAAAATGATGCCAGAATGAATTCCAGGTAGAATAGACTAGTGCGTGTCAAATTGGCATTTCTTTGAATATTAAAGGTAAGGAAATGGAAATAGACCTCGTCTCCTCCTTCATATAGATTTTACATTCTTTCATCAAGTTGAGATCATAACAAATAACAAATAATTACAGTTTTATGAAACGATAAAAAAATTGCATTCCTAACATAGCGCTAAGCGGGACAATAGCTTAATGGATATGCAACTGATGAAAGTTAAACGACCGAAATGTAATAACAACAAAAATGCTGAGGACAATAGTCTGGATGTAAATAGTGTAAATAATAAACCCCTTATCCCAGAAATTCAGACAAAAAATAAATTAGATGAACCAATATCTCCCCGTCTTGCACTTCTCTATAAATATGCTCATGGTAATTGTTCTGATAAGCTTTTCTCTTTGGTACCTAGATATTATGAAATTAAGCGCTGTACAAGATTAGCTGCAATGTTTCATCATTTTACAGTTGAAATGACAAGATGCAATAGTAACTTATATACTAACAGTTTCCTCTGTCGTGATTCCCGTCTGTGGAACTCGCTTCTGGTTACTTGCTTTCCAGCCAAATTTGATCTTCTAAAATTTTAATTTAATGACAAACATAATATACTATTATATTGATTCCTCTTCTCTTCTCCTTAATAATGTTTTCTTTTTCCTATTCTTTCACATTCATTAATCCCCTGTTTCTTAGTGGCTTTATTACCTTGCTTGGTGTGAATTGATTAATAACTGCCCGGTAACTCGATCAGCTTACATAAGAGTTTTATCAGGTAGGTCATGTGAACAATTTGGTAGTTGAAAACAAATTTAGTTTTAAATGTTGTTAAATGAATCAGAGTCTATGACATTTACACTATCCGTCATTATTTCCTATTCAAATAAATGTTGATTATATTTATTTCCTCACCCCCACAACGTACTTTCTCTATACGTTTTCTATAAATACTTTCATGGTAATTCTTCTAATGAACTTTCCTCGATGGTACCTAATCTTTGTGAATTTAAGCAGATTACTAAATTCGCGATAATTTCTCATCATTTACAGCTGAAATGTCTATACATAACCGTAAGTTCTATGCGAACAGTTTCTTCTCTCGTACTTCTCTCTTGTGGTAATGCCTTCTGGATTCTTACTTCCCAATTAAATTTTATCTTCAAACGTTTGCATACAACGTCAACCGTTATCTTCGCCCTGTTTTATTTTCCCTAATAATGTTTTTCTTATTCTTATTTCACATTCAATATCTCCTTGTGTCTTAGTGACTTTGTTGCCTTGCTTACTGGGGTGAAATGATTAAAAAATGATGCCTCGATCTAATATATCCACACACTGACTCTAACGGAAACTCTACCAGGCTCATCGTCAGTACTAATGATTTTTTTTTATGTCATCCTAACCAGCTATTCTCTAAGACTGAAGACAGATACCTCAGCTAGTAGATCATATATTTCGGAAACCGATAAAAGCTCTACTGTCCGCTGTCGATTTCCTGTCAAAGAGAACGAAGCTTTTCTGTAGAATTGGTAAATTTCTAGCAAGAAGTCGATCATCAAAAAACCGATACAGCTGGAAGATTGTGCTGAGATAATCGTTGAAGGAAAGAACGACCTACATTCCATTTAAGATAATATCATGTTCTGAATTTATTTCGTTGTTAAAACTCTACATTTTGTGATGAACGCTATAAAATATACAAATGAATTTAATCACAACAGTTTTGTTCCGTGAAGCACGCTGCAGCCGTCTACATGTCTTCGTAGTTACTAAAAGGTGCTTTTCATAACATGCTTTGATTATGTGTTGCATATGATCAATCTTGCCTTTACGATGTAGCACAAAAACGATTCAACGTCTCAAATTAAATATTACACTTGTAAATACACACACAATATTATACTGTTTTTTTTTTGCTATCAGACGATAAAAAGATATTTTCATATTCATTACTTAATATCGAATGATTCGTGCGTATGTATATATGTGATATATAAATTTATATACATCAGAACAGTTTTAAGCAACTGAATAACAAAATGTAAAAAGCTGTGTGACGTGGTACGTCTTCTAAAAATATTTATCGGACTATAGTAATGTTCTTTTTGATGGAATTACTTATGTGCATGAGGATGAGGTGGGGACATAAATCTGAACGTCGGGTGGAGAGGAAACACGGAAAATATGGGGAAGCTAAATTGTCATTTTTTACCATTCAAATCTTTTTTTTTTCGATGGGTCAGCACCCACAGACTAGCCGATCTCTTAAAGTACTACTACGATTTTGCTTTTGCTTCTATCATTGTTGTTTTTAAATATACCACATTGCGGTAACAGAAGATCTGAAAAAAATGAAATGTAAGAATCGCATATTTACTGCAGAAGATTTAGTAATCAGGGCACTTTCTATGAAGAGGGATTTTCTGCTCAGATATACAATTATCGAATTAAAAATAAAATCGAACATTTGTCAGAAATTTATAAGGAAAGGTTTATAAAAGAGGGTTTTCTTCCCAGATACCAAGTAATTCCAATTACTTAAAATAAATAGGCAAAACTTGTCTCCATTATTTAATATATATATATATATATATATATATATATATATATAATTATTTATTTAAAAATATGATTCCAACGCTACATAAGAGTTCTCATGTTTCAAAACAAGAACCGAAAACTTCAATATAATTATTTGAATTAAATTGTCTAGGCTGGTTAAGTGTCTATGGAGATTTATTTTTATTTTTATGCTAATTATTCAGTGGGAGTTCTTTCCTATTTTCTGTATATTTTTACACACGCACACACACACACACACAGACACACACACACACACACACACACACACACACACATATATATATATATATATATATATATATATATATACATATTCAAAAATTTATATTTCATTACTTCAAACTACACTTACATGTAGAGTAAATAATGACAAACAGGAACTGAATGGGGACTCATGTAGTATAAAAAGCATATTAAAGGAGTTTACAACTTCTTACTAAAATGATTAAAGAATTAATTTTGGAATTGATTTCTTTCTACACGTTTTAATTAATTACACGTTATATATTTCTCTAATAACTGACTTTAAATCTTTTTTTTATCTCAGTCAAAGGCAGCATCTGAAAACAGAGGAGAAATTCGCTCAATCGACAAATAAAATTTAGAATAAGTGATACATTGCTGCATGTATCATGGACATAACATGTGTGCAGCGACTAAGTTCAAGATATTTTGGCAACAAAAACAACTCTTTTACTTAATATCTTGAAATTTCTGGAATACATATTGAGGAAAGAGGGCTTCGAATACTTGATTCTTACAAAACAGTTTGAAGAACGACTGAGAAAAGCAATACATAAGCGACCTGGTGGTATTGAGTGAATGAATAGCAGAGTAGTGTTTCGGCGAGGTTGCAAAATGACAAGAGCTATTAAAAGGTATAATGGACAGGAAACGGTGGAGAGACATGATTGCCAACGTCCTGAAGGGACATGGTAAATAGAAAATGATGTTTGCATTTATGCTGCTTCAAAGCTTTTATTTCATACTCATAGGCTAAGGGGTTCTGTTTATCAAGGCTGTTTCGCTCGAAATTTAATCAAATTTCTCTTTGATAATATAGATAAACAATATAAATCTTCAGTCTAGAAAGAATTATGACTCACCACCGACTTCGATGGGTCGGACACCTTTCCCGAATGCCAGACATCCGCCTACCCAGTCAAATCCTCTTCTCAGTGCTCGCATCTGGCAAGATACCACGTAGAGCTCCATGTCGTCGATTCAAAAACCAGAAATCGATCCGGTCAATTGGGAGGCCGATGCCGCAGAAAGAACCAATTGGAGAAGAGCTGTCCACGAAAAGGCAACATCCTTCGAAAACACTAGAAGATAAATAGAAGAGACGAAGCGAATGCAAATAAAAGCCAGAGTTCTCCATCCTCTGAACTCTCCTACACTACCATTCGGTGGCTGTAAACGTCTCCAACAAGAGACTCATTTCACACAGAAGGAAATTTCAGTGAGCACCCCAATATTTGACAACACATTCTGCTAACAACTACTTGATAAGATAAATCTTTAAGTTCTATTTGAGCGAAATTTTTTTTTTTTTTTATTTCGAGCTATTGTTGTCGTATTAGAAATTATTGTACACAAAAAGTTTCGTCCAAGTAAACTATGGCCATCATCAGGAGTTCATTGTTTGGCTAATATGGGATATCGGTTATGATGCAAGTTATTGTTCATTCCTTCTGAACTAGTGTTTACTATATGATCCAAGGATTGAAATTACGATCACCATACGACACATGCGACATACGACCAACTCTTATATTCGTTTGGGTTCGGTTGGCGTTTTGACTTTAATACGTTTACACTAACCGGTGGCACGTTTTGTGCACCCTCCCTTGCCACTTCCCACCCATAACTCTCTCACTCTTTTTGCTTAGTACTTCTCGCAATTGCTTAAACTTTCCCTGGTTGTTCCCTATTTGTATCGTCCCTGTTGCTTCCACATCGCCCTGCAGTCGTAGCCAATTCCTTCGTCGTGTGAGGTATTTTGAGCCTTCGTGTGCGTGCTGAGTGTTGCCCGATTCTGCGTGTCTTATATCCACAACGCTGATGTCAGGAAGGACATATGATATCCTATATCAGCCAAACAATGGATACCTGATGATAATCAGAGTGTACTTGACCGAAACGTTGCGTCTATAAAAGCATCTATATTAACCAATAGTTCGAAATAAAATAAAAAAAAGCATGTAAACAATTACTCAAGCCAGAAATGAAACCCGAACAAAGATAATGTATTTATATTTCTCACCTGAAAGCAGGAAATGCATGATATCCCAAAATAAGTTATTCCCATCTTTTATGAATCTTAAAAGTGTCACGTTTTTACTTCTTCTTGTGATAGGTATTGTTAAAACAATTGATTTGATCGTAGTTTTTTGGGAAAAAAAATTACGTAAATAGAAACAAAATAAAAATTCTCTTGCTAAAAATTTCTAAATGCATTTTCCGATTTCAGCAAATTCGTAGCTAATTTCAACGGCATAAGTTAAAATAATGGACTGACAACCATATCACGTCGAAACATCCGCTCCCGTACGATCACCGAAGTCAGCCTGGTCAGTACCTAATGGCTGACTGCTTGCGTATACCAGGTGCTGTAAGCTTGGACGTGTGAATGATTATACGTAATATGACGCGGAATTGGAAATCAGAGTGCCGAGTTCCAAATCCAGTTGAGTTCCTTATATTCATCTACGTTCAATTAATCTTGGGAAAGGTAAGAATCCAACTCTTCTCCCCCTCAGCTACGGATTAATCAGTAAAACTTAACCCCTAAATCATTATTACCTCAGAAAAGAAAACTTTACAATCTAAAAATACACCCTGGCTTTAAATTATCTGAAAAGGGTTGATAAGCCGTAGAAAATGATTGATTCAATTAATTATCCAAGAAAATTGTCCGTTTAAGGAAAATATTCATAGCCAGTATCTCTTCCTGATATGACCTACTGGTATTATGTAATTAAATCAAGAAAAAAATTTAAAAAACTTCTTTCTTTAGTTTTACGGATTACCAAACCTTAGTCGGTTATTTGAAGCCGAAATATATTTCAAATAGTAACATTTTGCATACAGTATTCGTTGTTCCCAAGTGATTTATATATTAATCGGTCTGAACGTTGATTAAGGTTAGTAATCGAACGCGAATTACTTTTTGAAGGACAAGATTCTCGAATGTAAGCTTAAGATATATGACAGTTAACTAAAACTTTGTTTGCATGCAGTTTCTAAATTTCTTTTTTTTTTTTCACTTTCCTATTACGGTTGAGTTTACTTTAGCAATTGTTAATTTTTTTCATTGGCTATATTGAATCTATATAAATATTATTAGGTTGGTGCAAAAATAATGTCGTTTTCTCACATGTGAGAAAACGACATTATTTTTGCACCAGCCTAATATATAATCACAGCAAATTTTGACTATGACGTGTAAATGTATTTAAATATACTAGATAAAATCCATAAAAAGAATATGCACTATTATGCGTTCTGACCTGGCATTTCGGCTTTAGTTATTTCCCTACTTCAGTAGCATGGCTAACCTGTGACTTTTTTCTATAAATATTTTCATCTTAATTGTTTCGATGAGCTTTCCCCTATGGTACCTAGACTTTATGAATCTTAGCGCTGTACTAGATTGGTGGTACGGTCTCATCATTTTACAGTTGACAGGACTAGATGTAACCCAATGTCCTATGCTAAAAGTTTCTTCTCTTGCTCGTTTTCGAAATATAGCTATCCAGTCACTTTGTTTTTTAAAAAAGGTAAATGCAATATCAATCGTTATCTTCAGTCTTCTTAATTCCTATTCCTTTATTATTCTCTTTCCATAATATTTTTTTAATAATAAGAAAGAACGGCGTCCATTGAACATAGAATAGGCTGCGACAGAGATAGTTCTGCCCTAAACTGCATTTTGTTACAAAACCAAGACATCAACCTGAAAATTCAAGTCATATTCTTAAATAGACTCGTGAGATTCAGACTTTTATATGTCAAGCATGGCGCCAAAACCTTTCAGAAATATCTAAACTGTCAGCTATATACAACTGCGAGGATCAATAGTTAAGAAAGGCTTTGAGCGAGTGAAGCCTGTGGACCTTAGCAAAGATTGTCGTTCTTTGGACATTTTAAACTGCAAATTCCTAAACAAAGAATCGTACCAAATAACAGAAAGGACCTGACATGAAGACTATGAAAAACGGAAACAACTAAAATGCATGGTACATGTAACACGAAGCGGAAATAGTAGAGCGGAAGTAAGGAAATTGCCATTAAAACTGGAAAGAACGATAACAGCTACTGCACTTGAAACCCCTTTTTTTCTGGAATTGTTTTAAAGAAAAAGATTTTATAACTTTCTACAGAAAGCAGTATGAATGGCAAATGTTTCTTTATAGGGAAACGGCTAATAATACAATTATTAGGTTGGTGCAAAAATAATGACGTAATAATGTCGTTTTTTGACGTATTTGTTAACGTCAAAAAAACGACATTATTACGTCATTATTTTTTGCACCAACCTAATACCATCATCATCGGATTCTTCTATCTTTTGGTCTGGTAATTGTTTCTTAATATCTATTTCTCATCCACTGTTATTTAGTTAAATAAATAAATACAGTTTATGTTGTCATTTTGTCAAGATCTTTCACACTCATTAAGCGCTTACGTCTTAGTAACGTTATTGCTTTGCTTCGGGTGAAATGATAAACAAATGAAATCATAATTACGTTTGGGATTTTTAGCGTCGTGTACTTGAACAAGTTTGTGGATGTGCGGTTATCATAACGGCGATCGACGGAGATTCGTTAAGCCAAGTTCAAATTCTGTTTTCGCCTTTTGACTTTCGTATTGAAGCACGACTTCATTCTTTCTCTGTAGATTTGGATGACAACCAGTTCATGTGAAGAAAAATCTCTGAAGTCCAAACTGTGGAGAAAACAGCGCGAATCTATTAGTCCCCCCTTAACCAAGAAGGCGTGTCAATTCATAGATTTATAAAAAAAAAAAAGAAAAAAAAAAGGACTCTCCGGTGGTGCATGATGGCCTACGTCATAAAGGAATTGACCGTAGTAGGGATGATCGAGTCTATGCGAAAGATATTTTCCTTAGTAGCATAACATGTTCTTCACCAGTACTACATACAGCTTTGAATTCAAAATTCTGCTTGACTGGTTGCCACCCAAGGCTTTAGGACCCAGTCTACCCTGTTATTATCGCTGGAGATAAAAGATTATTTATACCTTTCCCAAGGATATTAGCACGTAAGTGAATGTAATGAACTCGAGTGGAAGTCGAACTCGGCTCTCTGATTCCTCAGTCCAAACCCCAATTCGTTAGTTTACCATGCCTCCAGTCTGCATGTTCAAGGAACAGATAAGAACTGTATCATCATCAACTTATTTATCGCTTAGTTAAAAATAAATAAATAATCAAAATCTAACAGACTAAATACTTCTGGAGACAATAAAATATGTTATAATTAAACGTCTATTTTTGCATGTTTATATTTAAAATTTGTGGAAGTTCGAATAAATGATCGCTTCGTATTCGTTTAAAATTCAGAGGGAGAATAATTGTTAGTGGCCAGGAACTCCAAACGTTCGCTCTTGAAATAGGGGTGATTCTATATTTAGTAACAGAAGCTATTCACTATTTAAGGTAAGTGCATAGCTTAGCAAGTGCTCGAAGAAGTAGCGCTTAAAGTAAACCTTTCCCAAACAGGAAAAAAATGACCTAGAATTCGAAGGAAAGCGGTGACAGCACATCTAGTGAACTCAATAAAAATCAGTAAGTAGAATAATTAACACTTCAAATAGTTCGGTGTATAGATCAGTTATAATAATATATAAAGAACCTGTCTATATTTCTGAGACGAGATATTATATAGACTATTTGCATTGCTCGGACTATCACCCTCATCTTTGTTGCCATATTTATCACAACGTTTCGGCATCTTCAGGTGGTTGGCATGTCGAACTGAACACTTTATTCCGCTTGCTTGGGTAGACTGTTCTCGTTTCACGTGTCATGTCTAATGAATGCCAGTTATTAGTCATCTCTTGTTAACTGGTCCTGTAAGTGGGTCTAACTAACGCCTTTATCCACTGTGCCATGTATCCTTGACAGGACCCAAAGCGTGTGAGTTCAATACCTGGTTAAGGCGGCGGAGAACTTGGGGATTAGAATTAACAGGAGATAACAGGAGTAAACACCTGCGCAGAGTCTTCAACCGTGGATAAATCTGTGAAATTTACGATGTCAAATACGATAGAAAGGCTTTAATTCTCAATGGGACTATATATTTTTTTTCTGCTGGTAAAAGTTTCCTTGGAGCATGAGTCTGTCGCTGTTAATGATCCATTCTTACTTTTATGCAAAATAGCCGTTCCGATACCGAAGAAATTGGCCTTGCTAGCTACGATTATTTCGCGTTTAAGATTGAAAAGCGTCAAAAATGTCCAGCGTCAATGTCTTATTTTTCTTCGACGAGTTTTTGACATCCGCCTCTCTGTAGTAGGAAAATCGTTTTCGCAAAAAGAAAATGGATTTTAGGAACAAACACTTAATTGGCTAATGCTAGAAATGCTTGGAGAGAATTCATTTTCTGGATCGAGAATTTTTTGAATGAATGTGCGATACAACATTTTGTTCCATATGTTTCGAATCCAGTCGAACATTAATAATTCGTTGACATTTTTCCTCTATCTGTTGAAGTGTTAAACTAGGTTCGTACTCCAGTTTATTTACGTACCTCTTTGAGAACGCTACAAAGAGCATAGCATCATGAAAAAGACGCCAAACTTGACGAAAACAAATTTTATATTCTAAATGCTTATGCTTTTATTAAGAAAAAAGACCAAAGTTTTTTTTAAATTATTTTTTAAAAAGTTTTCCTTCTTTTTAGAAAATTATAAATTTTGATTAAAAAAAACTTGTTTCTCTTTCTATCACCGGAACTAGTAAAATAACATACAATTTTTAGCACGTATTTTTTTTTTTTTTTTTTTTGGATGACACATATTAATTTTGAAAATCTTGCAAAAATAAGAATAATTGTCGGATGTTAATGAAACTTTCAGAAACTATTCACAGATGATCACAATTATTATAAATATGTTTTCTTATTAAAATCATGGCAGATTTTTTTTTATATTTATTACCCCACCCACTTACTAATTTTTAGTCTAGTTTAGAGATTACAATAGTTAAAACCACAAGGCTTTGAGGAAGGCAAATCACTTTTTTTCGTTTTTAATTGGATCCCCCTACCTGAAAATCAGCTCTGAATTGTAACATACAAAACAATAAAACAAAGATATTATTTAATTTCAAAAGCTTTTATTTACTTATAGTTGTTTTTATGAATATGGAAAATATTTTCTGAAAACAAAGCATTTTTTCGATGAAAAATGAATTTTTAATACAATTATTTGTTATTTCTTTAATTATAAGAGATTTTTACATTTAAGTAGTTAAAATATTATAAAATTAGTTAAAGGCCGTTTCCTAAGCGTCCTTATGAGATAGATCGTTTTTAGCGCGTTGTAAATTGTATCATTTTGACTAATCAGAAGATCCTCAGTAATTAAGAAATTTAATTTTGTGTTTATAATTGGCCTGTAATTATAAAGTACGGAAGACCAACCAGTTTACAATCAAGCTGCTTTATTTGAGTTAATTATTGTTCTCCGCTCTTATGGTCTTTACTTTTACGGAACACGCGTGGAGAAGTTAATTTGATTTTTCAATTTCAACTGAGAAGGGTACCTACAAGTATCTGTATCATCTTATGAAATTTATGTGATCTTATTTTCATATTAATCTCAGTTATAACATTTTTACATAAATGAAATATCAAAATTAATAATAAAATGAATGGAAATACAAATAACACAGTAAAATTTAATAGATGTACATAAAATTATAGTATTTTATGTACACTTCTGATAAAATTTCATAAGAAAGATACCTATAAATTAATTAGATATATTTCTTATGAAATTTAATCCCACTCTTAACAGTCTTATTTTAAAATCTTTGTAATATATTTTCCATAAAGCATCGTAAATGTAAAGGTGAAAGCTAAGTGAAAAAAAAATAGAGCGCTGAAAGTGTTCCTTAAAAATAACGAGGTAAATAATTTGTTCACTTAAATCTAAATAACTTCACTTTTCGCCTTTCGTAGAAAAAATTATGATCACGTAATCCGTCAATATGTCATTCAACACTTTTCAAGGGACGCAAAAGTTTATGACCTGCTTTCTTTTATTTTAAAATTACATGTTTTCGGTTCAAAATATTTTAAATAAACATTATAATTTATGATTTTTTAAAATAAGTTCTGAAAAAATGATAATTGATTTTCAAAGAATTTCAAAGTGAGATTTTCATTTTTTTTATAAAATGGAAAAAAAATGGATGCCATGATTTATTATTTGTCAATTTTGCTGACTCAAAAAAAAAAAACAAGATTTTTAACGAAAATTTCGGACGTGCTCGGAACGATTAAAAAATGTAAAAAAGTACCAAAAAATACTTAGATCTTTTCTCTTGATAATAATATGAACATTTCAACGATAAAATTTTGTTTTCGTCAAGTTTGGCGTCTTTTTCATGATGATATGCTCTTTTTTAGCGATCTCATGGAAGTACCTAAGTTTATTCAATATTCTTCGTCTTATTTCAGCGTCAGTTCCTGATGGCAATCTCTGGGAGAAAATTAAACACTTCAAATTATCTGCTGATAATTCGGACAATTTAAAATTCTCAAACTCTTGGTTCACAATGCTTACAAAGTATTTCGACCGTCTGTGGAACAAATAGGTCTTTTGGTTGACTATTTCCGACAACGAAGAAATAGTATTATCAGGAAATAACTCACTAGCGTTCCTTGGTAATATATAATTTACAAATTTCGTATATTCTACTGGACGCAATTTTCTAAGCCGTAAATGTACTTTTTTCCGTCAGTCCATCCACAATAATAGTTTTCCAATATATCAGCGTATCTAGGAAAATAAGTCGAAAATGTTAATTCTTCTTCTGGGCTATATACGAGCTAACATATTGCATTTACAACGGCGTGCTATGAAGATGAGAACGCATTTCACTCAGTCTTACTTTTAATGAATAGATTCAACATTTGTAATTGTGATTCCTGTGAGCGTAAAAGTACTTCCTCGAAACTCTTTTGTTATCGTAGAAAATCTTGTTGTTTCATCATCTCCAATATGGCTAATTTGATGTCTTCCATTGTTGAATTTTTTAAAAAATTTAACTAGCGTTATTTTTACCAAGTCAAATTATTGTAAGTTGCTTGAAGTCCGTGTGTCGTTGAATCCCCTGTCCCCAATCCGGATTCGAACCTTATTTCTGCAAGTGCAACAACCTCCTGTGATGCAGGTGGACGGGAAGCGGTCCCACGCTTTTGCGCTGTCACGGTCGGTTCGTCAGGTTTGCGCGCTGTTACTTCTACTTTATCTCAGCAACCATGAGTTTTTTTTGCTTACCTGGCGATCGATTCGTAACGTGCAACCTCGCAAGGAAGTAGCCTTCAAATATGGCGGGGCGGATTTGCCTGTCATCAGTGTCACCTTGGTTAAGAAGAAACAGCTTAGCACTTCTTCTACCATTGTCCACTGGTTTATGTGAACCTGGCTAACTTTGATTTTCTCTTTTAAGTCCCCTTAAGCACAACGGGGCGGTTTTCTGTGAACCCTTCCCTGATTAAGTTAGACGTTTCTTGTTAATGTGAATAAGTGTTGTTCCTGGCCTACTTCCGGTACTTTCTTTTTGTTATGATCCATTTCGAGATTCCCAACTTCCCTAGTTTGTTTGTAATTATACAAAAAATCCGGCGGCCTGCAGGTTAGCAGCCAGATACTCTGATGATCCACCCTATTGAATACATTGGACTGATCTAAATTGATCATCGCGACTTACTTGTATTCTTCTACAACTTTTATGATCGTGCGGACCAGATGTAGGTTGCTTTGAATCGTTTTTCTCTTCACAGCACAAATCTGCTCAGCTCGCAACTGCCCGCAAATGCTCTGTCAGGATTTTGACCAAAATCTTTAACCCTGGAAACCGAGGAATATCAGCCAAACAGCTACTAAACTCGTCGCCAGTGAGACCCGGCTCCCTGGTAAACCGGCTCTCAAAATGTCGCTGAAACGCCTCACACATGCATTTGGTAGATCTCGGAATGCGCACTTCCGGAGTATTGACCTCGCGAATGTATCAGTTGGAACCTGGACTGATCTCTTCCTTGAGCAATTTTTCACCTATATTTATAACTTCATAAGACGTCTTGTTTAACCTATATCTAATTACATGACCCTGGTACCGCTTGCTAGCCTCACGTTCCAGAGCCTGCCTAGTTATAATATCCCTAAGAATACTCCAACCTCCACTCGGGTCAGACTTTCCTCTAGAGTCTTCACAATCTTAGCCTTAACTAGATCGGTGTGTACGCTATATTCGATAGTGAAAGACCTAATCCTATCCGTAAGCCTCTCCCACCATATCCTAATAGCCGTCCTCACTAGTTCCTTGTGCACTAATCTAGACAGCTGTTGCTAGAAGTCATGCCTGTCCAGTAAAGACTGATTGACCTTTCAGTATCCAGCTATTCTAAGGCTAGCAACTAACACCATCCGGGCACAGACGAGTTTATGGTCCGAATAATCCAAACGCGGGAAAGTGCGACAATCTAGCAAATCTTGATCGACCCTTCTAGTTAACATAATGTACAGGTAGATGGCTACCTGGAGAGACGGCCACATCTCGAGCCCCGGATGATCTCTCCCTTATCTATCGACGGGCCCAAACCTGTCGATCAGGTTAACCATGCTACGATCGCCCGATGTCCTCCCGCTAGCTCCCCGCCTCCTGTCTATCTTGGGGACCAGGATGGAATTTCAGTCCCCCAACCGATGGGAAAAGTCGAAATGCTCCATCTGGTCGTTGGGCGCATAAACTGCAACGACCCGAAATGAGACACTGTTCACGGCAGTATCGGTCGGGATCAAGCGCCCCATCCAACACCGCAACGACATGGACACAGTACACCTTCGCAACCAGGGAACGTTTTACTAACAAGGCAAAACCTCTGGTTCCCACATGTTGAATAGAAAACAAAGTCGCTAGACAGCACACGCGTGTCCCCTGATCGTAGCCACATCTTCACCGAAGGACGAGAGATCACGAAGAAGGCGGAGAGCCTTACCCCGATCTGTGAAGCCCATCGCATTCAAGCTAGCTAGCTTGATAGATATCTTTTAAGATCAACAGTCCCTTATATACAGACTGGACGAAAATCTGTTGGAGTCAAGATCCCGACGGATCTTTCCAGACTACCGGTCCCTACATCGGACGTAATTCGTCCTTCTGTGACAATACCACCGACGATGTGGGGAAAGTTAATTTTAGAGCCCTATATAGAGATGGGTGGAGAAAAACCGCGACCCTCTCAGAGCAAAATTGTGTTAATTTCTTAGTCTCTGTGACTCTATCTGAGCCATCCGGGGCATGGGGTAGGCATCTTTAGCCTTTGCAAGATGGTCCCTCGATGTTTCTGATAAGGAGTGATTACAACGGGGACGCCGGAAAAGTTTCTCGGTTTCTCTGTTGATTTCCCAGTTTCATTGACGAAGAAAAAATTCACAAGACAAGAACTTCCTTACTTCTTTCAAAGGTTTTACTACACGAAGGTATAATTAGAAACTGACTTAATACTAACTCTCCTCGGCTTGGCTTATTTATATAAACGGAAAATTCAGTTCATTTATGTCCTATATGACATCATGTTACAAATAACGAAGATTTGTCAATTTTGAACGCATCGTTATTCAGGAACTCTTGTACTTAACATCAGAAAAGAGCAGTTGAAATTTTGGGGGCACATAAAGAATAAGGAGGGCTTGGAAAATACGATACTCACAGGAGAGAACGAAGGAAGGAGAGAGGAAATCAGTGCGTAACATACATGAACAGCATCAGAAAATGGGTGATAGAACAGCTTTGGGGATAAATAACGAAGAAAAGATAAAACTTATTAAGAGCTACAACGGTTAGGGAGAAGTGGCAAACCATGTTTGGCTACGTCCTGAGGGGACACGGAACCTAAAAGAAAGAATTAGTCTCTGTTCGACAGGGTACTGACGGGTACACGGACGAGATACACGGGTTCGTTTCAAAAAATGCCCACCTATGATTGATTCAACCAACATCGGTCAGGAGAAATGAGGCAATCGAAAAGTCGATAGGGGGGAAAAAGATTTATGTTCTCCGAATCAAGATGGTGAAAGAAATGCAATAAAAAAAAAACTCATGAAGTTTCTGATGAACAGATTGCAACAAACATTGAAGACATTTTCAAATCTTATTTCACGAAGCCAAACGGAGTGTCTGAGTTTAAATGCGTTCTATTTGATGTTTGTAGTGGAATGTATTTAAATTCAACATGATTAATAGGAACTATTTCATACACATATATATCTGTGAAGGGCGGACTAAATGTAATGCTTGTTCTTCAATTACAGCAGATTTAATAAAATCTTATAGACATACCAAAATGGACAGAACATATTGGGGTTCCAAATATGATTTTCTATAGTTCAATGGCAACATGTATATTCGTCTCGTAGAAAATCCTTGATTGCTTCCTTATCCATATACGAGTGGCCTCTTCACATTTTAATCATTTGAAAAACCTCTACAAAGGACAACGCGTGTTCTCCAAGCCAAAAATGTATCTTATACCAAACATTTTATTCTACATCATAGTGTATGTCAGCATTTTGGAAATCCACTATGCATAGATCGATTTTTTTGTTTAAAATGCCGATATTTAATTTTCTTGGGAGCTTTAAAGTAATAAAAAATGATATATGTTATTCTGCTTTCACAATTGTATACATGGTAGATGATACTCAGCTTTTTTGCATCTAAATGGCAGCATGGATATCATTACGAGAGACGGCGATAAGTGCGTTTTATGTTGTAGTTTTGCCGAAGTCATATTTTAGAATACGGTTTGATTTCTTTAAGAATTTGTAAGATTTTAATTAATGTCCTGAAATAGTTTTTGGCTGTTTGAGTTTACTCAAAGACTTGAAGTAATGGAAGATATATTTTACGTCTCCTGCCAACGCTTATCAAGGTGATAAACCTTTACATTTTAAGGGTATTCATACTTATATTATGGTTTAATTTGTTTGATTTTGTTTAGAGGCATAGCAGCACTTCTATGGGTTATTTAATGCCGATATCTAAATATTTTGAACATATTGCTTCAACTATAAATAAAATGTATCTTTTGAAATTTTGCTATAAAATTTATTGTTGGTAACTTTGTTTTAAAATATATTCTTGTTAACTCTACTACAAATATGTATTGTTGATATTTTTAATATAAAAATGTATTGCTGGTAGTTTACGATAAAAATGTATTATCCATTCACGGTGTGTAGGTGTTCAATATTTCTCATAGCTGGGATCCTAACAGGTGCTACCATGACGAGTCAGGGTAGATCTGCGCACAGCTATCAAAAGGTGGTTCCACGTTCCTCAAAATCTCCAATTTCCCGATCAAAAATTATGCTGAAGACATTAGGTTTATAATACCCAGAAATTTATACACAGATGCCCTCAAGGATATATGAATAAGGCGTTGGCTAGATCAAGTGACAGGACCCAAAGATTTGTGAGTTCAATATTGGTTAAGGCAGTGGATAACTTGGAGAGGGGAATTAACAGGAGATAACTGATAACTGACATCCATTAGACATGTCACGTGAAACTAGAACAGTCTACCCCAGCGAGCGAAAAAAACTGTTCAGTTCGACATTCCACCTGAAGAAGGCCGGAGCGTACAACGGCCGAAACGTTGTGATAAATATGGCAACAAAGATAAGGACTATAGTCCGAATAATGTAAATAGTGTACATCTCAGAAATATACACAAATATGCATTTCATGATGACTGTATAGCGTCTGTGTTAAACCGCATTCACTGGTTAGTGGTGGACAGGGCCTCTCCGTGGCAAATTCGTGTACAGGACGCTTGCACACTGTCTATTTATATCATGTTTACCACGTGAAAACTATTTCCAAGGTGTCGCAAGGTTAAAAAGGTTGGTAAGCGATGGTCTAAGTCAGGAGAGCCTTTCAGATTCACTGTTGTGCTTCCCCTAGGCTACTAGTCTTATCAAGTGTAAAGATTCTTACCTACCATGACAGCCGGTTAGCTGGAGGAAAATGGATTCATGAGGAACGTGGAACCACATCTTAATTCCTGGTGGTCCCATGTCTACCCTGATTCGGAGTAGTAGCACCTGTTAGGGACCCAGATATAGGCAAATATAGTTAACCCCCAAACTGAGGACAAAACACTGTAAGAGTGTAAAAATAAGTTTTAATACCAGCAATGAATTTTTTGAAGTAAAAATATTACCAGCAATACATTTTTGAAGGAAAATATTATTACCAGCAATGTATTTTTGAAGGAAAGAATATTATCAGCAATAGCTTTTACGAGAAAAATATTACTAACAGTACATTTTTGAAGGAAAAAAATTATTACCAGCAATACTTTTTTAAGAAAAAATATTACCAGCAATAGAAATCTTGTCGGCATTAAATAACCCATTGAGGTTGATAAGCCGTAAAACACACCATACCAAACCAAATCGAAGATTTTGAGATGGGTTTGTCATCTCCTTCTTATCTTTCGATTTTTGGTCCTGGTTTCACTGATTTACGATCATATCACGTTGCAACGCTTTTCTCATAGCATCACCGAAGTTAAGCAACGTCGAATTGGTTCAGTATCTAGATGGTGGACTGCACGGGAATATAAGTTGCTGTAATCTTAAATGTGCGAGTTGTATAACGGAAAACAGTTCGTAATCGGTAAGTCGAGTTCAAATTCACTACGGCGCAAAAACCCTTAGGAAAGTAATACATCCACATCTCCCTTCAGCTATGGATTAATTAGTAAGATTTGAATCAGAAAATCATTATTAGATCTGAAAAACATTCTTACAATCTAAAAATATTTTCTGGCTTTAGTTAACCTGCAGGAGATTAAAAAAATCAATCTTGACTCTACTCGAGTGGTTGACTGATGTCTCTTATGTCGCCATGACGCATTTTTAACCGCTTTTCTTTCCTACTGAAGATGGCTGAATCCACAATAGATGGGTTTTTTTAAACGGTGTCCGTGTATCTCTTCCGTGTGGCCGTCGATTCACCGTCGACTAGTGGCTAATTCCCGGAATTTACGGTAAATGTTAAGTCTTCCATTCCTGAAACGTAGTCAGCACGATTCGCTCAGAGTTTGAACGCTTCACGGTGATTCCAGTTTCTGCGTCAATAATCGCACAGCTATTCGCATGTACAAGGTGACCCCACAAAAATTGACATCATTTTGTAGTTCAATAACATAGCCAATTCTCGTTCTAATGATCACAAATTTTAAGAAAATGTGTAAAACCTAAGTTGACTGCGCGAACTCAATGAGAATCTAACAGGAAGATGAGCCATGCGTGTCAGTGATCACAATGTGCTTTTGAAATAGCCATCACGTTCACATGACATGAAGAATTGTAATTTTTTCTATGGGGCTATATGAAAGGACATGTCTATATCCCTGATCTTCTTACAAGCCTAGAGGAACTTAAGTAGAGAATCACCGAGTTGCTGGAGAATGTTACGCGAGACATGCTACAACGTGTCTGGCAGGAGCTGGACTACCGATTTGACATATGTTGCGTCACACGTCATGCGCATACTGAACATTTGTGAAGCTTTGAGACATCGATTCTAAAATCTACAGCCCTTTGAATATCTTGTTTTAATTTTCAGGAATAAAGTTTTTATTGTTCAACATGAAGTTTATTTAATTTGTATATCTAATCTAAAATCTACAGTTGCGCTCAGAAGTCAGCAGGCAGTCTTTTTATTTTCTTTCTTTAGTAGACTATTCTTAATACTGAATTATAAATTCTATGTATTAGGTTGGTGCAAAAATAATGACGTTTTCTCACACGTGTTACTATGTGAGAAAACGTCATTATTTTTTGCACCAACCTAATACAATATATTTTGTTGACACCTTGCGCTGTCAACAGTCTGTCGCACAGCGGCTGACGGGTAAAAGCGATTCAAGTCTCCCAGCTCATTTCTGCAGAGGGTTTATTGTCACTTCTAACATTGTCGATTACTTATTTGATGTCTCTTCTAAAGGATTTGATTTACGATTCTCTGTTAATTAAGACAATTCGTTTTTCTTGACTGTAGCATTAAATGTAATTATATGAAAGCCTGTTGCAACCAACAGTTATTCAGGTTTAATGACTTTTTTCCGTTATCCACATTCGTTTCTCGTTAATCATCTCCGTGTTGACATTATCTGACCTAATCTCAGATTTGACATATTTTTTTTTTCTAACGTAAATCTTGATTAACAGATCGACCATATATTCGATACATAACTATTGAAACATAACCAATCCTCTATTATGTATCAGTAAATCATTGTTTATATTTCAAGCTCGCCTGTCACTGTTATATGCGTTGCTATATCGTATTGTATAAATATTATAGTTGACATACATACATTTATTGCAGCAGAAATGTTATCGCTATAAATTCACCTGGCATTTCGGAAATGATTTTCTTTTCTTTTATTTTTGTTTTTGTTTTTTTTTGTTTTGTTTTTTATTACATTTGGCTTTCGTGTATTTCCGTTCTAGTACAATTGTGCTGCCACAAAGCAAATCACTTTAGTTTTCGAAATACCTGCTTTTGTAGATATGTGTCGACTCAAATATAGAAACATGATAAATGTCGTTCTTTATTCTTTTTTTTTTTTTTTTTTTTTTTTGCGGGGCATATAAGCAAGAATATAGCGTTGGGAAATCATCGTTAATAAGAACAATCTTAGCGGATCAAGTAAATAAGTAGGAAATCGTTCTTTTAAAATTCATCTCCTAAAAGAACTATTTTCTGAAAAACCTCTCTCGTCTAATATAGCGACCGCTAGAATCTCTAAATATAATACATAAGAACTATAGACTTTGTTCGATTATATAAACCCTATTTCTCTAAATCGTTTTATATTATGAAGAGTTTTATGATTATTGTTGAAAGACGCAAAATCGCTCTGGATAATCGTTTGTACGATGTGTAGAAAAATTATAGATGGGAAATGTTCATCTTATGATAAAAATCGAACGCCTCTCTTTGTTTTTGACGGTTTTTATTTATTTTTTTAATTGTTTTTTGTGTATCTTTTTAGCTTTTTGTTTTTTGTGTATCTTTTTAGCTTTTTGTTTTTTGTATATTTTTGTGTCTTTGAGTTTTGTTTTTTCTATGATTTTAAGTTTTTGTGACACTTTTCTACGCATTTCTAGTAAGTTTTTTTTAATGGATATATTAATATATGATTTGAAAGTCTGTCCAAACATCGCAATCTTACCCTGTTTCCATGGCAAATGTTCAGATTAGCTCATTATTTAATTCAGCCATTTACAACAAGGAATCGACTCAAACTGATTTCCTAATATTGCAATTATTCCCCTGTATTCCAAATCTAAAGAAAAAGTTACTTCATATTTCAAGTTCCTCCCTATTCTAGATATAAAAAGGAATATCACGGATATGCAATGTAATTGGCCCTGATCTGGCATCTCGTCTGCAGTCGCTCTCTCAGAGACGTGACGTCGCCTCTATCAGACAGTTGTTACTAGCAGCCGAAAACAGAGAGACGTAGAGAGGGCGGACATAAAGGGACCAGAAAACGCTCTCTGCGGCGCGAAAAGGAAGACACCTCCGTCGACTATTTGACTCTTTACAAGCGCACCACGCCTACCTCACTCGTCTATCAGAAAAAGTTACAAGCAGAATAAACTTTTTCTTGCTGCTAGAACTCGTCTTATTTCTTTGGTAACGATCTGGTCAAAGAGTTATTTCTTTGACTGGAAGAAGTTGCACCCTGAGAACTAACCTGGTATCTGGTCTGAGCTGTAACGTTACAGATTGTAAGAATTCTTTGGAGATAATGACCATTTTCTGATGCACGTTTTACTATTTAACCTATATCTGGGAGGATAAGAGGTTGATTCATACCTGGGGTACACAACGATAAAATCGGCCCTTAAGAAATTGATATTCAAGGATATAATGAATGACCAAAGGGATTTAATATACCTAGCGAGTCTGACCTCATGGATGGCAGAACAAGACTGCTAGGGAAAATAACGGAATAGATACTGATTAGATGGATAGGAAGTTGTGGAGACACTTAATCTGAAAAGGATATAGAAGGAAACCTGTGCTCACACAGAACGCACCTGTTCCCGCCCGCCAAATAATCGTAAACAAGAAACCGACTCCTTTCTCTGATGGGTGCAAGTAAACAATACTCGGCAACATAAGGAAATGAAGCATGTGTACCAAACTAAAGGAAGTTTTGTGGAAAAAGAACTCTAGTATATGTTCTCGGCACGACGAATTATATTGGCAATGTTTGTCTGGTAAATCTATCTATCTATCTATCTATCTATCTATCTATCTATCTATCTATCTATCTATCTATCTATCTATCTATCTCTGCGTCCATATCTTTTATCAGGATGTAGGTGATCGCGGCTCTCCGCAACCTGTGCCGTGTTCCTTCAAGCGATTTTACGACTCCTCATTCTTTATGTTACTCTGTCAGCTATCCATTTACTCAAACACTGTTGCCTCCAACGTGATCTGGCCCCTTATTTGTTTTATTTCTTATGTTTCTCCCAAATGTTGGTCCCTCTCGGGTCTCATTGTCAACTGCGATTACACGGCCTTGTAGCGGTTTTTCACGACTATAATGATCTCTTTTGCTTAACGAATCCATTGGTTCGATTCGTAAGAGAGATCAAAATCTGGCAAATAAATTTCTTCCGAATTGAGTCCATTCATTCTTCTATCGCAAGAGAAAGCAAATAGGGGCTTTAACTTCCAGCTGATTACTGGCGTACTTAGGTAAACGCTCCTCTGATTGTTGTGGTTAGGCAAAAGTTCCTTATCTACGTTACATAAGCTTTATAACATAAGCTTTATTACCAACATACTTGTGTATTTGTTTGGACACGCTTCTACGCATTTCTAGTAAGTTTTTTTAATGGATATATTAATATATGATTTGAAAGTCTGTCCTCACATCGCAATCTTACCGTTTCCATGGCAAATGTTCAGATTAGCTCCATTATTTAATTCAGCCATTTACAACAAGGAATCGAGTCAAACTGATTCCCTCTGTATTGCAATTGTTCCCCTGTATTCCAAATCTAAAGAAAAAGTTACTTCATATTCCAAGTTCCTCCCTATTCCAGATATAAAAAGGAATATGACGGATATGCAATGTAATTGGCCCTGATCTGGCATCTCGTCTGCAGTCGCTCTCTCATAGACGTGCCGTCGCCTCCCTCTATCTTTTTTCACGGTAACAGCTCCGGTGAGCTGCTTTTGCTGGTCCCCAGATTTCATGAATTTAAGTGTGCAAATAGACTGGCATGTCGCTCTCACACTTTCACTGTCGAAACTGTTAAATGTAGCCATCTCTTCTACTCCAATAGCTTCATGTCTCGCACCTCCCGCCTGTGGAACTCCCTTCCATTTTCCTGTTTCCCTGATAGCTATAATCTCCAACTATTCAAATGTAATGTCAATCGACGTCTCCAGATGTTTTGATCTATCCCCTATCCTTCTCTTCATCATTTCCTTTATCACTCCTATTTGCTCACACTCCACCTCTCTGTAACCCCTTGCGTGCTAGTGGCTCCCGCCTTGCTTGGGGTAAAACGCTTAAAAAAAGGTTCCTCCTTATTGAAATTTTAAGGCTACTCTTGTCGTTTCACAAGAAATGCTACTTTATGGAACGAACTCTTCCTTGAATGCTTCCCTTTAAATTCTTTAATCTTAATCGGCTCCAATAAAAGATTAACTGTTATCTGTCCTCTTTCCGTTCATGATCCTCACTTTTCACCTCCTTTTCATATCACACAAGTCTTTCAGCAATCATCACTTTAGGGACGTTTTGGCCTTGTATTAGGTAATTTAAAAAAAAATAAAGCAAAATGAATCTCAGCATTCGATTCAAAAGATGTCTCAGTAATCATTTCGGAATCTCGCAGAGACCTGCCTAAATGTTTTAAAGAAAGGTTTTACGCATATCGCATTTGGCAGTTTCTCATAAAAAAAGTGACAATAAATGAGGTATTTGCCAATATCTCGGCTTGACAAAAGAGTCACTACTTTACTGAACAAACGGCCGAAACGTTGTGATAAATATGGCGACAAAGATGAGGACAATAGTCCGAATAATGTAAATAATGTACATAATACCTCATCTCAGAAATATAGACAGACTCTGAAGAAGGCCGGAGCGTACAACGGCCGAAACGTTGTGATAAATATGGCGACAAAGATGAGGACAATAGTACGAATAATGTAAATAATGTACATAATACCTCATCTCAGAAATATAGACAGATTGAAAGAGGTATAAATCCACCTCTTCTCTCCACTACCTATGGGTTAATTAGTAGCACTTGTCTAAGTAGAATCATTATTATCTCAAACAGTTTTTATAAGCTGAACAAAAATATTACTGCAAATAACCCGCAAAAGGTTGGTATGCCGTAAAAAATAATCAAGAAATTAATATGATTGTAATTATCTACCCCGACGATATATTATTATATTGTCATGAGAGACGGCATCACGAAGATTTAGACCATAGTCAGCATTTTATTTACACTATTGACATTGTGCGGCCTGTTGTCTTCATATTCATTATCATATGTCACCCCAAAAAGCCGGAGCGCACAACGTTTAAAACTCCGTGAATATGGCAAAAAAGTTGGGGAAAACAACATGAACGATATAAATAAATTAAATAGATAAACTAAAATAATAATTATTAAATAGTTGATTCTTCTTTTCGCACAGGTAAATTGATTTCTTAGGGTTTAATATTAAAGTTGAGGCTACCTTATCCACTACTGATAAAATTAATGAATAACCATTTCTTTGTGCTAAGCATTTTAAATTGGTGTACATACTTCTATGTCATATATGTAGGGATATAAACGTGTGAAAAGCGAAAAATAAACAATCTTTTAATACAGCTCTACAAAATTATATATATTTTATAGTGAGTATTTCTTTTCATTTAAATTGAAAGAAACGAATTACGAAGATCCTCGTGAAACAAATTGACACAATTTTTTTTATTTTATTTACAATACAACCGAATCAATTGCATTAGTATAAGAAACAATGTGTTTTCATAAGGAGAGTGTTACGTATTTATGTAGTTTTATGAATGCCTGTAATTTTATTAGTAGTCAGCATGTCAGTAGGTGAAGCTCTTATAATTACTACTAACATATTGTTTCATAACTCGGTTCGTATGTTTGAAGTGTGCTTTATTTACTTTTAAATCACGAGGCTATTGCAAGTGGTTACTCGATAAATATGCCAAATTTTGAACAATTAATTATACGAAGGTTGTGAGAATTCGGCTTGTACACAGCAAGTCACAACTCTATTGTCTATAAATATTCGTGATGTTTAGTTAGTTTTTCAGTTTCTTTTTTCTCTCTAAACTGTGTCCAGTGTGTCCAGTGTGACAGAAAAAACTGAAAAATAAGTTACCAGCAAGTCTGTCAAAAGTAGAATATTTATGTCGGACCTGTGACAGTATGTTTAAAGAAGATAGGCTCGAAGAAGCTAAAATTAACTTACTAAACTGAAAAGTTTATTGGTTAATAAATATGTGTTCCAATTTTTAAATATCTATTTTTAGGAAGGAAAATATCGTGGATTATTTTCTGGAGTGATCTTTCAAATTTCATAGCAGACATCAAACATGGCTGATTTTCAAAAGTCTTCAGCGCGATTGAAATAACTTCACTGATTGGTTAATAAATGCAAATCTGGAAATACAGATCTGGAGCCTATGTTTTGCACAAAAATGAGTTAATCGAGGTTTTTAGTAATATTACTTAAAAATACTGATTTTTCTACAATTTTTTACGGGGTTCCACAGATAAAATCGCTGTAGAAACGAATGTAATTAATCAACACTCGTGTTGCCTCAGTAGGGAGGTGAGAAGATGTCCCCTAAGACGTTGTTCAAAATGACAGAATGAAAAACAATCCCTCGATAATATTATGCATCATATTTCCGATGTAACGTCTCTAGTACATCCATAATGTGCAAACCCAGAATATTAGCACATTACTTAGAGCAGCCAGTAAAATAATGTTCTTTCTTTTAGGTGATTAATCGAAAACCCGTTTCTATAAAAGGCGTCCTTTTTTAAACATGCTGTCACAGGCCCGATATAAATATTCTACCTTTGACAGACTGGCTGGTAACTTATTTAGAATGATTTATTTCGCCCCACTTAATTGAAAGTCACCATATTACCGACTGACCACAAGCCATTATGCGGAACCTCCAAAATCAGTCTGTCGCCAATGATACACACTGACTACTTTGCTAATGTGACATATACAAAAATTAACCGAAATATTGCAGCAGATCGTATGCCTAGGTCATCATTTGCAGTACAGGAAGGTGTTAGTGATGTTTCCAGAAGTTGTAGCGGAAAAATATCAAAGAATGACGAGCTATCATAACCTGAATAATTTCCAGCATCTCACAAGAATTGTACAGTAATCATAATCACAAATCATAATCAATCATGATCAGACGTGGGGTCGTTATGCTACTGAACACCTGACTAGGCCTCTCACTATATCTTGGCGGCATGCCAATGTCTGGGTCTCTGGGAATGATCTTCGTCCACGCAGTGACATTCTCAGCTCAATTTTCTACTCCCTGCCGTTTCGATTTTTTTTCATTTGTCTAACTGATCTCCCGCTACAAGGTTCAAGAGCGACTCAAGATTGGATGAAGTTTTGTATAGACGTATGATGTACGTTGACATTATGAGTTTATGTAGGAGGGGTAATGATAGACTTTAGACTTAAAGAGGTTAAGGCTTTACGCTCCGGCCTTCTTCAGGTGGTTGGAATGTCGAACTGAACCCTTTATTTCGCTCACTGGGGTAGACTGTTCTAGTTCCACGTGCCATGTTTGATAGATATCAGTAATCTCCTGTTAATTTCCCTCTGAGAGTTCTTCACTGCCTTAACCGGGTATTGAACTCACACATCTTGGGTCCTGTAACTGAATCTAACCAACACCTTTATCCACTGTGCCATGTGTCCTTGAGAACATCTGGCTATGAATTTCTGGGTATTATAAACCTAATGTTTTCAGAAACCATTTTTACCAGTGCTCATATTGCAATTTTGCTGTTATCATTGCATGTTTTTACCAGAGCTCATATTGCAACTATGTTGTTATCATTGCTTTTCTCTGACATTCGTAAACTTAAGGAATCAGCATATATGCTAAGCCACAAAAATCTCCTGAGCCGACAAAGCATAGAAATAAATACAATATGGGAACCAGTAATAAGGAGTACCGGAGCGTACAACGGCCGAAATGTTGTGATAAATATGGCGACAAAGATAAGGGCAATAGTCCGAATAATGTAAATAATGTACATAATACCTCATCTCAGAAATATAGACAGACTCTGAAGAAGGCCGGATCGTACAACGGTCGAAACGTTGTGATAAATATGGCGACAAAGATGAGGACAATAGTCCGAATAATGTAAATAATGCCTCTTCCAATGTTATATGCGAGTACGTGAATGTAACGATCTCGGCTGGAATTGGAACTCGGCTCTCCGATCTAAATTCTCATTGCATCACACGCGCATACATGCTTAATGCTCCTGAATATGCCCGAGTTGTCATCCATATAGTCACTGATGAAGGCTCGGCGTTGTTCATTTTCTGTGATCTTTCGAGAACCAGTGTTTCGATGTGATACTGCTGTCAGCCTATCAACTGTGGATTGTATTAATGTCAGTGAAGGAAATTGTATGTCAAATTTTGCAAGTTTTTGTCTCCGATATTAGCTTCCGGTAATAGTGTCAATAAAGGAGTCAGCAGTTTGCTAGAAAAGCTGGCGGATAAGTTAATGTCATTAAATGATAACTCAGTTGCTTTTCATATGACAAATAGGATGACAGTGGCGCACAAAACACCCGAAATGAACAATGCAATCAACAACATGCAGTCGAAAAAGCACAATTTTCTTGGGCGTCAGACTGCTTGGCTTTCTTTTGAAGATATAATTCTGAAATATTATAATTAAATATCGTATATCTTGTTCTGCTAAACGTCTTTTTCTTACAAAAGAATATCTGTAAGTTCTATTCTGATACAATCGTTTCTTTTCTCGAATTTCTCACCTGTGAAACTGTTATATAGGATAAAGTGTCAGGACGCAGACACTTGTGTTTGAACATAGATCGCCAGTGAGCAAATACACGCTATCCCCTTATTGAATTAAGTGGATCACATGACCATAGAGGAAACGCATATATGGGAGATAGCGTGTGTCTAATTGATCGCTATTTCTAATCTATCCTCTATAACTATTCGGGTCACTATTTCTACTCTATCCTTTATTACTATACGGACAACTATTCTCTACTATATTCGCTATACTATTTCTCTATTCGGATCACTATGCAGATTACTGTTCCAGCGAGTATTATCAAGCAAGTACTTTAGAGCGAGTGATATTTGAGGGCGCCTGACACCGGTATTGTTTAATTGCGTACTATAGTTGTATCTGCGATTACAAAGTCTCTACTACAATGAATATTACGAAAGTGACAACGAGTATCCGTTATCACAAAAGAAACTCTTTTCCGATTTCCCCAGTCTTTTACGATCTTCAAAAATTTAGGTGCAACATCAGTCACCATCTCCTATCTTCCTGAAGTATGTTCTTTTACTATCCGTTCTCCTCCTTACCGTCCTCTTATTTTCTTTCACGTTCTGTAATCTTTTGCGTCTTAGTGGAATAATCACCTTACTTGCGGTGAAATGATCAAATAGAGAATACAATATTAAATATAAAATAGTTCGCATACTTTTTGTTAGGCACTAATTATTTCCTATAAAATTTCAGTCACCAAACTTTTTCTAACTTTTTTTTCCAAATTTTGATCGATCTTTTTACTATTCTTTGCCCAATGCCGGCGAACCAATAAACTTAAAGGATTAGAAAATTATATTGTAAGGGCGTACAGGAATGAAGAAAGAGCTGCATGTCTGGGTAGCATTCAACAATATTGTTGGAGTAGAACTTCCTCTTCATTAATGGAATATGAATAGAATGAGGATGCCACAACTCACTATACATGGAATGGTGTTTCCTGGCTGTGAATGTCGGAACTAGTGGAATGAAGGAATATAAATCGAACATCTGCGATATAGCAACGAATGGCGATCAACGTTTCGTCTGTGGGGAAATGGGTTGTAGTGTGGAAAATAATTCCTTTCTTCATATTGTCACAAAAAAAATTTAAACCAAACAAACGAAAAAAATCAAGTTAATATTATTTCGATATATTAGCGGTTTACTGTTCTTGTACCACAGAGTCTATTTACAGTATTTACATTGTTCGGGTTGTTATCTTCGTCTTTCTTGTCATATTCATAACGCTCTGAAGGGCACATGGTCCAATGGATAAAAGCATTGATGAAGTCACTTGAGCCAAATAGTTGTGAGTTTAGAACCTGAACAAAAAATTTGAGAGTTGAGTTAGTATTGAGAAGCAACGGAATATCCAGAAAAGGCAAAAAAAAATGGAACTAAAATAATCTAGTGGAGGGGTTTGGAATTCCAAAGTATATCACCTGAAGAAGACCAGAGGGTACAACAGCCGAAACTTCGTAGATATGGCAATAAAGATAACGACAAGAGCCCGAACGATGTAAATAATTTAAATAGTTACAACACCCCCTCTCAGAAATATTAAAAAAAACACCAAAACTCATTGTCATGTTATCGTAATGCTGAGGAATCACAAAAATAAACTATATGCCACTATTTTATACATATATTTTTTTCTTCTGAGTCTGTCTATATTTCTGAGATGAGGTATTATGTACATTATTTACATTATTCGGACTATTGTCCTCATCTTTGTCGCCATATTTATCACAACGTTTCGGCCGTTGTACGCACCGGCCTTCATCAGGTGCTTGGAATTTCGAACTGAACCCTTTATTTTGATCACTAGGGTAGACTGTTCTAGTTCCACGTGCCATGTTCTCAAGGACACATGGCACAGTGGATAAAGGCGTTGGTTAGATCCAGTGAGTGATAACTGACATCCATCAAACATGGCAGAGATGCTGAGTATACTAAGGGCCGAACTTGTGAGCAATGACGAAGATTAAAGAAAATGGAAACAAAAAAAGACATATTTAAGTTCAGAAAGAGGCAGTTGAAATTTCTAGGACATATAATGAGGAAAGAGGGCGAAAAAAAATTCATACTCAAAGGACATATTAAAGGAAAGTTGTTTGGTTTGTTTAACGGCATGTCAACTCCTTATGCGTCATCTAATGCCGAAATTTAATTTTCTTGTCAGGTTTGGTCCCCATGTCAAAAAATAAAATTTATTGCTGATAATTTTTTCTAGTGTAGTTTCGTATTTTTATGTTTTGATCCCAGTTTGGGAGTTCACTATGTGCACAAAGTTTGGAGCCTGACAGGTGCTACCACTCTGGGTTAGGATGGACCTGGCAACAACAACAATTAAATGGTGCTTCCATGATTCTCAAAATCAGATCAAAAGCCTTGCTGCCGGATGTAGTTTATCGTCATACCCAGGACGACTGAAGGAAAGAGACGCAAGAAAACAATGCGTCATCTATTTAGCAAGCTTAGGTAAAGAGATGGCAGAATATGGTTTAAGAGAGATAAGAAAAAAACAAAAAATTATTAAGAGATACAAAAACCAGGAAATTGTGGAGAGCCATGGTCGCCAACCTTATGACGGGACACGCCACATAGAAGAATTCTAAGACGTCCGTGCACCTCGACTTATAATATTTCTCATATAAATCAGCGAGTAATTCGTATTGTGTTTTGGATATGTCAACATGTTGATTTCTCCTCGACAAACAAATAGAAAAATTCTAATATTTATTAATAAATCTTCACTTTAGAAATCGATATTTTGCAATAATATATAGACTTTTATTTTTTACATGCGCTTATCATAAGAGCCATTTGTTTTTAATAAGCGACATCTCAGTGTTTGAGTATCGGTATCTGCTTGCCGGTTAATCTATGTTTGTAATCGATATTTTTATAACATTTGGAAGGAATTTTTTATACTGTAAATATATTCTTCATCTTTTCTGAAATACGATAATATGAATGCGATAATTTTCTTAAGACTTTCACCATTTTTAAGATAAAAATCGTTTTCGTTCTGAGTTCGACTGTAAATATTCTTCATTTGAGTGATTTCCAAGGTAACGTTTTGAATAGAGAATTGGTGCATAATTATCAGGCGTTTTTTTAAATAATATTTATTAGAAAAAAAGAAACATAACAATTCAACAATAATGTTTTTAAATGATTATTCCGGAGCGCGTGGTTATCGACACGCATTTTTCTGGCCTGGAAATAAAATAATATTTTTATTAAAAAAGAAAGTAAACAAAACAGCAATTTTTATTAATAAATAACTCGTCTACAAAAGCGCTTGGTAATTATGCACCAATCTTATCATTATCTTCCGGACCCATATTTATTTTTATTTTATTTGCATTTTTTATTTTATTTTTATTTTTTGAGAACTTATAAATTCTGAAGGAATAATACTTCTGTCATATTACTTATAGACCTACATACAATTTTCTTTACATGATTTACATTGAGATTAATGTGTTCATCTTTGTTGTTACAATCACAATGTTTCAGCTAGCGGGGTCCTCTTCAGGTGTTTGTCGATCCTTGTAACGTCTATGAAATTTCAAACTGAACCATTTATCACATCTACAGGTGATATTTTTTCTCGTCGGTCTTTCCACGTCTAGTGATATCTCGTTTGATCATTTATTACTTGCCCTCTTCCCAATGAGTTTACCAGTACAACTCGGCTATGCACTGAACTCACAATTGTCACCAAATTCATTAAACAAAAGTTTCACCTTCTAGTCAATTCACCCAAAGACGCATAATAATTCATTTCAATCCCTAAACAAGACGATAAATAATTATACAATCACCCAAGACGAGATATACAAAGTGTACAGCACCTCAAAATTAGGAAGTGGCTGCTTTTAATGTAATATCCAAAGCAGAGGAAACAGCTTCCGCAGCCAAGCGATATATGTAAATTCCGTGGGGATCATCTGGTAGACAGCATATCTGATTCCAGTCTAGTGATACAGTTTATAAGTTGTTTGATGATGGACCCGCATTGATCGTCTGACTAACCTTTTCATCAACCTTTTCAGGCATTCGACTAGTAATTATTGAACGTATAATTTGAAACGATACACGATCGGTGCGGAAACGGACATTCCACTCAAAAACCTCGGTTTCTCCGAAGCATGGTCATCAAAAGCCAGAATATTTCGAGATGAATAGTTGATTACTGTGTTTAACGCAGATTTTGAAGTTGGCACGTTACCTGAATTTAATTGCCATCGTAAAGGTCTCAGAGCCGTTTCAATACAACGTTACAAAACACTGCATAATAATCGAACACTATTAGGTAGGATAGCATGTGCTCGTTGCATAGCAGTCATTGATGCAACTGAATTCAAATTCTGGTCAATATTATTGAGTTCCCGTGAACATAAATATCCTTAGGAACTGATGAATCTAGTTCTATCCCTATATATATGGGTTAAATAGTAGAGCAGAGTAATTTCAATCGCTTTTGGAACAGCCATACTAAATGCGGGAAAACTTTTAAAACTGTCGAAAAAGTAATAGGAAACCATTTCATTATCTTTCCAAATAACATATGACAATCCAATGATAATAAAAAAGAAGCTGTGGATAGCCGCGATCGTCTACGTTTAGAAAAGATATGACATCGACTATCTGAGTCAGTAGGCTGGGTACCAATGAACGGTAACAGCACATGTTATTTGCATTGAATAACACATACAGTTCATTAACTTTTTGATGACACTTTGTATATATATTTAAAAAAAAAAGTATGTTTATTTCCTGAATATAATATTCTGAGTTTTACAGATGGAGACTTGTGATAAATATGATGATAAATTTGAATGTATTAACTTAGTAGGCAGGAAGTCGATGAAAAAACACATTTAGTACAATATGGAAGTTATCCGGTAATTTTTCAAATTGACAAATTTATTAAAAACCATTGTTATTGTCTAGTAAATGATTTATTCAAATGTTTTCTTATTTTGTTTACTTGGGAAACAGTTTTTCATTTATGCAAATTTGGGTGAAGACCAACGCTAGTTTTATTTTTTTTCCTTTTCTTGTAACTGTTTATACAAAGGATGGAAAATGCGTCACTGAAATTTGAACATGCATTGGATTAAAAAATAATTGAATTCCAAAAGCTAAACAATGAACGAAGAGACGGGGAAATTTCGTTAGAAACAAAAGTGCTCAAATACTTAAGTGTAATACAAATCCTCTTGAATACCGAATGTTGGACAATCTCCAGACGGACGAAAATTGAAGGCAATACACAAATTTGTTTCTTTTTTTCCTCTTTGGTCTCTCCACATCTAGGGATATCTCTTTTGTTCATTTATTGCTTGCCCTCTTCTTACTAAGTTTACCAGTACAACTTAGCCATGGATTGAACTCACGAAATCTTTACGAAAATGAAAACAAAAAGAGCACTTTCATTCAAAGTCAGAAAAAGACACCTGAAATTTCATGGAAACATCATGAAGAAGGAAGGCTTGGAAAATCTGATGCCAACAAGGCATATCGAGGACGAGAGCGACAAGGGAAAGCAGCGGACTACTTACTTGATTACTTATGGCGGACCGGGGACGGGAGGATTGGCAAAAGCGGACACATTGCTAATGTTTACAATGGATAGGAGTTTGTGGAGTGCCATAATCCCCCATGTCCTGAATGGACACGGCACGTAGAAGAATGTTTGAGCTATTCTTCTGGTTTCCCGGGATTTTTGAACATGAATAAACCAATAGCATCTGTGTTCTTTCGACATTTCTGAACTAGCAGGCTATCGCTTTGCAAAGTAAGATATATTCACTACTTGAAATCTTTTAAATAAAAATTTTAGTTGAATGTTTCATTCATAAATTGGATGTAAACATGAAATAAAACATTTGTATTTACTATGATTTTCCAAGCACAAAGCCGAAACTAAAAGGCACCTAGTGAGGATCGCACTCACTACTCCGTCGTAATTGCTAAACCATTACATCACCTCAAGGTGACTAACATTTGTATTTATTCAGATAGCTAAACATTAGAATTTTAGCCGTTTTAAAACAAATGAAACATCGTGAAGCTGAATAACATTGAACAGGTATTGATAGAAATAAAATTGAACAGGTATTGACAGAAATAAAATATATCTATTTATATGAATGAAAAACATGACATGGTAATTTTTCTAGCAAAAATTAGTTGTTTTTCTATGGGATTAATGTTCACTATTTATGAAATGCTGAGAGGGGTTGTGGATGTTCAATATATTTGTTCAAAGAATACGACAGTAAAGACAGAAATTATTTAGTCGAATTTGCGGGCAGGCTTGTTATAGTTAAGGAAAGTTTTACAAATATTAGGTTGGTGCAAAAATAATGACGTAATAATGTCGCTTTTTGACGTATTTTTAACGTCAAAAAACGACATTATTACGTCATTATTTTTTGCACCAGCCTAATAATAGGCGCCAACTTGTTGAAGGCGAAGTAAAATGCAAATTTTGAACTTTCTGCACTATATAATACAACGCTCCTGAACAGAATTATTTTTGATATGTACATCAAAACATTACCCAAATAAAATAAGAATAATGAAGGGCAGTTAATTAACGAAATATATTTTTTTAAAGCAATATTCAAATTAGTTAAACCTGAAAACTGATAGTGCCTAGAATTCAATAATATATTAGACAGAGATTTACCCGCCAGAGTGTGAATTGCTATAAAACAAAGAGGTATTTTTTCAACCCCAGTCTTCTGTGGGAGAACTGAGCTCCAATTTCTGTTTTATACATGTAGAAGTGAAGATTTACGAGGACTGACAGAGTGGTGTCTGTGTATAAATTATGTTTCATTGGTTTTTGTGTGTCATTCATTCTTTTATGCAATTTTTAAATATCTCTTTTTCATAAGTCTTTAACAAAAAAAAACATGCTAAAAACTTTTTTGTTTTTTGCGACGTCATTATTTTTTTTTATTTTTTGAGAAAGTGTTCGCAAAAAGGCTCAAGGTAAAAAAAATAATAATAAGTGGAAATATATATATATATATATATATATATATATATATATATATACAGAGTTTAGTTTTTCGACAAGATCTAGAAAGTCAGTACTACAGGAATATATTAATAGATCTCTATATATCAGAAGCAACCTGATTGTTTAGGTAAAATATTTTGGAAAGAAGTAGACTAAAAGAATACAGAAGAATTTGGTAAGATTGAAACAAAACAAAAAAAAATATTCTCTCAAAAATTTTGAAACTACCTGCGTTTCTCGTTTAGTGTGCATGCGTAGACGTGGCAAAATCAACAAATCTCAGCCCGATGATATCCTAATGTATGAAACATGTCACAAGAATTTTTTTCCGTTTGTCATGCTTTTCTAAACACTGTTGGTTGATATATAAATTTATTCAAAATTACATATCTTTATAACATATATATATATACACACACACACACACACACACATATATATATATATATATATATATATATATATATATATATATATATATATAATTATTTATTTAAAAATATGATTCCAACACGCTACATTCTCATGTTTCAAAACAAGAGCTGAAAACTCGGATTATTTACCTAACCAGTTCTTTCCTATTTTCTATAAATTTTCACCCCCTATATATATATATATATATATATATATATATATATATATATATATATATATATATATATATATATATCGAGTGTAACAACAAAATTGTCCAAATCCTCTAACAGCAAAATTGTTAGATTAGGTTTTGAACCGTTGTATCTTAGAAATGATTAAAGATATTTTACTGGAATTCTCCGAGATTTTTAGAACACTATTGGACTCTACTTTGAGAAATAAAAATTCATAATTACTCTGTAAGCTTCTTGATGAAATCGATCATAAACAAAAATGACGTGTTCATCATTAATTAATCAGAGCTACCGATCCGAAGCTCAGGAAGGATTGAAATTAAATTCAAATACATATACACACACACACACACACACACACACACATATATATATATATATATATATATATATATATATATATATATATATATATATATATATATATATATATATAAATTTACGTGTTTTAATAGCAGAAAATTTCAGAAATAAGTTATTCAAAAAAAAAAAAAAAATTTCTTGAAGGTGGAACAGAGCTTACTTTAATTCAATTTAATTCAAATAATTATATTGAAGTTTTCGGCTCATGTTTTGAAACATGAGAACTCTTATGTAGCGTGTTGGAATCATATTTTTCAATAAATAATTATATTTATGCTCTACTTTTGTATCGAGCACTATTTTTTAAAAATAATAACAAAAATACTAAAGAACTTTGGATTATTTACCTAACCAGTTCTTTTTTATTTTCTATATATTTTTGCACGCACACACACACAACACACACACACACACACACATACATATATATATATATATATATATATATATATATATATATATATATATGAAGAAAGCTCCGTAATATTAACCACAAACACGGCCCCAATCTATTGATAGTGCTCGGAAAAGAAAATATCCCTATCTCTTTAGATACATAAAAAGAACTCTTCCTTCAAGTTAAAAAATAAAAACATCCTTGATAATGGCTAAAAGTATAGCCAAAAGCGCTCGGAATTACAGAACATTTCGACAGTTTCTACACACTCTCTGTCCAGAAAAGAAAACACTTGTTCGAAAACTAAATAAAAAGCATAATCGCATTACCCTGTCTGTTGTCTTTAATGAAACATTTATAAAAGAAAGATTGCTGCCTAAATACACTATATCTCTCTGCCTATCTCTCTCTCTGTCTCTCTCTCTCCCTCTCTCTCACACACACACACACAATATATATATATATATATATATATATATATATATATATATATATAGTCTTATCAGATCAGTCCGGACAAATGAGACATCACAAAACTCTGAGTCGATCTCAGTAAGTATTGTGAGCTTAAATAACTTCTAACACAATAATATATATTGCAGGACGATAGTGAAGAAACAGGTTACGATGATGGAGGTACTGTATCGTTAAATAAAGTGCTTCAGCGAGTGTGAAGACTGACTTTTTTTTAAGACTATGCTTCTGCTTCGTCTGATAAAATGCGACAGTCTGTAGGCTGTGTTCGAAATCATTCTTTTATCGAAGAACTGACCAGCTTCAATGCTGCTGAAGTTAACTGATCAAGACAAGAAGCGACGCTTTCACCGTGACTTGACCGTAAATCGACCATAAGCAAACTAGATCGATCGGGAGGATTGAAGACGTCTCTTTTGATGGATCGACTGAGTTTTGTGTCTGGATTGACTCGAGTTAAATAATTGAGTGAAAGTGAAGAGAACTGAATCGTGAAAGATTTGTAAGAGAACGTTTTTAAAGTTTCTATTCGCGTGTGTGCATTACAGTTTTATTAATCATTTGCCCCCAAGCAAGGCGATAGATCCACTAAGATGGTTACTGTGTATGAGAGAATATCAGAAAGAGAAAGCAATGTATAGGCGAGAGAACGAGCAAAGAATCGGAATTTTAAAACGACAGAAGATTACGATTAATACTGCATTTACATTTTGAAGATCAATATTGAATGGAAAGACGGAAACCGGAAGAGAAATTCACAAGCAAGAAGTGCGATAGAAGAATCTGTCAGCATAGAACTTACGGTTACATATAGCCAGTTCAGCTGTAAAATGATAAGAACTTGTCGCCAATCTAGGAGTGCGCTTAAATTCATAAAGTCTACATGGATGAATGGTAGACTTATAAATGTGTAAGATAGATTCTTCTTTGCATTTTATCAAGAATCTCTAAATATATAGTAAAAGCAGCAGACCAAATGTGGCTGCAACATTCAATACATGGATTAATGGTAGACTTATAAATGTTTAAGATAGATTCTACTGCGATGTATTTCATACATGTTAGCTACGGTTTCCCCGTATAATAATCTCAGCTGTTCTGTCATCAACATCTGCCTCTGACATCGTGGGAAAATATAATAGGGAGAATTATTTTTGGCGTGACACTTGTATAATTTCCTTACACGCTGGTGTAAAAATACACATGTTTTTAAAGCCCTCAATGGAGCCATTCGATGATGGAAGTTAACATAATTCTTAACCCGTACTTTTTAATGTTTTCCTGATTTAATATTTATATTTTGGGGTGATTGTAGCAGAACTTAGCTGCTAGCTGCACTTAAGTAAAGGACATTTGTACGAAGGCAAAGTATTCAGCTTTGCTGTTGCTGATAACCATAAATTGCTATATTTCTGTCCATGTTTAATACTTACTTTTTATTTACACTATTTTTACAAGCAATTCGCCCCAAGCAAGGTAGGTGTGCTACTAGCACGCAAGGATTACAGAAAGTGGGAGTAAGATAAAGAGGAGTGTTTGGGAAAAGGAAAAAGAGAAGGACAGGGATCAAGGTCAAGGCACCAGAAGATGTCGATTGATATTACACTTAAATATTTGAAGTCATAGCTATCAGGAAGCCAAATAATAGGAAGTTCTACTGATGGGAGGTGCAAGATAAGAAACTGTTGGAGTAGAAGAGATGGCTACATTTAGTCGTTTCAACAGTGAAAGAATGAGAACGATATGCCAACCTAGTAGCACGTTTAAATTCATGCAATTTGGGAACCAGTGAAAGTAGCTTATTGCAGCAGTTGCCATGAAAGTACTTGTAGAAAAGACAGAGGGAAGCCACAGCACATCTATGAGACTGCGACTGTAGACGGGATGCCAGAACAGGACCAACCATGTTGCATATCCGTCTATGGATTTTGTCTAGGACCTCGAGGTGAACAGCGAGAGTACCAGTATTCCATGCAAGAACGAATGGTTGATTTGTAAATTTAAAAGATGGACTCTGCCGAGAAGAACCTTCTGACGCGACACAGAGAACCAACTTTCCTTGTGGTATGAGACTATAGATTCAATGTACTTGTTCCACTTCAGGTCAGTGGTCAATGTGAGGTCGGACTGTTGTCCTCATCTTTATTGTCATATTCACGACGTTCGGACTTCTTCAGGTGATATACGTTAGAATTTCAAACCGAACATTTTAACTCATCCACTGGGGTAGATTGTTCTAGTTCCACGTGCCGTGCCTTTTCTGGATATCTCAGTTTCAGTTATTTCCCTATAGTAGCTCAACTCTCCAAGATTTTAATTCATCTCTGCTGTGGCCAGGTACTGAACTCACAACTCTTGGGGTTAAGTCTCTGGATTAATTCAAATCCACTAGTACATATGGATATTGCTGATTCATCTTCGGATTTTATTCGTTGGATTTTATCAAGAACCTCTAAATATATAGCAGGAGTACAGCACCATATTAGGCAGCAATATTCGAGGCGTGGACGAATTGTAGGTTTATAGATATGTAAGATAGATTCAGGAGTAAAAAATTGTTTAGCGCGAAACAGTTAACCATCTTTCTTGTCAGCAGACCTAACAATGGATTAAATACAGTCTTTCAACTTCATATCAAACGAGAAAGTTAAGACGAGAAAGAAAAACTACTCACTCCTGGAAATTATCATCAGCCATTCCTGATAGGCGACAGAAAAGTGTCTCTTAGATTTTTAATAGAAAGAAGTTTTGTTTTGGATGTGTTAAAATTAACAAGACATTCTTTGCCCCAGTTAACAACAGACTATACATCGTTTTTTTTTTTAGATCAGTTGACAATTTGAACTTATCGATCAGATCACACTTACTATCAACACAAGAACAAATGATTGTGTCATTAGTATAAATATGAACTTGAGCAACCATTGCTAGAATTAAAATTTCAATAGGAGCCTCTTAGCGAAAAAATAGAGACTGAAAACCTGTGTAGAAGTGGTGATGTCTTCAATATTCAAGATGTTTCACTATTCTTAGACGAAAAATAAAATAAAAAATAAAAGTCGAATCTTGTTAAGTTTCAAACAACTTAAGCCATTATATGTTATGGCATATTGAAATAGACTCTATGTCAATATGAGGATGTAAGTGACAATGGCACTCCTGTTTTTTTGGTTGATTTAAGTATATATTCACCCAGACTCTAGTAAGCTACATGCTCTTCTCTTTCTGTTTAATTTTATACTATTATCAACCCAATACAAGGCCCAAGAGTCATTCACCGTAAATGTACAAATAGAGAGTATGAGGTGCATATTATGACGATATGTAGGATAGATCAGTTGAAAAATAATTCATCACCCACAAGTCAGTGTAAGCGATTTTGAACTCCGTCAAAGCAGGAAAAATAGTTACTGAGCTCCACTGGAGATGTAGCATCAATATGTAATTTTTCGACCTATCTAGCTCTATTAGAGTTAGAGCGTAGATGTATTAGTGAGCTACTTTCAGGGACGATAAATTGGAAGCGATTTTTCAAGCATTTTTAGCAATGGATTGTCTTGTACGTGTTAAAATTGTCCAGGCTCATTTCATCATTTCGTATCAAAAATGTCATCTCACTCCATTTTAATTAAGTATCAGTTTTCTAATATTTTCTGTCTTCATTTGGATGTCAAGAATGGCGCTTCGGTTATATTCAGAAATGTCTGTGAAATGTATACAACCGCTTTCTCAGAACAATGATTAAAATGGTTTCGAACGAATGAAGGCTATAGACCTTAGAGATGACAGTTCTTTTTCAAATCTCGTGCAACTGACCCTATAGAATGACGAACAAAGAACTGTGTGAACAGAAACCACATCACTTGAAGACTTTCAACTGCATCAACAACTAAAATCTATGGCGCATATAACTCGACGAGAAAATGATGATATTACCAAGATGCTGACTCTGCACTCTACTCGAAACAGAAAAATATCCCATCAATACTAGAAAGTGCAATAACAGCGAACCTGAGAAACCAATTTTCTGAAAAATTGTTTTACAAGAAATATTTTGTAAACTTCGACCGACATTAGTACTGGATTCTCGGCCAATTCCTACCGAAAGCTTCCATATAAGAAAACTGATAATATCACCGTTAGCATTGAAACTAGTTTTTGAGTGTAAAGGTGCGGGAATTGATTCTTGGAAATATTTTGAAGAATTCAAAACACAAATAGTCTTAATTTTTAGAATGCGGTGAAATGAGAAATTGTCGAAAAGGTTAATAAACTGTTCACATGAATAAATATTCCAAATCATTGTAATCTTATCGCAGACAGTCTGACAGGCTTAAGCTATGTTGACTGTCTTTTCGATTTGGTATTTCAGATTTGGCTTCGTTTGGTTTGGTTTGGTTTGGTTTGGTTTACGACATATCAAACTCAATAGGTTATTTAATGCCGAGGAGATTTTTATTACTGGTAATATTTTCTGTTCAAAAATGTAGTGCTGATTTCCAAGAAGGTATTGCTGTATTGAATATTTTACTTTTTTCAAAACTTTATTGCGGGTAATTTTTCTTTTTTGAAAAATGTATTGCTTTAACTTTTTATTCAAAAATGTACTGCTATTAATAATATTTTTTACCAAAAATTGATTGCTGGTAATATTTTACAAAAATGTATCGCTGGTATTAAAACTTATTTTTTAGACATTTATAGTGTTTTGGACCCAGTTTGGGGTTTAACTATATGCGCATAGCTGGGACCCTAACGGCTTAGGGTGGACTTGATAACAGAATTTTAATTAATTGGTGGTTTCACGCTCCCCAAAACCTTGCTGGCGGATTTAGTTTATAGTGTTACCAAGTAAGAGGATGTAGTTTATCGTCATACCCAGGACGGTGGCATTTCAGACTCTAGAATGACTGAAGTAATCTTTGCTTTTTATAACCTTTAAGAAGATCATAAATAAGCTGCTTCATTTTACTTCAAGTTAACTGGTTCAAGAAATATTTTTAATGTCTTGTTACCTTCTCTCTCCGACGTTTGAGCGATTTATTAATTTCAGGAGCTTTCTCTGGACTTTAGCAAATTTCCTGAGCTTATTTCTAACGGAACATGCTTAACATTTGGCATAATATCACAAGCTAAACGTAAGAATGTTTAAATTCTCATGAGAAAAACGACATATGTGTATGGCTTTTACAACTGTTGTTTGTAATCGTCCGGGAGTGACTGCTAAAATCCCTCTTCCCAAATTAGGAATATTTTAGAGAGAACCCTACTGAGATTTATTCTTAGTCAATAAAAACAGACAATTCTTGGTTTTCCCACACATTTTTCCTCTCTTGACTTGAAACTAGAATGCTATTGTAAAAATTCTGAATTACTTTATTCTCATACCAATGAGTTACAAACACGGAAATATACTTGGTCCCTGGCAACTTCGATGTTTATATAACACCGGAGGAGGTAATTATGTCCTCCAGTATCTGTCTGTGGAAGTACCACATTATATAATGAGACGTTTCATTTCTACTCTATAGCTATAACCACTTTAACGTATCCTCTCTGCTTATGAACACTGCTATTATTTCATTGTCTCGTAATTGCTTTTCTTTACCTTGTTTTGTATTGAAATATTAATTTCTTGTATTATTTTGTGCCTTTCTTACTTTTATGATTATTGTTAATCGGGATTTTTAAACTTAAAAGTTATTATTTAAGATATTACTAACAGCTTATTTAAAAACTTTAACGAAATTATTGCACGAAAATAATTTTCTCTATTAGCATATATTTCTAAAACTGCAACTATTTATTAATAGATATAAACAGAGTTCGTAAAAATATCATGAGCATCAATCGTACGAAGGCATAAATGGAGGCTGTTAGCAATGTCCATTATGGCGGAAGTGTGAGGCGGGAAACTGAATGGAAAATGAAAGAAGGAAATATGCCTTTCAAAAACTAAATAAAGTATGAAGAAATATTAAATGTTCGTTTGAAATGCAGAAAAGTGTGTAATATCAATCTTATATAACTGGATTCTGATTAAGATTATTTTTTTTATGGTTTATCAACATAATGCATGTTATTTAAAGTCAGAAAATATTTTTAGATTGTAAGAATTTTCTTGATTATAATAATATTTACTGATAAAATTCCAACTAATTAACCCATAGATAGGGGTAGAAGCGGCAGATTCATATGTTACCCAATCGCACTTGTGCGTAAGTGAATATAACAAACCCGATTGGAACTGGAACCTAAATCTTTGATTTCCAATACTGACCTATTATCTCTTACACTACAAAGATACAGAATCTAGAATTACAAAAACGGTTACAATTCTTGGTACAGATGGAGAGGAAACTTGTCGCAGAAAAAATATAGTTCTACAGAAGAACACTGCGAATACCATCGGTGGTGCAAGTGTACAAGGAGTTTTAAAGGCAAATACAGACAAAACTAACACAGCTGTTTAGAATAAGAAAAAAAAAAGCAATTGAAATTTCTGGGATACATAAGGATGAAAGAGTGTTTGGAATAATAGACAGCTAACCTGCTGAAAGCAAGAGTGACAGAAGGAAATAGCGAGTAACCTACCTAATGAGATCGTGTTAATGGATGTCATCACTATCTATAAAAGACAGGATGTGCGTGTGCGTGTGCGTGTGCGTGTGTGTGTGTGTGTGTGTGTGCGTGCGTGCGTGTGTGACGAATGCACGGCCGCAGTTTTCGACGGATTTGCACCAAAATTTACATGCACATGCTCCAAGTGAGTGGAAAAGCCAAGACTTACTTGGTATTTCCAAACTCCCATCGATAGTGGAAATAATCGATTTTTTTCATGCTTCTACGGCAGTTTTCATGTAGTTTGCGGCCATTTTCTACTGGCCAATGTGAGAGCCAATAGCCGGCTGCCACGAATAGGCAGGAAGATTCTATTGGCCAGCGTGAGAGCCAGCAGTTGACTCACACGAATGTTAACTAGCATGCTAGCATGCAAAAAAAACTCGATAGCTGCATTCGTCAAAAGTGGGAAAAATTTAAATCTGCATGGCACTTTACTCCAGTTGGCTCATTCGCTTGCTTAAACTCAACGTTGATTCTGATTCCGCAGAACTGGTTTGGATGTGAAAAAGTATTTGTTGTTAACATTCTTTTTTCATTCGGTTTTTCCAGTTACAAGTCCTTTTTAAAGCTGATCTTTTTGCTTTCATTTTGTTTAGTTCTTTTTTCGTAACAGATTTAATGTTTAGTATAGAGCTTAGAAAAAACTCGCAGTGTGAGATAGGCAAGAAGTAAGGCGTGTAGCAACATCAGCACGGCAGGACACACCTTTAAAGGCAAGGAAGGGCAAAAATATTTTAAGTCAAGTGATAGCGATTGCTGTATGAGTCGTACGATTTTTGAATCAAACACGGACAACGCTGGGCCATGCTGCTAGTAATAATACAATGTATCTGTATTTCTTTGGATCGGTACAGCTGAGAAGGGGTCTGTGTAGTCTGGGCAGCTCAGGGCTTAAATTTACCATTGCCCAGGTCTCCAACCTGAAGAGGGCAGTCTAGTCTCATCACTACAGGACTGAATTTTGATTAAACACGGCGTTAAGATTATCTTGCAAGATAATCGCTTTTCTACTAAATGGATTTTAGAACAGGGTGTGGAAGTTACAATAAAATGACAAATATTGTTTCGAGGTACGAAGGGCAAGAGACATAGAACATAAAATATTATTATTCACTATCTATTATAAGCTGAGTGTCATGCATACATTTAATTCACACGGGATTCACGGATTAATTAATATTAAATTCGGTTTTATTACAAATAGAATTGTTTTTGCAACACACTGAAGGGTGTTGAAATCCTCACAGCATTTATTATTGTTGAAGTTTATCGCTAACATTTTTGTCAAGATTTACAAACTACGCTTCGTTCAATTTCACAAACCAGTCGATGAAATTTGGATAAGCTAATTTGTTAGGAAAATACTTTAACGAAAACCCTACTTTGCGTTTTTTACGCACCCGAATAAAACAAACTGTACTTTGAAACCGGTTTACACTTCTCAAAACTTGGTTTCCATCGGTCAATGTATGGTTATTTTAGCGGGTTGCTGGACGGACGAACTAACGGAACTCACAGGATTTTATATATAGACAGATTATACATTCGTTAAATAATTCTCACTTAGTAACTAACAATCTAACAATCTTAAGTGCCTAACAAACAGTATTTTGTTTAAAATGCACAAAATAAATAGATGTACGTTACCACATAAGTAGAAACATTAGATTGTACAATATATTTCAAAGGCTAATGATTTTGCTTGCGTTTTTTTTTTTTTAATTTTCATGGAACTCTTTTAAAAATCACTTAAAACAGAAACACGGGAATCGTTTTAATCATAAACTATTTCATTTTATTATTTATTAAACAATGCAATAAAAGGATGCAAGGGTAACTGAGATTTACAAAAAAAAACCCCAGAGGATACAGTAATAGAATAGGATTCAAGGTTGCAGAAAATGCTAATTATCATTGCATTTAAAATGTGGGAAAATAGAACATGTCAGTAAAATAGGAAACCGGATAAGTGTTCAACAAGCGAGACGTAATAGAGAAATAACTATTAACATAGAAATTAACTAACAGTTTCAACAGTGAAATTATGGGACCAAACTGCCAATCTAGTATTGTGTGTTCACTTGTGACATGTGGAGTTGTGTCGTGTTGAGTTGTGTTGTGTTGTGTTTCTGCTTTCGAAGTACCAACGAGGAAATCTCATCAGAACAATTACCGTGGAAATATTTATAGAAGAGGCAAATGGAAATTAGATGAAATAATATAAAGAAATGAGTATTTACATCCGACAATCAAAGTTATCAAGAAAGAGTCGAGTGCAGGTTTTACAAAATCATATAAGATGTCAAATAATCAAAACATGTAAACAATATACAAGGCGACAAAACACAACTCAACACAACAGAACCCTCAGGAAAACATCACACGACTTAACATGACACGGCGCATCTCAGCACAACATAATTCATCTCAACTCAACACAGGACAACTCAACTCATTAGAACTCTAAACAAAATGCAAGAAATGCAACTCATCTCCTCACTACACATCTCAACACAACACAACACAACACAAGTCAACACAACACGACTCAACACAACTCAAATCAACGCAACAAAACGAAACGCAACGCAACTCAACATAACACAACTTATCTTAATATAACTCAGCACAACATAGCACATCCCAACTCAACACATCTCAGCACAACTCATCTCAACATAACAAAACACACCTCAACACAAAACAACTCAACTCAACAAAACTCAACAGAAAAGGATACAACTCAACAGAACTCAGCACAATTCAACTCAACACGACAAAACTCAAAACGACTTATTGAGTTAAAGGCAGATAACTGATACTAAGACATTCGAAAGATGTGTGGCACGTGGAACTAGAATAATCAAACTCAGTCACAAAATAAAGTGTTCAGTTCGAAATTCCAATCACCTGTATAAGCCCGGAGCGTACAACGGCGTAAACGTGGAGAATATTGCAACAAAGATAAGGACAACAGTCCGAACAATATAAATAGTGTAATTAATTACAATGCGTCATCTCAGAAATATAGATATTTATATAAAAAAAATTAAATGGCCTTTTGCTGGAACAAGGGGCGTTCAGGGCATTCATTTTTTTCTTGACTATCTTCTAAAATTTTTTAATGTCCAGTTTCTTCAAGACTCAATCGGTAACGACACTCCACAGCTACCTTTGCTTTTAATATCTGCACATTCTTCAGCTCAAGGGGAAAATGATAGAATTATTTTTTCTTGTTTTCTCCGCGGTTCGAATTCAAGAGTTTTTCTTCTAGAGTTCTTTTCCTACAGGGACTTAAATGCCTAGTCTATCAGCTGACCTTGTTTTACAGGTAGCTGGCGGTGGAGAAGAAGAAAAGAGGGATTCATGCCTTTCCCAAGCGTAACAGTGCGAGAAAAAACATGTAAAAAGCCTCACCCGGAACTTGAATTTTCTGCTGATTCCATTTTCAGCGTCAATAAACTTGTCACACAAACCACATATCCACTTCGTGTGACAGAGCTATAAAGATACGAGTTGGCATTTGCAATAGTAATAAAATAAATGCCAAACTATCATTTCTACGTACCTGAGTTTTATCATTGCTATTCTTAACTATATTTTAAAAATCATTTCACTTCAAGCAAGGCTTATCTATCCACTAAGACATAATGTTTACTTACTGTGAAAGAGTAAGAAAAAGAGAAACATTTTTTTTAAGGAGATATGACAATAAAATAAGAGGAATTAAGAAGACACTAGATAACGATTGATATTGCATTTATATTTTTGAAGATCAAAGTTGGCTGGATAGCGTGAAACCGAAAGAGAGTTCCACATACGAGAAGTGAGAAAGAAGAAATTATCAGCATAGAACCTACGGTTACATCAAGTCAATCAACTGTAAATTGATAGAAGCTACCTGTTATATCTACCGTGAAACATTACATACGAATTATTTGCAAATTTGACCCAGGAGCTCGGACATAAGGGTTAACATTGTTCAGGAACGTAGAACTCAAATTTTTAAGAAATACCAGTCATTTTTCTTCTAATTGCTCATCACTATATTTATATATATATATATATATATATATATATATATATTTATATATATATATATATATATATATATATATACAAAACATCATCTTATCGTATATGGACATGTATGAGTCACTATTTTTCTTCTTTTTGTACCAAAATATACGTCTAGAGTTCCAGATGTTGAATTACAAGTCAATATATATATATGTAACCTGAAATGTTAAATTTAGATTTCAAGTGGTGTCCGGTTTGTTGACAATGTTCTCTTTGCTTTCTTAAATATTGGTTTCAGTTATTTCAAAAGAAAAAAATATTTCTTAAGTTTAGATTGTACAACAACAGAAATCACAAAAGTCACTAAATATCGATTACAAGGAGTCATCTATCTAGCGAGGATATTGAAAATCAACGTTTCAGCTCTTAACATGTGCTCGGTACGTTTTATTTCTAATGAATTCTGTTCCATAATAGTTTGGACATTAGCCTATTTTCTTTTTGATTCTATACGAAATTGGCTTACGGCCATATCACCCTGAGACATCGGTTCACCAAAGTCAAGGAACGTCGAGCCTGGTAAGTACACAGTTGGGCGACCGCTTGAAAATACCAGGTGCCGTACATTTGGATGTGTGGCTTGTGTAACATTTAACGGACCAAAATTGGAAGACGGAAAGTATAAAAGGATGAGCCCGAACTTTGCAGGTCGGGGTCACTAAAATCAAGCAGATGCTGAAGTCTAAATATCTGGGAAGTGTTTTGACAGAGGGTGGTAAGTGCGACACTGAGATCCGTAGATGGCCTTGGACGCATTCCAAAAGCTAGGCTGAGTATTGTGAGACAGGAGGATCTTTTTGGTAACAAAGAAAAGAGTACTGAGCTGTTACGTGACATCTGTCCTCCTTTACGGTCACCTCAAAGATAAAAAAAGCGACAGAGATGTGGTTCTACAGAATGATGTTGAGTATATTCTGGACCGAGCGTGTGAGCAACAACGAGGTTTTGGAGAGGATGCAACTTATTTAAGTATTTCTCAAATTTAAGTTTCATGAACTCAATTATTATTTAGAAATATAACTATTATGGGACCAGAGTCATTAAACTAAATGTAGCAACAATGATTGAACAGTGGCAGTGATTATCATTTATGTAGCATGATAATTAAAACAATTTTATTTTACATTCGTATCATACTGGTGCCTAATTCTTGCTTATATAGTATTACCGAACTTGTCTACCAAATAGATTCTGCTAACTACTTCTGGGTGCTGTTACCAAAGAAATTTGCCAGAAAAATTATCTCGTTATCCACAGGATGTTTTTGCAATGAGACGTGTCTCGTTCCCCTTTGGGGTCCTTTAGTCCCCATGTGAACATCATGACGCATTCAACCAAACAAAAATCTTTATTCACTACACATAGGCAGGTCAAACCAAAAGACATAACATGTAACATATATAAGTTTTTTTTTTACTGGAAATATACGCACACGTATGTGCGATAATGGTATCTATTCAAAATGGTAAAAGCAAATACATATTTGCTTTTACCATTTTGAATAGATCCTAATTATTTTGCCCAGGTAATAAGATGTTTGTATATTCATGCTTTACCAATGGGGGCATTTTGAATGTGGCAGTAGCCAATAGTGACCAGGTAAGAAAACGTTGCTTACGCCTTTCCGGGATGATCATACTTCAGAACAAAGGACTTTTTCGTGGCGAATAACGTGATTGTTTTGAACCATGCAATGTGTTCGACCGACCTGAACCCCATTGAAAATACTTCGAGGGAGATGGCAAGGGAAGTTTATAGAAATGGACGTCATTTCCAAACAGTGTAAGATTTTTGTCAAGCCTTTTTTCCCATTTGAATAACATTACAGCCAGACTTCTGTAAACGCTTATGTCAACTAAACCAACGCGAATCTTTGAAGTTATTCGCAATGACAGTCGTGCAGCTCACTTGCTGAGCATTTCCTACGATATTTAGGGCTTCTTTGAGTTATAGTCATAAACATTTCGCCAGTATTTAGCCTAATTTACCAGTATTCAAATTTTCCCCAAAATGCAAAAAAAAAAAAAAAATTAATTATTTTTCATTTTCTTATTTTAGTTTTTTGAAGCTTTACTTAAATAATGAGTTGAGTCTAACAAAACAGAAGGTACATTATTCTTTATTTTTAAAAAGCCTTAATATTTTGAACGATAGTGTACAGTATGGTCCGAAAGACTTGTCACCCATTACATACCATAATTTTCTATTTCAGATGGCTGACACAAGCTCCTACATACCTTCTTGATGTGTGACAGCTTCAATGTAGGAAAATAAACTTAACCCAATATATGTACTTTTTATTACTGTATTATCTGTTCTATTGCTCTCATTAGTTTTTGGGATGTGCTGACGAGGGTTTCGGACCAGCACACACACACACACACACACACACACACACACACACACACACACATATATATATATATATATATATATATATATATATATATATATATATATATATATATATATATACGAATTTAAATGACCATTAAGGAATTGTGTTTCTGGTAAATCAAAATTCCTAAACAATTATATTGGCCATACTACAACATGTTTAGCAAGAAGACTCGCACTACATCTTTCTGACCATAGCTCAATTAAGTCTCATTTAAATACTCATGGAGACCTACTTGTTGATAATACAAATATAATGGCATCGTCTACATGTAAATAAACCCTATAAATAATGGAAGACTTATTAAAAAAAACAAACACTGAATAATATCAACTATGAACATGGACACAATATGTTGACTGCGTTTTGAAAATAAAACATTCTATAATACTAAATACATAAACACAACAATCCATTTCCACTTAACAGTAAATATATTCCATCCTTGAAAATGATTAAATGTATAACCGAAAGCGCTCGGGAAAATAAAACATTTCGACAGTTTTTGCACAATTTATCTACTGAAACGAAAACAAATTATAAGATCATATGAAAAATTATATAAAAACATCATCAAAGCAACTTGTCTTTCATATTTAATGAAGCTTACATATATATATATATATATATATGTATGTATGTATGTATGTATATAAGTCACGTACATATTATCACATATATTTAGTTCTTCATTTTTTTTTTTTTTAGAATTAGATTAAATATTAACAACATAAGACCAGTTCCCTATGTGATACACTCTTGGGCGAACATATCTTTTTGAATTCGTGATTGGCTAGAAACAAAATATTTCTGGAGTAAACTGCCGTTACTTTCTGCTGTAGATTTGTTGCCAACCATGGCTATATGACTCTGTCTTTTCCAAAGGCTATTTATACGTAAGTGAATGTAAAGAACCTGACTCGGATTCGAAATCGGATCTCCTATTTCTCACTGCGAATCGTTATACATTACACAATATAATGCATCCTCATAAATTAAAATGATGAGTAATCTCAATATGTTAATCTCTTTTCTGAAAAAAAAATGTACGAAAAAAAGTACCTTTTGAAGCACACTGTGTATTCATAGCGTATTCGCACACTTGTTTGCCTATGCATGTGCCATAGTTTACAAAAGACAATGTGTTTACAAGTGGAATTGACTCTCATTCTATCAGTGCAATCAGATTTGGCTGACTGACATTTGGGAGACAGACATTTCGCCGAATGACCTTTCCCCGAAAATTTACAAGTAAAAATAGTAATAAGCAATACTTGCAGTATTTTAATTAGCAGTATTATAAGGTAGAATAGGACTAATAATTACCACTGAATTTCAAGTGATTAAATTTTTAAATCTAAATTTGAAGTTAAAAGTTTTCTTACTTCAATATCTGTTTATTGAAATAAGTATTTTTTTAAAAATATTTGAGTGTATTTGGGTAAAAAGTAGCGGCCAATTATTTAAATTCGTATTTAACAGTAAGATAAAATCTAGTTCATCCTTTTAAGATAATGATCATTAAAAGTGAAACTGAAAGATCTTTTATATCTTAAAAGCGGAAGGTTTTTGCCGTAGAAAAATGTGTTTTTTTCACAAAATATCATCTTACAGTAATATTTGTAGTAAAATATACTATATACAGAATAGATTTTTTAAGTATCGTGTCAAAAAAACGAAAAATTATAAATTAATACAGTAAATAAATATAAATATATGTATCACATTATTATAAAGAGTATGATATACATGTAAGTACGCCACTATATTTTCGGCTAAATTTCCGTCGGCCAAATGTCCGTCAGCCAAATGTCCGTCGGCCAAATGTCCAAATACCCGGCAAACAGAACCTGTTCAACCTCTAGAGTGAAACGTTATCTTCCTTAAATACCTCCATAAACTGTACCTTTTACTAACTCCTTTACCTCTAGTGACTCTTGGGCCTTATACAGGATGAACATCAGTGTAAAAAATACAAGAAATAAAAGAAAATAATTTTTTTGTGTGATATTGTGGTTATATTTATATGAGAAATATATAATGTTCGTTTCAGCATACCATACGTGTTGTTCATAAAATACTGAGTATAACATATTTTGCAGGGGTTATGGTTTATTATGAAAATACTCTCAAAGTGCCATAATGTTCTTTACTAAGAAATAAATCATAAACATAAACATCATGGCAACATATTGATCAATACAGGGAGACCTCGACTTACGTCGGAGATTCATTTGATACGTCGCGACGTAACGTAAGTTTTGACTATGTCGGAACTCACCATCATAAGCACCCACGTGTTTTCCTTACACTTGGGAGCCATAATGAAAGGCAAAAAAAGAAAACGATACAAACGAGAGAATGTAGCACAATCCAATATGGCGTACAACCGGTAAAGAAACAACGCCGTCTTCCATATATAGGCCGCATTACAACTAAAATATTATGGGAAATGACGCCGTAACCACGAAACGCCGTACGTAAGTTCCGACGTAACCCGAGCTCCATCTGTACAATATTCCACACACTTAAATAAATTATTTCGCTTATTTTTACATGTTTGAGGGATTTGTTTTTGAGTGTTTATTAACCTTTTGCATGTTATTTAAAGCTGGAAAATATTTTAGATTGCAAGAATGTTCTTGATGATTATAATGATTTACTGATACAAGTTCTACTGGCTGAGGAAGAGAAAAAGTGAATTTATGCCTTTCCAAGTGTATTTCTGCGTAAGTAAATATAACGAAATCGGTTAGAATTGGAATACTGCTCTCCGTGATATGGCTACCAGCATATCCAATCTTACAGCACCTGGTATTGCTAATCGGTCACCCATCGAGGTACTGACAAAGCTTAGCGTTGCTTAACTTCGGTGATCGCCCGAAAACTGGTGATATGACCATAAGCACTTTATATTACCTGTGCATCCAAGCTTACTATACATGGTATTCAAAAACGATCACCCATCTAGGTAACGACAAACCTCGATGAGGCTTAACGACATTGATCGTATGAGGTCCGCTGTTTGAACGTGATATTGTCGTAAGCCGTTTATATTACCTGCACATCCGAGGTTACTACACCTTGAATCTCCATGCGGTCAACGATCGTGATACTGAAGAGTCTCGATGTTGCTTAACTTCGGTGATCACACGCGAACCACTGTTACAAGGTGATATGGCCGTAAGCCCTTTATACCACTCGTACGTCCAAACTAACAGCACTTGGTATTCCCAAGTGTTTACTCGTCTAGGTACTGACCAGGCTAAGCGTTGCTTAACTTCGGCGAACCTAAAAAAAATATTGTTTCACCGTGATATGTACGTATTTCCGTGTGAATGTTTTCCCGTTTCTATTCTATAAATATCAGCCTTTTAGCTATTTATTTTATTAAATACTGATTGTTATATTATTTACAACAGTCTTTTTTTGCTTCAATATTGTTTCACATTCTCATACGCATTTCTTTTAAGGAGGAATTTCAAATGTTCTGTTTGATTAATATCTGGAGAGGCTGGAAGCCATTTCCATAAATTGGTGTCGTTTAAAACCTTTTGTTGTTAAGAAGGTCAACAGATAGCTTTACAAGATTATTGTCTCACGTGAATATTACTGTTATTCTCAAAATGGTCGTTCCAAATAATGAGCGGATTTTCTAAGCGCAGCTTAAATGTGACATAATCCCGAAGATATGGGGTACCCAGTCAGGATCGAACTCACTAATCAGATAAGCTTGATAAACATTAAACTACGTCGAGGTTCCCGCGTTCCAAATAATATGCATATATTATTGAAAATATTTATTATTTTGTATATATATATATATATATATATATGGATTATTTTCATAGAGGGATTTTACTAATTTAATATCAACAGAAGATGTTGCTGGAATTTGAAGCTTCAAAACATACACAGACGAGCGGCTGACCGGTTGAACTCTCTGTTAAATCGGCCTTATGACACATGTTGCCCTCGTGGGGGGGGACTAAATATCGTTCAGTCCGAAGTGGGGCAACCGGCTGACCGGCTGATCGGTTGAACTCTCTGCCTTCTAGCGGGGAGGATCCTGAACGTGGCTACGCCGAAGGGCGGAGTCTCTTTCGGGGAAGTAAACCGACACAGAACCCATTTATACGGGTTCAAAGGGCATATTTTGGCTGAGCCCATGTGCTCGGAGATCCCACGTTAAACCGGCCTTGTGCCAAATGATGCGCTCGTGGTTGGCTGACTAAATACTATTCAGTCTGACCGGCTGATCGCTTGAACAATCTGCCTTCGGACGGGAAGGAACACGAACGAGGCTACGCCGAAGGGCGGAGTCTCTTTCGGGGAGGTAAACCCACCCTGAACCCGTTTATACGGATTCAAAGGGCATATTTTTGACCGAGCCCACGGGCTCGGAGATCCCACGTTAAACCGGCCTTGTGCCACATGATGCCCTAGTGGGGGGTGACTAAATATTTTTCCGTCTGAAGTTCAGTCTGATGTCTGGAGTGAAGTCCATCACAAGTCAGTCAGTCGAGTCAGAGGCAGTCCGAAACAGAGTCGCGTTCAGACACTTACTACTAAACCTGATTGTTCGTACTAACACTTTTCTACCTCTCTGTATGTATTCCTGTTTGTAATATATCTGTGTTATTCCATATCCGCCTTCGAGTTCTTCTTTATTGGTTCTACCTTGGACTATCACAGTGGTACAAGGAACCGGACCATAACAATTTTAATGTTCGTATGACGCTTATATTTACTGGTTCGTAAGACTGTAAGGAAAAAAACTGGGAGCAAACTGTTGCGTGAAGAATGTTTAATCACAACGGAAGACGTATTGACAATACAGTCGTTCAGTGCGACCATCGTAGGACTAAAAAGTGCTACACTTTTGTGACCCACTTTTTACCGCTGTTCCATGAACGGTCGTAATACTCACAGCAGATGGACAAGTCCATGTTTCAATAATCAATTTAAAGAATTTTAGTCAGACTTTGTACATAAAAGAAACATAATTCTTAACCCTAGACATGATGAGGTCAAGTTTGCTCTGATCGAGAAAGCATTCCACAAAATGACTGCAATTTGGTTGATTTTAATGTCTTAAACCAATGTTCTTAGCGTCATTGATCGTTTTCTCTCTATTCGCATTCACAATGTAAGGCTCAAATATTTTCTTCCTGGATAATTTGTCCTTTGTGTCTCTCATTTTTTATCAAATCTCTTTCTGACATCGTTACATTTGATTGTGTTATTATTTTTTCTTCTTTCATATCTTCCACTGTTTTCAATGACTTTGTTGTTTGTCTTATTTCGTGATGCCAATCGCTACGTCCATCACTCAATAATGTTGCAATATGCTTCGCTTTTTTGTTGTTTAGCTGATAAATCTGTTTTGACGCAGTGTAATCTTAACTGAATTTTTTCAAAATATAATGATCAAACTTTGAATTTCATAACGAAATCTATAATATATATATATATATATATATATATATATATATATATATATATATAAATTTACATATATAAAAATATATATAATAATATATATATAAATCAAAATCTATAATAAGGACATATATGTCTATATTTCTGAGATGAGTTATTATGTACACTATTTACATTATTTGGACTATTGTCCTAATCTTTGTCGCCATATTTATTACAACGTTTCTGCATTTGTACGCTCCGGCTTTCATCAGGTGGTTGGAATGTCGAACTGAACCCTTTATTTCGCTCACTGAGGTAGACTGTTCTAGTTCTACGTGCCATGTTTTAATGGATTCCAGTTGTTCCTGTTAATTCCACTCTGAAAGTTCTTCACTGCTTTAACTTACACTCTTTCGGTCCTGTCACTGGATCTAATAACGCCTTTATTCACTGTGTCATGTATTCTTGAGGGTATCTGTGTATGAATTTCTGGGTATTATAAGCCTAATGTTTTCAGCAACCTTTTACCAGTGCTCATATTGCAATTGTTGCTGTTATCATTGTATGTTTTTACCAGAGCTCATATTTCAATTTTTTTGTTAATATCGCTTTTCTCTGGCACTCCTTATTACTGGTTCCCATATTGTATTCATTTCCATGCTTGGTCGGCTCAGGAGATTTTTGTGGCCTAGCATATATGCTGATTCGTTGACGAATTTTCCAATCGTGTTCTTTATCTATGATCTCAACCTGATCCAAATCAGGCGTGGCGGACTACATATGGAAAGAAAAGAGAGATCACCGCCCTCTGATCACACACAAACACACACACACACGTTCATACATACAAGTCTATATATATATATATATATATATATATATATATATAAATTTCTCTTATATCCGGGTTTCTCGTATATCCGTGTCTCTTATATCCGGGTTACACTGTATATTCATATACCGGACCCATTGTAAGCAATGTAAGGCCCAGGTTGATAGAAATATATGTACCTGTATTCATACGTGTTTGTGTGTGTGCGTGAGGAAGTATCATTCATAACGACATGATCGATCTAAACGATGACAAGAACATCAGAACCCCCTACCCCTTGTGGAAAGAACTTCGCTACACAATCTTAAAACCGAATTGACTTAAATTGCGACTTACTCGAACTCATGGATACATGACTGAGCAAGATCCCGCATTGTTCATATATGTATATGTTTGGGAGAACTACAATACGTACAACTGCATGAATTTATGCCTGCGCACGTATCAGTGCCATTTCAAGACGGACACAGAGAATGATTTCCCCCTACTACTACCAAAAATAGTTAAACAGAAACAGACATGAATAAAATCAAATTTAAAAAACAATAAATCAGTTTGTCTGACGATCGCAAAACAGTGAAACCTACGCTTATAAGCTCTGTTCATACAACTAAGTATACAACTTTCCAATACTGGACATATAAGATATAAAAAATAAATATAATAATATAAATATAAATTACACACACACACACATATATATATATATATATATATATATATATATATATATATATATATATATATATATATATATATATATATATACCAAAGATTATATGGCAGATTATCGCTATTGCCTTCATATTATAACCATCCGATGATTGTCATTGCATGAATCTGAGTAGCGGATTTTGTTAGCGGATATTATTGTATTAATATATTACATATTATTATTGTATTAATAATATCCTTATATATATATATATATATATATATATATATATATATATATATATATATATATATATATGTATGTATGTATGTATGTATGTGCAGAACACATTCAAAAAATTGGAAAAATCTGAAATCCATGAAGAACGAACATTTACCAAGAAACTTCGAAGTCGGGGAAAACGACAAAAATTGCTAATTAAAAGTTAAGTAATCTTTTTAAATAAAGATTTAATTTTTAATCGGAGATTTTTATTACTTTAAATGTTCATTTTAAACTGTGTGATTTACGCCTACCAAACTACACACTCGAGAAATATTATTAGAGAAAATATGATTTTCGTCAAAACTTATGTATCACTGTGATCAGCGAGAAATATTTGACTGTGATGCGCCTTCATACTGGAGTTTAATAAAATACATTGTGTTACATTTTAGTACATAATCTATTTTTTAAAGCATTTGAATCAGGCCAAAGATTGAACCAAGGTACAAAAGACATTATTCTGCTTTTTCTTATCAATGAAACACATTTACAAGTGCTTGCTTGCATAAACATTGATTTCTTGTTGCAGAGACATTTTCCATCATAGGACAGATTTCATATTTTTAATTGGGCCTATTATAGCTGATATGTTTTTGCTACTTCCTGAATTAACTGCTCGATGTAATCATACAAATTAATTATAAAACAAATATGATAACATTCGCATATAAATAACCGTATTGCCTTCATAACCGGTGTACGAGAGAACAATCCTTAATTCAAAACCATATGTGGCCCTACTGTGTCACATACTTGAATCTATACTAACGTCCGCTCAGCATCGTATATATATATATATATATATATATATATATATATAGCTGGCCACTCGTATTCGAAGATACCCCCCTACTAGGGCGGCTAGCCAATCCATATTGCAGACCTTTGTTCAGGCGTATGTGCGTTTATTCTACATGCAGAGAGCCCACCTGTGGTGTATACTGCAACTATGCTGAGCAGGCCTTAGTTACAGTTTCTGCGAAAGGGCGTATTATATAGCATGATTAACAATTTGAACAAGGCCAACGTGATCAAACACTCCGCCACAGTGACTTGCGACTTCCTACTAGCACAGCTAACGACGGGCCCCAAGGATTCCGTCTACCAGTTTCACTCAAAAGGCTTGGGTCAACCCATGGTATGGCTTTTAGGCACTTTCCACAGGTACCGCACACTGGGATCGACCTCTCCAGTTCGATAACATCGGGAAGTTTCCTTCCAGATAAATCGAACATGCTGAGATTCGAATCCAGGTTTCATGGTTAGAATTCCAATGTTCTAACCACTCGTGACAATAATCACACAAATTAATTATAAAAAACATAGGATAATATTCGGATATAAATAACTGTAATGCTTTCATAACCGGTGTAGTAGAAAACAATCCTAAATTCAAAACTATATGTGGCCCTGTTGGGTCGCATAATTGAACGTTTACTAACGTCTGCTCAGCGTAGTTGATCTATAAATCATAGGTTTTCTCTGTTGGTGTTTAAAAGATAAAAATAGCCTTGAGTAGTTGGGCATGCTTAGAAACGAGCAGCCATGCTGAAGATGAGAAATTACATTTATTTACAGTGTGTCCTCAGGTCGATTCAGACAACAACAAAAAATAGCCTTTAGTGTAACAGAGAATGAAAGGAAACCTTTTCTTCTAGTTCATGTTTGCGTTCCAGTGGAGATTTTGGTTAGCATAACGAAAAGCGACAAGTTGTGCGTATTTGTCCTCAATACTCATCCATTATTGCTTGGTATTATTTGCTAAAATTCACAAAGACAACAGCAGGGGTACTTCTGAGAATGTTCAAAGGTGTGAAAAATTGAGAATTCTCTTTAAGACTGTGCAAAGACAAGCGAGCAAAAATTAAGAATTCGCATTATTTAAGGAAAAAATATTGCTATCAGATTTAGACCGAACAATACCGGTTGGTTATTTTCACGGGGTTTTCGTATATACTTCTTTGGCAACGACATTTATTAGTCAGTAGAAGTTCTTTGTCAGACAAGTGGCGTAATCCTATATAAACGAGAATTGCTGTGTCCTGGGTATGACGATAAACTACATCCGCGTCCTGGGTAAGACGATAAACTATATCTGACAGCAAGGCTTCTGGAGGTTTTGAGAAGCGTGGAACCACGGCTTAATGGAAAATGTGCAACGTCAAAGTAACCCCTAAAAGAGTCAAAACACTATGAAAGTGTAAAAATAATTTTTAATATCTGCAATAGATTTTTTTAAAAACTAATACCAGCAATACATTTTTGAAGTGAAAAAAAAATATTACCAGCAATACATATTTTAAGGAAAAAATATTACCAGCAATACATTTCTGGAAAAAAATATATTACCAGCAATATATTTTTGAGGAAAAAATGTTACCAGCAATACATTTTTGAACAAAAATATTACCAGCAATAAAAATCTTATCGGCATTAAATAATCCATTGAGGTTGACATGCCGTAAATCAAACCAAAACGAGAATTGGGCTTTGTAATGCACAATCAGTAGACTGTGCAGTAAATTTCGATATATATTATTAAAAAAAAGTTAGCCTTTGTTGTAATATACAATGAAAGGTAATCGTCGCGAGGAGATAAAAACTTTTTTGCAATAAAGTAGACACCGCATAAAAATCAAAAGCCACAGGAGTGTTTCAGGGTAATAGTTTATAGTGATATGTGGGGAAGATAATGCTTTCACAATATAAATACTAATGTTGCTACGTCTCAAAAAGAAAAAAGGAAAATGTTAATACTGTTATATGACAGAGGTAGTAGGCGTTATTGCCGATGTCTAATAATAATTGTTTTATTTAGTGTATGAAATAATTAGGATAAATGGTGTAATTATCATCTTACTTATTATAAAACGCAGATTCTCTGTGTGTGTATGTCTGTACGTTTATATATTGAATCAGATTTCCTATATTTTTCAACCGATTTCAACAAAACTTCACAGGACTACGTAAAATCACCTTGCGGTGGTCCTGACAGCACCAAAAACTGGAAAACGCAATTGTTTTCGCACGAAATCAATTTGAAAACACGATTAAGAGTTATACTTATTAATATCGAGTTATCAAGTTATACTTATTATAAAACCCAGGTTGGTTGGTTGGTTGGTTGTGTGCGTGTGCGTGTGTTCGTTTATATATGGGATCGGATTTCCTACATTTTTCAACCGATTTCAACAAAACTTCACTCTTTTTTTTTTTTTGGCAGGTAGTGTTTCTTATTGTCTTGCACACTTTTTTCTTTATTTTTACATTCAGAATGCTTTTCAAAATTCCATTTACAAGACAATTCTTTATAATAAAATTCTATTCAATCGGTAGACTCATAACGATTGAAAACAATGTTTTGGTTTGAGTTTGGGTTTGACCAATTCGTAAAAAAAAAAAAAATCTAATTAAGACATGCATGTCCGTCAACCTTAAACAATAATCTTTGTCAATTTTATTTTTCAGTCTTCATGATGGTCGATACTTGATCTATCTCTTACTGTTACATCCCTGGGCAACGCCGGGCTCTACTGCTAGTAATACATAAATATCAATCACCGCCTCTGCTTTATAAGTGCTACGTTTAGTTTAACCCTCCCCCACCTAGACGTGTATATACATTTTTACAGAAAGTGCCTTTTTCAGACACGAAGAAATAAATACGTCTTGTTTAATTGTATGACATTCTGAGTTTGAAACGAGTCCAATTGTCAACTCGTATGTATGTTAGAGGTGTTAACCAGCACTTGGGTACTTCAAGGTACCTCAGTTTCTTAGGTACCGTATTGAAAACAAATAAAAAATTCATCTGAAAATGAAAAGTTTTCCCGAAAATAATTCTTCGTGGAATGAGTTGATGATATTTGTCTTATATTAGTTGTTCTGTTTCTGAATAATAATTGAGTTTATGAAACTTAAATTTGAGAAGCATTTAAATAATTTAGTATCTGTCTATATATCTGAGATAAGGTATTTACATTGTTCGAACTATCATCCTCAAGGACACATGGCACAGTGAATAAAGGCATTAGGTAGATCCAGTGACAGGACCCAAAGAGTGTGAGTTCAATACCTGGTTAAGGCGGTAGAGAACTTTGGAGAGGGAATTAAGCAGGAGATAACAGACATCCATTAGACATGGCATGTGGAACTAGAAAAGGTCGACCCCAGTGAGCGAAATAAAGGGTTCAGTTCGACGTTCCAACGACCTGAAGAAGACTAAACCTTACAACGGCAGAAACGTTGTAATAAATATGGCGACAAAGATGAGGACAATAGTCCGAAAAATGTAAATAGTATACATAATGCCTTATCTCAGAAATATAGACGGGAGAACTTGGACAGGGGCATTAACAGGAGATAACTGATAACCGACATCCATTAGACATGGCACTTGGAACTAGAACACTCTACCCCAGTGAGAGAAATAAATGGTTCAGTTTGACGTTCCACCCACCTGAAGAAGGCCAGAGCGTACAACGGCTGAAACGTTGTGATAAATATGGAAACAAAGATGAGGATGATAGTGTGAATAATGTAAATAGTGTTAAATAATTAACATTTAATCATTTTTGTTTTTCATGTTATACTGTACGATAACCGATTTTCATGGAAAAAGTGAATTTACATCAGTCATTTTAAGTGTCACACCTAATAGACACTTGGTCCATCATATCTCGTTTCGATTCATGACTGACTAGGCAGAAGATATTCTCGCAGTAGGTTGCCGTTTTTTTTGCGGTAGACTGGTTACTACCCAAGACTCTATGACCAAATCTACCCTGCTCTTTAAATAGAGAATCGATGAATTCATACCTTTCCAAACGGTATTTGCCCGTAAGTAAATGTTACGAACCCAACTAGAATTCGATCTCGGCTCACTGATTTCTTATTCTGAAGCAATATTACACCGGAAGGCACATACCTGACTTCAAAGGAATTATTTCTTTTCACAAAAGGATATTCTGACATACAACATCTTAATCTTGGTTGATATCTACTAAAAATAAAAACACAACTATTACTTAAGTCACTAACATGCAAGATGTTACGGAGAGTGAAAGGAATCTGAAATTATTAGGGAGCTGGGACAATAAAAGAACAAGATTCAATGAGAAAGAATTTATGTTGCATTTAGATTTTTGTAAATTGTATTTGATAGGGAAGCAAGCAACTGGAAGGGACTTCCTCAGTTGAAAAATGCGACAGAAGAAGCTGTTAGCATAGAACTGATAATAATAATACTTTATAGAGCTCTGATGAAACCATTTGTCTTACGTTGCTAGAATATAAATTTTCTAAAGAATTGCTTAAATAAACGTTTACAGTAATGATTCCATGACTATATTAAAGTATTATATAACAGGGCATTATTATTGAGAACACTCAAGAGGGTTAGGTTATTTTCGCAACAAAATTAAGTTTCGTTTTTTTATTTGTGAAACTGAACTCAACGTCAGGTTTTATTGATTGATTGACTCACTTTTTACATCTTATTAACATTTTGCAAAATATTTAAAGCCTGAAAATATTTCTAGGCTATAAGAAATTTAAGATACTAATAATACAAGTTCTACTAAGCAATCCGTTGCTGGGTGGTGCGAAGAAATTGATTCATACCTTTCTCAAGTTTCTTTACGCGTAAGTGAATATAACGTACCTGACTGAACTTGAAACTAGGCTCTCTGATATCCAGTCCCGACCCGTAGTCTATTACACCTCACATACACATCTAAGCTTATAGAACCTGATATTCCCAAGCGGCCACCCATTGGGTCGAAGTTGCTCAACTTCGGTGATCATACGAAAATAGGAGTTTCAATGGGACACGGACGTAAGCTCTTTATACCAATTGTACATCCGAGGTTACCAGGGTTGGCGGAAAAGTTTATCGGCTAACCAATATACTTTCATGAAATGTGTCCTAGAAGCTTTATTTTTCAATATAGATCCTCTTCCTGCATACACATTTCTTCTAACGCTGGTGCAGTTCTTAGATCACATTGGTGAAGAAACATTCATCCTGTTGGCCAAAAAATCAGCAGGCATGACGTTAGGATCACTACCATACTGGTTCCCAGCAAAGTGATTATTCATTTTGGGGAACATTTGATATTCAGATGGGGCCAGAAGAATAAGGATGGCGAGCATCCAATTCAAAGCTAAAGTCACCTACAGCAGCCAATGAAACCAAGGACTTGTTTGCTGCAGCATTTTCCCGATGAATCAAAACCCATTTCGTCGGTTTCCTTGGGCATTCACTCTTGATAGCCTTTCGTAACTGTCTCAGAATTTTGCATAATACTCTCCATTTTATCGGGTGACCCTTCTGAAGAAGCACAGTCAAAGAGATTTTTGCATCCCAAAAACGATCATTCCTGCAGATCAAAATACCCGTTTTTACTGCATTGATTGTCACTTTTTCTTTGTCTTTAAGGATGCCCCCAACATTCATCCTGCATCAGAAAACATTCAACGAAACCCGCTGGATCTGTCTCAATCTATAACAGATTTCCTAATGATGTAAAGGTCCCGATTCGTTTTTGATCAGCTGTCAGAATACGTAGCACCCACAGAGCAGACATATTCGTCATACCAAATTCATTATGCGGAATATTCTCAACTCTCTCTCTCTCTTTCTCTCTCTCCCTCTCTCTCCTCTCTCTCTCTCTCTCTCTCTCTCTCTCTGCTTATAACGTTGGTTATTTGATTTATAGTCAACCGCCTATCATCCATTGCCATGTAGGTAACATGATCAATGTCTTCTTTGATGGTGGTAGTTGCAGTATGTCCAAAGCTTGAAACTTCAAGAGTCTTTCTTCCCTTCCTAAATTTAGCTGACCACTATTCCACCGTTGATAAACTTCGCGCGTCATCCTCTAGTGTAGCAACCATAACAGCATGAAGGTCCTTTGAGACCAAACCCTTTTTTTGCAAGTCCTTGATAGCACCCCGATGCCAATTTATCTCCATTTTCCAAAGAAATCGCTACTAATTATCTTTAAGTCAACTTTGAAAAGTCAAATGTAAGTTTAACTGGAAAGCAACAGTTATTAATAAAAATAAATTTAAGTTAAAATTAATGCATACAAGATTTCACAGCTTTACCATCTTTGCTTCATAGCCAGCCTAAGAATTTTTAATCTGACTCTTGTACAGCACCTAGTATTTCTAAGCGGTCACCCATCTAGATTACTGACTAGGTTTTAAGTTGCTTAACCGCTCATTGTACTAAAACCGGTGATTTAAGGTGACATGGCTATATAACAAACGCACATTCAGTATTATAGCACCTCTCATGCACGTACTGACTAATCTAGACCTTGCTTAACTTCGAATATCTTAAAAGAAAAGGTGTTTAATATGGCAATAAGCCTTGAATCTTGGCGTTTGCCATTGTTAACAATGTCATCTCGCGAAATATTCCAACTCAAAAGTAGATGAGATCTGCTCATATATATGTGCACACGCACATACATACACACATACACACACACACACACACATATATATATATATATATATATATGTACACAAACACACATACATACACACACACACATATATATATATGTATATATCTACCCACTCACACATACATACACATACATATATATGTGTGTGTATTATTACACACACATATACATACACACATATATATGTATTCACACAGATACACATACACACACGCTCATAAGCGAGTATGACCATTACTGTCCTGTCCAGCCCATCAGTTAAACTTCCCCGCCAAAATTGCATTCATTGCTTGTGTGAACGACAATGGCTCATAAAGCCAGCCATCGATCTACATGTCTTGTTATATATACGACATATCAAATCATCTCTGGGTGGTGGAAGTTGACTTTGAACATCATAACTTCCAATGTGTCTTTTTTATATGCATTGTCAGGCCCCGACATGGAATGGCACACCCTCGTGCAGGTCAGGCATTCAAAGCATGGCATTAAGAAATCATCATATAAAATAGACTGTTGGTGTGATTTTCTGTTGACTGATCATCCCTGCCCTGGACAGACATATCCAATTGCATTGGGTACATAGCCAGGTTGGCACCTCATGGCAATTCAAGGAATTTTTCTGAACTCGTCTATTCAGTTCTTCATATTTTTGTGATGCCTCATGGAAGATCATGTTATCATCAAAAATACCAGCTCTCTAAGAAACCTGGTCTTCAGCTAGAGTCTCCCAGTTATCCAGGTCAATATTACACTTGTATAGTGACTCCAAGGGAATCTTTGTAACAAAGTTTTGGCTTGTGTTGTGGTCTTTTTTTCCCATTTCCTATTTTCCATAGATTAATTATTTTGGCATTTTGTCACCTGCCATATGAATAACATGGATTGTCTACCGCAATCTGTATTTGTGTATAATTGCTTCCACGGAGAGTGAATTGGCCCTTTGTAGAACAACTGTATTATGAGTGTGAGACATCCAGCAGATTTCAAGCAAAGACCGAAGGCACCGTTGATGAAAACCTATCCAGGTATCAGCATAGAGAAGGTTGCGCAGTAAACTAAAAAAAAGAATTTTGTCTTTCCTGCAAACCTACGTATGTTAAAAAGCTTGCCAATTGACCTGTACTTTATCATCATAGCATCATGGCACTCCTTCAACACATCAAGGAGTACAATTGCAAAGTAGATAGTAAACAGTATAGGAGCCAGAAGATCTCCGTGCTTGACTTCATTTTCAACCTTGATGGGCTTTGTCAGCATATCGACAAAACTTACGCAGTCTTCCATACCACTATGGAAGGACCTCAGAATCTTGAGAAAATTGGAGAGACTGCCTATTTGTGAGAGGATTTTCCAAAGAGCGGCATGATTAACAGCGTCAAAAGCCTTCCTCAGATTTACAAATATTTGTTAAAGGTTCAATTGTTGTTCACAACTCTTTTCCTGGATTTGTCTTCCTGTGAAAATCATATCTGTGGTCCCTCTGTGTTGGTGGAAACCATACTGTGACTCAGGCAGTAGACTGTCAACTATTCTCTGGTTAGTCACACATATATATGTACGCACACATACATGCACAAGTACACACACACACACACACACACACACACACATATATATATATATATATATATATATATATATATATATATATATATATATTCCTTTTATGAAACAACTTTAAAATCTTCTGACTGCCAACCTATGTTGCTTGCACTGATGCCAATTACTAACACGATTTTGTGAGATGCTTAGTTTGTGATGCTCAAAGATAATCCTTTCCATTGATTTTGAAAGAAATGCAAGAATAAATGGTGAGACTAATCATTAATATCAATCCCCATCTGTACAAGATAATTGAACTTCTGAAATATAACATTACTCATGGCGTTGCCAAATTTGCCAAAAGGAATTACAAGACATTGTATCCAACTTTAAATTACAAAAAAAGTACTTCCAATTTGCATATACATAGGTAGTTTTAGAATAAAGAAAAATAATGCATGGACACAACGATGATTTTAAATATCATTTGAATTCAAATTTGAACAATATAATTCAATTTGTAAAATATGGCAACCAAAGTCGTTGAAAGTAAACACATGAAATACTTTCATCCTTTCTTTTAGTGATTTGATTGGTTTATTTTGTTTTAAGGCATATCAATATCTCTATGCATTATTTAATTCCGATAAGATTTTTAGCATAGGTTCCTATGGTTATAATATGTATTCTTTGTAAGGAATCAGTTTGTAGACCAGGTTTCATTGACGTATTTTTGTAAAGTGGCCTTTTGTCGGGACTCAAATTTATTGATGGTAATATTTTTTTTCGAAATGTATTGCTGGTATTTTCACTATAAAATTCTACTTTTATAATTTCATAGTGATTTGACACATGTTTGTGGGTTAAATATTTGACATAACTGGGACCATAACAGGTGCTGCTACCCTAGGTAATGGTGAACCTGGGAACAACCGCAATTAAGAGGTGTTTCCACAGTCAGAGGCCTTGCTGCTGGATGTAGTTTATCGTCATACCCAGGATATTTTAGTGACGTGATGAAAAGAAAATCATCTTTAAAAATCCCTAGAAAAAATTTGGTAAACTATCCGAATCGTAGTCCAAAGATGAAATACTGAATACGGGCTTACTGAACACACACACACACACACACACACACACACACACACACACACACACACACACACATACATATATATATATATATATATATATATATATATATATATATATATATATATATATATATATATATAAGTATACAGTGCTGTTCGATAAAAGTGACTCACCTGGTTTTTTTACTTAAAATTTTTTCGCCTATTGTTTTGGGGATCAAACTAATTTTTAATCTTACTAATATAAAACCCCTTCCCGACCACCTAGTAAAAAAGTTTATACACCCTAAGGTATTCTATTGATAATTATAGTTTTGGATATAAATGAGATTTAGGGAAAAACTCTCTACAAAAAAGTGACTCACTTATTTCCTGCAACCAGTAATCAATAGAAACATAACCGAACAATTGAAAAAAAAGAATAATAAAGGTATAATTTATTTATAATAGGTAATATAGTTCGAAATATTTAATAATCTATGGGTCCTTCTTTATTTTGAATAACCTTTTCAACCCTTTTTGGCATTGACTTGATTAGGTTCTGGCAAATCTCATCTCCAAGCATTGAATTCCATTCGCATATGAAATTCACAATCAAATCCTCTTTGTTGCTCAACTGCTTTCTCGAGTGCCTATACTTTATAATGCTCCAAAAGTTTTCTATGGCGTTGAGGTCAGAAGATTGGGGCGGCCATGTCATAACCACTCACCAGCTTCTCATCAAAGTATTCCTTCATCAATTTTGATTTGTGACAGGGAGCATTATCCTGCACAAGAAATTAGCTTCGTGGGTCGATTTGAACCCTTTCAGCAGAAGGGAGCAGACAAGACTCTAAAATTCTCTTGTACTGCTCGCTCCTGGGGGTCTTTTCAATAGATTTTAAGAAACCAGTTCCATGAAAAGAAAAGCATCCCCAGAACATTATACTGAACGGTTGCTTGACAGTACTTACTGCTAAATTCAAAGAGCTTTCAAAGCTTCTTCTTCAGATTTTAGATCGCTTATCCTTCGAATTTAGCTCAACTTTTGAAGAGAAGAGAACATTTAGTAAAAAAATCAGTTGAGTCACTTTTATCGAACAGCACTGTATATATATATATATATATATATATATATATATATATATATATATATATATATATATAGATAGATAGATAGATAGATAGATATGTGTGTGTGTGTGTATGTCTGTGTGTGTGCGTGTTTGTGTGTGTCCGCGTTCGTGTCTGTGTGTGTCCGCGTGCGTGTCTATGTGTGTCTTTATTAAACCCATTTCCCCACAAGCAAGGCGGTTAAGCTACTAAGACACAAGTTATAAGTGGGTGAGGAAGAATTAGAAAACAGAAACATTACTATTAGGTTGGTGCAAAAAATACGACATTATTTTTGCACCAACCTAATAAATCAGAAAGAAGAGCAATCAAAAAGACAGTAAATAGTGATTGACATTAGATCTAAATTTTTGAACATTAAAGTTGGCCGAAAAGCATTTTGCCGGAAGGGAGTCCCACAAGCGAGAAGTGTGAAAAAATAAACATTTCCCACCGAATTTACGGTGACTTCTAGCCAGCGCAACTGTAAATCGATAAGATGTCGACACCAGTCTTGTAATGCGCCTAAATTAATTAGTCTAAGGTACCATAGGCAAGAGCTTATTCGAACAATTACCATGAAAGTGTTTATAGAAAAGACACAGGAAGGCAACTTCACGGTGGTGGGAATTTAATTTGGTTAACTAGAAGAATAGTATTCAAAAGAGGAAATAGTAAATATGGGCTTACTTAACACAAGAATCACGCACACACACACTCACACATAGATAGATAGATAGATAGATAGATAGATAGATAGATAGATAGATAGATAGATAGATAGATTTTCCCCACAAGCAAGGCAGTAAAGTCACTAAGACACAAGCGATAACTCGGTAAGGAAGAATTAGAAAACAGGAACAATACAAAGGAGAAAGAAAAAAAAGAAGTGCAATCAGAAGAACAGTAGCTAATGATTGACATTGGATTTGAATTTTTGTAGATTAAAGTTGGCTGGAAAGCATGAAACCAGATGAAAGTTCCACAAGTGAGTAGTAGGAGTAAATAAACTATTTGCATAGAACTTACAGTTACATCTAGCCAGCTCAACTGTAAATTGGTGAGACCTCGTCGGCAGTCTAGTATGCGTACCATGGCGAGGAGCTCATTCGAACAGTTTCCAAGAATGCATTTATAGAAAAAGCAAAGAGGAGCAACTTTGCGGCGGTGGGAAAGCACAGGGAGGCAACTTAATGGCGGTGGGAAAGTAACTGAAGAGGTGATACCAGGTTGAGACAAATACTATCTCTGATTCTTTTTGGAATTTCATCAATAATTTCTAGATATATATTCCGCCTATTTTTTTCACTTCATGTTACCTGAGGTAGTTAGCCCGTGAAGACGCAAAGAGTCACTCTCCTAGACGTTTGCATGCTGATGTGAGGCAGAAGATGTCCTCTCAGATGTTTAATGGAAAGCAGTTTAGTTTTTGGAGGCGTTAATATTAACGTGCCATCCTTTGTTCCTGTTAAAAAAGCCACCAATGTGATTATATCGGACAGGAATAAATGGTTGTGTCATAAGCATGGATACTGAGTTGAGAGCTGGTGCAATCGAGAAGGTCATTAATGAAAATGAAAAACAAAGTAGGACTAATGATAGAACTCTGGGAGACACGTGACTTGTTGCAAATGATCTAGAAGAGTGGCCATTCAGGATAACTTTCATTTCATGATATAAAAATAAAGACAGGATCAGTTCAAAAATTTGGCCGGATATACTGTAAAGTTTAATATGCGAAGATGACCTGTTTGCCAAACCCTGTGAAAAGCCTTCGAGATTTCCAAAACAACTGGAAACAGATAATATTTACTGAATCAGAAATTTATAAAATCCTTGATTAAAACATTTTTACAGGAAAATAGGTTTCTTTAAAAAATCTCAATAGCTTTGTCAAAAAAAATTCAACACGTTTCTGAAAAAATATTCTTTTAATAAAAGATTTTCTAAATTTCAACCGAATCTAGGACTAGCCCACAAGTCAAAGAATACCGAATGTTTCCTAATAAGGAAACGGCTAATATTACTATTACTATTTGTCGATCCAAAGTAGAATTCTATCAATCGTGGCGAAATTAAATTCTGGATGATATATAAATCCCTTTAAAAGCTTTCCAACCATAACCTTTCTCGAGTCACTATAAATTGACGCTTCATTTATTATACGACTTGCCCTAGGTGTTACCAAAATAAGATGTGTATTCGGTATCTTTCGAAGAAACACAATGCGGGACTGATCTAAAGCAAAAAAAGGTCTTGTCAGGCTTAGAGTCGCGTTTCATTGCCCCGAAATGAAGAACCTAGCTTTGCACGCAATGTCCACACGAAGGAAAGAACCATATAAAAGATGTAGATCCAACCCTGGAGATTAAAGAGCTCTTATGTTTATACAAGAATGTAAAGTCTACCTTCGGAGGGAGCCCAAGGCCCACACAGTCATCCACTGTGCGACGGTAATTGACGAAATTCGGTGTTGAATAAAATGTTACAGATTATTTGCTTTTTGTTTAGACATATGCCTTTAACGAAACTTTCTTTTCCAAATATAGTAACCATTTTATTAAAAATCGTATTACCTTGATTTCATATGAAAACCTTCAAAACTTTCAAAATATTTCAGGGAAATTTTCTATCATATATAATTCTATTAAATAGTATAGAAAATGGCGTTGGTTTAAATTGACGAGGGAGAATATGGATTTTCAATTGCAAAATATATGTTATTTTTTTTTTTTTTTTTTTTTGTTTAATTTAACGACGGAGAATATGGATTTTCAATTGAAAACTATTTGTCATTTTTATATTATTAATTTGACGCGGGAGAATATGGATTTTAAATTGAAAAGTATTTGTTGATTTTCTTATTTAATTTGACGCAGAATATGAATTTTGAATTGAAAATATGTGTCGATTTTTGGACTAAATTTATGCTCATTTATTTAATTTTATGTATTGAAATTAAAAATAGAATCCATCTTTCACATTTATAAATCGACCATTTGTTCGTGCATAGAATATTGTTGCCATGTCTTATCTAGTTCTCCGGCTATGTATCTCAAGATTCTCGACAAAAACCCCAAAAATGGTCTCTAATTTTATCGATCCGGACCTGGTATCCCGACATCAGTCGCGTTCCCACCGACGTGGATTACGTCTGACTTTTCTATAAATGTTTTCATGGCAACTATTCTAACGTTCTCCTTGGTAAATCGACGATATCAATTTAAGCATACTACCAGACTAGGCCTCATCGTTTTGCTGTGGAAATAGATAGATATAACCTTAAGTCCTATTGTAATAGTCTCTCCCCTTGCACCTCACGCCTCTGGAACTTCCTTCCAATTATTTGCTTCCATGACATCTACAATCTTCAAACATTTAAATGGAACATCAATCACTATCTCCTGCTTGCCGGAAATATGTTCTTTTATTGTCATTTCTCCTAACTAAACCTTTCTCATTGTCTTTTACTTCCTGCAACCCATGCTTGGGGTAAATTGGTTAAAATAAAATTCATATTTGTAGAATGTGAAGAAGCATTGTTTCTTTTTGGCATCCATGGCCTGCGCCATTTACAAAAATTCTTGTTCAATAATTTTTCAATGATTTCTGTGTTGATATTGGACTTACCATCGAATTGGTACTTGTAATTATACTGACTACAATAACAGACGATAACATTACTCCACATTTGAGAATCTTGTCTTCAAAATTGCATTCGTTGACTATTTTCATGAAGGATAAATCCTCCAGCGTAAGAAATTTTATCCACCGAGTATAGTTGTATATGCATCAATTCCATACCCATTAGTCCCTTAGCGGTGAATGTTTAAAAAAAATACGTTTTAATTTTTCAAAGACCCGAGATTTTCCATAGGAAACCCCGTATTAATTTGTTTTGGGACCTCAAGTTTCCCAATTCTAAGTTTTTCAGATCAGATTCTGTCCATTAATCATCTGAGTGACACCTTCCACCACCATGGCTGATGCTAACCTCCAGGAAAAGAGTCGTTGCGCGTTCTCGGACTAACGTCCTCAGCTGAGATGAAGTGGAAAGACTATATTGAATCCATTGCTAGGTCAGCTACTAAGAAAGTTGGTTCATTGTATCTTATATATCTATAAGTCTACCATTCGTCCATGCTTCGAATATTGCTGCCACAGATAGTACGGTGTCATTGCTAATTAGCTTGAGCTCCTTGATAAAATCCAAAGAAGAATCAGACATATTATTAGTCCTGATTATATTACCTAGATTCAGTAACTTCCCGCCGCCGTAAGGTTCCTTCATAGCAAATGTTCGAATAAGCTCTTCACTATGATGATTTCGTCCAGTTAACTTATGTTTCTGCCACATTTAAGGATTAAGGGGGTTATTACTAACATTATTTCGTTTAGTTTCGTGTAAATAGATTTGTTTTCATATTGTAAATCGTCATTAGGGCTAGTTTTTAGAATTGTTGTTTTATTCCCCTCCCCCCACAGACAATGAATTGTACATATGGGGACTAGTTAGGATTTGCATAGAGACAATGTGGTATTATGGAGAGTGTAGTAAAAAAGGTAAGAAGGAATGTGTTGTTTTGGTGTTAGGAACATTGTTTGTATGTTTGGGTCAGTGTTTGTGGCTAGCTAAGTTTAATATTAAGAGAGAAGAAGACTGTCCTTTTCTCCATTCCCCATTTTTGGCCTTGCGCCACATTTCTGTACATGGCAGAATAAATATCGCTCTTCACTATAGCAGCTAGATTGATTAATTTAAGCGCAGTACTAGACTGGCATCGACATCTCATCAATTTATAGTTGAGCTGGCTTGATGTCACAGTAAATTCGATGCTAAAAGTTTCTTTTCTCACACTTCTTTCTTATGGAACTTCCTTCTGGCACCATGCTTTTCAGCCAAATTTAATCTTCAAATATTTAAATGCAATGTCCCACTGGATAATGTTTTCTTTTACCGCTGATAATTAATGTTTCTATTCTTATTTCTTCCGCACCCTGTAACCACTTGTGTCTTAGTGGCTTAACTACCTTCCATGGGATGATTTTGATTAAAAAATGATATATTGACAGAGGAAAAAATATTTCGTTGCGTTTTAGGGAGCGAAAAATTTGAAAGAGCTTCACATGATGTTAAAATTGACTTCTATTTCAAGGTGGCAAGTTTCAGTGTCCACAGGATATTTAATATCGTGTTATTTTTTTTGTTTTTTGTTGTTGTTTTTTTTAAATTCAGCTGCTGCATCGAAATTACTTGAATTGAATTCTACAAGCGTATCGTTGAAATTATAAGAAAATCATTTTGCGTGTTAGTGACAATTTGGAGTGCACAGAAGAACTTGAGATGGGGTTATTTCTCGTTACACGCCTTCGTGTTCTTTAAATCTGAAAACTCTAATTTTGTTGGAGAGTTTCCTAATCATGAACTGATTATTTATTGGTTCTCATGCAAAGGGAATTGATTTTTAATGAAGGTGCTCAGTTGAATCCCTGGAGAAATGCTTTTATGCTCGATAACAAATCAAGCTTACTATTCTAATCCGTAACTTCACAGTTTTCTTGAAAGCCACATAGTACATCATTACGTGAGCAGCAAACATAATCATTTTCTGCGACAATTGTCTCTTGCTTTGCTAATGTAGAAACTTTATTTACTTTGTCTGAATTAGCTTGTGAGATATTGCTTGAAAATCTGCTATCATTGACCTTTGTTTTTTTCCCCAATATTTGTATTCTACGTGCGAGATTTTTTTTTTTTTTTTTTAATTTCGCATTTTGTGTATTACATAGCATGCTGACAATAAATGGGTTTAAGTTTAAACTGACAGAAAGAAATCTAATTTTACTGACAAAGGAATACCTTTAGAATACCATGTCAGTGAAATTAAGAATATCTTAGAAGTCTTAGGCAAAGAAAAATAGCAAAATCTATACCTTCAAAAAACTCTTCCTTCGTTGTTTGCTATTCGAAGCAATCGTCTTTATTACTGAGAATTTAAAATTCAAGTTTATTGACTGTGTTTTTTTTTTAATTACAATGATGATGACTTTCAGAGAAGTTTTAAACGATTTACAACACTGTATTTGTTCTTATTTAATTTCTAACTTATCTTACAATTAAATAAATACACTTTAGCAGGAAAATATATTTTCGTAATGACTCGGAATCATAAACATTATTTTTGAAATTAATCCATTTACGAAAATCAAAAAGAAAATACATAACGTCAAACGCGATTAAATTTTCAGATCTGCAGCTGAAATTGTTCAATTTTTGCTGCCATTTTCGCTCGTTGATTCGTTTTTTGATTCGTTGGTTATGATTGGTTGTTGTTTTTTTTTTTACCGGCATATCAACTCGTTATGGGTCATTTAATTCAGACATTTTATTTTCTTGTAAGCTGTGGATTTTTTTTTTTTTCAAAAATGTGTTGCTGGTAATTTCTTTTTTTTTTTTCAATAATGTATGGCTTGCAATTTTTTTTTTTTTTTACTATAAAAATATATTGCAGCTATTTTTTTTCACTGTGTATTTTTATATTTTCATCTTTTGTTCCAAGTTTGGAGGGTTCATTATTTGTCCATAGCTGGGACTCTAACAGGTGCTACCACTCTGGGTTCGGGTGGACCTGGGAACAACATCAGTTAAGAGATGAGTCTTCGTTACTCAAAACCTCCCGATCAAAGGGCTTGCTGTAACATCCATTCTTTGAGCGAAGTGTTTACCTCCCCCAACCCCCCCCCCCAAAAAAAAACACAGTAGTAGCATAGGCAAAATAAATTTCCCATATTTCGCATAAGAGTTTAGCGGATGCCAAATATGTCAGACGTCACTGTGTAGGTGGAAGACTTCATATAAGGTCATTTTTTTTAATTATTGTTGTTAGATAAAATATTTGAAAGATACATAATCGAGAAAGATACTTACTATTAGGTTGGTGCAAAAATAAAGTCGTTTTCTCACATATGTTACTATGTGAGAAAACGACTTTATTTTTGCACCAACCTAATATAATGAATCAATACAAAAAGTAAAAAAAAATAACGTCACATCTCAAAACACTTTTCCTAGAAAAAAAATAAATTTATTTGGCTGCATATGTATGGCTGCTAAAACCAGATCATTTTCATTGCTATTTTATGTCTGTCTTTAAGGGTGGAAGAGAAGATAGTCGGGTATGTCTTGTAATTCATTATGATCATTCAGGTACAAATGGTCAATCGGTGCAAGAGTAAGCTGGAAGAAAACATTCATTCTCTTTGACTGATTGTCATACAATGCTAAAGAGCATAAATCGCCTTTATAGTGATTTACTAAGCGAAGATTTGATGTACCACAAGTCTGAAAATATGGTCGTTTTCTCACATAGTAATATATGTGAGAAAACGACATTATTTTTGCACCAACCTAATACAAAGGCCATTAGTGTTAAATAAGCACCACCTATCTCGTCTCAAATTTCATTTTTCCGAACTTCTAGCCGTCATGCCTCCCACAGCTTCTGTTATATATTTGTTTATAATTGTACGAGGGTCTGCCGAAAATTATCAACCGGACCGACATCCAAAAATGAGGACAAATGTTATTTATTTTGTTTTTATTATTATTATTATTTTATATCCTTTGATTTCTGGTGTGCACACATTACATCCCGGATCCCACCCAGAGATCTAAGGCCAGAAATGGCATCATGACATTTTCCACTGGCACAAAAAAAAATACATAGACAAAGCCGTTCGTAAGGTGTGGGCTGTACACGTGACAACAACTTTTTAGTATTTCTTTAAGGCATGGGATTCCAGGAATCCCTTCAATTAGTCTACTGAAATCTTTTCCAACCAATTCGAGGGCTTCACCTATAACAGGGATAGTCGATTTCAAGTTCTTTGTATTTTGATATCTTCGCAGGGACTACCATATCAATAAGAAGGCACATTTTTGTTTTCGGTCTCTAATAACAATGTCTGGAAGGTTAGCATTGATTGTTCTCCCTGTATGTATTGTGTAGTCCCATAAAATTTTAACAGGTCCTATCTCGGTAACCGGGTCTGGGTGGTGTTCATACCAATTTCTTTTAGTTTCCTTTCCGTAGCAGGTTTTCCAGTGCAGATATTGGCCAACTCTGTCATGCTGTGTTTTATATTCAGTGGGTGCCAGTACCGTGTAACCTGATACAAGGTGATCAATTATTCCCAGTTTTTTCTGGGTAATTATCACAGAACCTGCATTTTGGGCTAATACAATATTTTAGTATGTGTTCTTGATTATTTCTACTTAACAAGTCGGTGTATTGTGCTTTACTTGTAATGCTGAATCCATTTGAAATTCTATTTTGAACTTGGCTTCTTTTATTACGGAATAAAGGCGCTTACTACTTTCATGTTCTTTGATACATATCATCATCCAATCATCTGTACTTACTAGGTATTTTTGAAGGCCAATTTTTGTAGTTTCGTAGGACAGTTCTAGTTGAACTAATCCTCTGCCTCCTTCGGATCTGTGCACATGAAGACGATCAACATCAGCTTTTGGATGATGTATGCAGTAGCAACTGAGAAGCCTTCTCCTTTTGGTGTCCATTTGCTTAATGTCAGCTATGGTCCAGTTAAGGATGTTAAAGCTGAATTGCACCACAGGGACAGCCAATGTGTTTATGGCTGATATTCTGTTTTTTGTGTTAAGCTCGGTATTTAGTACCAGATGCACACACCTGTAGTATTCCTTTCTTACCTTCTCTTTCATTTGAGTGTGTTGCATACCATCTCTTTCGTTAATTCCTAGGTACTTATTGCTTCATCTTGTTCCAGTCCCCAATCTTTGTGACAAAGTCTAAATCTATTGAGTGTGTTTCATTAACTCTCCTTTTCTTGAATATTACTTCTGCACATTTATCTAATCCAAAGTCCATGCCTATGTCGTCACTGAAACATTTTACAATATTGAGGATGCCCTTCAACTCATTGTATTATTATTATTATTATTATTATTATTATTATTATTATTATTATTATTCACTTTGTTAACATGAATGTTCCGTAATACTTTTGCTCTCATAATAACTGTTTAATTTAGTATATGAAATGAATGTCTATCAACTATTATTTACGCTATTGCTCACATAAGACAAGGCACAAGAGTCACCCAAGATACACAGTTACTGAATGTGGTTCTTTTATGGGAGTAAAAACTGTAGATTATGTAGGATTAACGACTGGACCTAGTCTTGGTTATTTCTCATTCAGTGACCCTTTCTAGGTTCCAACAATTACGATGTTTGTATCATAATAACTGTTGCATTTAGTTTGTGAAATGTGTTTGCAAATATAAAATCTATTATGAGGCAGATGTACGTTTTGATAAACTACCTATTTTTATCACTTCTGTCTCGTAACCTTACGTATAGTGCGTGAAATATATATGCAGATGTAAAGGTGCTTCTGTCTTGGAAAAAATCTATTTATTTTTATTCAATTTTATCTTTTTATTTTGATTTATTGTTTTTTTTTGGGGGGGTGTTTTTGTTTCTAACCATTTAATCCTAAACAAGGCGATAAAGCCTTTAAGACGCGAGAGGTTAGTGAAAGTGAAAGAAACAGAAAACTTTGAAGCGATAGAGGACATTAAAATAACAGAATTCAACAAGAGAGGTGACGACTTTTGACATTACATTTAAATTTATGGAGATCGTAGTTGACATAAAAGTAAGAAGTCAGAGGAAACCGTTAGCAGAGAAATTACGTTTACATTTAGCAAATTTAACTGTAAATTGATGAGACCTTGCTGCTAATCCAGTACTGCGCTTAAATTCGTGAAGTTGATGTACCAAACAGGAAAGCTCATCAAAACAATTACGAAGAAAATATTTGTAGAAAAGTTCAGGGAAGCCATGCTCCGGCGGTGGGAGAGAGACTGTAGCTGAGATGAGATTACAGGATAGATCATTGGGGAACATCTGCGTTTGTATGAAAGGATCTGGAAGAGATCCCATTCAAAACGACTTTTCTTTCAAAATTTGATTAAATCAAATAACCGACCTGTAATACCGTATCGTAATGACGCTCAGGTAGAGGACTAGTATGTCAAACCTTGTCTAAGGCTTTCGAGATATCTAACGCCACAGGTCGTGCTTCGACGATATTATCAAGAGCTTCGTATATTCCGTTATGGCCGTAAGCACATCAGCGGTAGACCGGGCAAAACGGAATCCATATTGTTGTCAAAGAGTCGGTCATGTGAGGTAATATGTTTAACCATTTTTGTACGTGATGATTAAAAACTACATTCCAAGGAAGTTCACGAAGGAAATCACAGAACGAGTCACAGTCTACTCATTGGTAGAAGCCGAAGGAAAGTTTTACAGACACTACCGCGTGATCAGATTTGCCAAGAGGACAGAGCTGTGTAGCGCGACAAAAGTCGGGAATAGAGGTAAAAAGAGATCGAGAAGAGAAAAATGTCCGTCAAGGTTACTGGGGAAACGCGTAGGAAAATCACACAATCTATCACTCGACTTGAGTGAGAGATTGTGTGATTGAAACGTTAAGAGTTTGGATGCCAGCGTGGTCAGTGATAGATTGTTTAAGCCACATTTTATGATGGGAATTAAAGTCAGCAAACACGAATATTTTTGCAAACGGGTGAAGGGGGATGGCCTTGTCTATATTATCAAAATTACTATCTAGAATGCAACAGGAAAAAGAAACTCTAGAGAAAGAAGATATAGCTTACTGAATTAAGTAGAAACAGACGGAGACAGATGTATAAATGGTCTGGAGATTCAAGCCAGTGGGAAATAATCACGGACATAAACTCCCAGTCCATGCATGTCGACTTTAGAGTCCTTTCTAAGTAGAGGAAGATAACAGGAATCGAGAAATCAGAGGATGGGATTGAAGAGTTAAGATTAGTTTCGCTGAGAGCTAGGATGTCTGGAGACTTTCTGAAGAAGAACGATTCGACACTGAAGAATTTTGTTCGAATACCACGAATATTAAATGAAAAGTTAAGGGAGGGCTTGAATAAACACCCTTCCATGCGGACATGACACTGCAAGAAACCCAATATTATACAACTCTTGATCAGAGCAGGCTAAACTAAAGTAAGTGAGAGCAGATATAAAAGAGAACAATAAGTATACTAGCAAAGTTAACTTCATGGAAGAAACTAAGGATCAAGCAGACAGAGATCACAAAGTCCTGATGCCTAACAGGTATCAAAATGTTTTTCACAGTCAGCTCCTTTTACTTGAAACAGACGGGCAAGTATCACCTGCCTTTTGCCAAATTCTGATGTAGGGATTCCTCTCCTTTCAGTCCCAATCTTGACTTGATGCTTAAAGAACAAGATCGGTTGGGAAAAGGTAAACTTCTCGTCCCTATAGGAATCCGTCGGTCGTGTCTTCCATATCACGAATCTCATAATGCCTATCAAGCAAAAGAACACTTAGTCAACGGCGGCATAACATTGCTGCAAACAGAACTGACCTCCATACAAATAATTTTCCGCGCATCATGCACACGATAATGCCTTCAATAGACTTGTGCAATGGTACTACGACCCTGCAGTAGAAGAATATGTGACCCACGATCTTCACCGATACACTGCAGCAAACACAGTTAGATTTTTCCAAACCCGCCGAGAAAGTCTTTAACTAACCCAGAGGCCCTTTCCTAGCACCAGCCATGCGAGTGATGCCTCATCATTTTGAGGCATTTTAACCCGGGGACCCAATCGCATATGTGCTAGCCTCCTGTTTCATAAGACCAAATTCGTCTATCTGATCATCTTAAACAGACCCCTTAACTAACACGTGATATAATGTCTTATGGTAAAACGCCTGGACGTCGGAGAGGTCAGCCGTCGCCCGTAAGATGTGTTTTAGAGTAACCCGACATTCATGATAGAAGGAGCACTTGCTACGGGGCAAAGTGGGGATCTCCTTCTCACACGCGTGCACACTGCTCAAGGATGTGAAGTTCTTACATGCGCCTTCCTTCCAGAATTCCTCCTCACCATTCCCTTGTGAACACATTCGATCTAGAAACGCAATGCTAAGCGTATATTGACGAATCTCAACGCTAGGCATACTCAGACCGCCTTCAGAAGGGTGGATGTAACAGATCTCCGGAATTATCTTGGGAGGTTTGCCTCGCTACAAAACGTAGAACCCAGAGTAAGTAACCGAGGTGGTAGTACCAGGTAGGGAAATTCCGTGTAGCACCGGATTCATCTTTAACTGGTTAAGGAAAGTTCCAACGCAAGAACGTACAGCAAAAGTGAAAGCAGACAACTTTTGCCAATGAACCGAGACAATACGAAATGCTCCGATCGTATCACACTCACTTTCACCAGCGTAACGGGTTGACGCATACAGAAGTCGTATCTAGGTGCGGCCCAAAACCGGCGGTAGAAAGAACAACCTTCAGAAATCGGAAGACTTGTACTGATATAAATTCACTGTAGACTTTCTCGATAATCAAGCGTACCTAATGAAGGTTGTCCTAAATAGTCCTTTCCTTCACATCACTAGTCAGTTCGAAGCCAATCAGACAAGAGAGGGTAGCCTTCATATGGCTGGGTAAGATCTTGGCTAAAATCTTCAGTTCTTTAATTAAAATCGTCAAAAACCGAAAGTTAACCATCCCGGTCCCACCATTCTTACCTTACGTAGCAACGATCCCACTCTTTGTGAAGCTTTGAGGTATAGATCCCTGCTTCATCAAGTTTTTGTAAATCAGTTCCAGCAGAGAATCTAGAAAGGCCACCAAGTACATTTTGTAAGGAAAACACTTTATTCGCGAAGTTTTTTCCCAGCCAACCAGATTCAGCGCTTTCCAGATTTCTGACTGTGATATGGCTTCGCAACAAACTGCCTTGCGGCGAGGTACGTCGGCGAAATAAGCGTTGAACTGAGTTGTGCTCAGACCTGGATCCGTGGAGAACAGATCCTGAAAGTAGTCGTGAAAAGCCTCAAATATTTTTCAAGTTCGTTGACACGGTCCGCTTATCTGGCACAAGATATGTTTACTTTATGCATTTCTAATTTCCTCTGCGCGCAATTCAGTGGTCGTATTCGTCGCCTCGGAAAACATTCTTTTTAACCTAGCTTTTACTACCAAAAAATAATGCGTTCAATTTCCAGTAGCCAGGTATCTTACACTTAGGCCTATATAAGTTTACACGAACCCAAATGAGCCTATAATCCGTATAAACTATCGAATGAAAATGTTAACAACCTAAAAACCCTACGTTGACTCGCTTAACTAGGATTCGGTCAAAGTAATTAGTACGCACCGCCATAGCCGGGCTGTCCCTATTAGTCCAAGCCTACACTACCTTCCGGGTGTGCCAACTACGATACTTATCGACACTATTAAACTTATTGAGCTATTAGTACCCGATTTTCCCCTTATACGATCTATGTCGGTGTCAAGGACTGCATTCCAATCGCTAGCTAAAATTACCCGACGAGCTGTCGTCAAAAATGGCTCCGTCCACCAAATCAAATCAAGCTGCTCAGCACGACGATTAGGCGCATAAATCCCAATGAGCTGAAGAGACTTATCTATTATTTTATAGCACGCAAAGCCTGCCCGTCGGATCTGCGAAAACAAGAGCACACACCGCATTTAAAGACTTGCACTGTAGCCAAGGAAAACCTCTCGAGCGTCCATCAAAAGATACTGAATAGAGGACAAACCTCTTAGACAGAATGTATTCACCCTCATGAGTTGAAAGCCGGGTATCTTGCACGCAACATACATTCACCCACAGACACTGAAGATCGGAAGCGAGCCTCGCACTGCAAGACTCCGACGTCATACCTCGGGCATTCAAACTAGCTAATCAGAGTGCCATTATTAGTTCGATTAGAGTTAGTAATCTGTTGAATGTGGCTGGGTTAAAAACACCAAGTGACCTTTTGACCCGATACCCATCTTACTCTTGATGGTGACATTTAGTCAGGCTGCCTATGTCTCAGAGTAACGTAAGTTTCAAAGCCTTATACAGGGAGGTTTGAACAAAAACTGGGAGCCTCCCTGAAAAATATTGCATTAATTTTTTTCATCTGTTCGTCGAACATATATGCCGCAGGGGGTTTTAATTTGTTGACTATTTGCCTCCTCTACAACCCCCCATATCTGCCGCATACCTGTGCCTGATCGTACCGCTGTGAGTACCCTCTTTGCCTTTTGGAAGTTTTCCAGGTTTTCCACTTCCTTTCTATTTATTTGTCTCGTGTGTTGCAGGCATCTCAATTCTTTCACATTTAGACACTGTGAAGGGGATTTTTTGGGGGGTTTGTTCTTAGATGTCTTCCCCTAGTTGATATGGAGGTTTTCTCTTCTTTCTTTTTTCAGATTATGTGTCTGTTGATTGACAGTAAAAATCTTTTAGATATATGGATTGCGTAAGAGTTAGTCGGGGTGTAAGATGTATGGGATGGTATTTTTTTGATAGGAGTCATAGTAGATGGGAATTTGGAGGCAGATTTCGTCAATGGTGGAGGGGCAATTGAATTGATTTTTTGAATGTTGGGGAAGACGGGGTAAATGAAGATTGAACCGTTACCCACACTCCAACGGCACAGACTTCACTTTGTGTTTTGCTTGGAGTTCAATCTTTAGTTGTTTCAGTTTTTGGCCAGGACGTCGCCCTTGGAACTAATAGCGGACATGGGGCTGTACGTAATTTTCCCTTTGGAGGCTTTCGGGGACTGAGGTCCCGCTGTTTGGTGCTTAGAGCATGTTCTAACAAAGACCAACAATTCATCCTTTTCCTTTTCCAAAACAACACAAGCGGTAGGAAAACGATTTTCGAGATCAATCTACCCACACTTCCAGCAAGTTGGTTTTCTACCGGTCACAATGATGTGATTTTCTGGCAAGCCACATCCAGGCAGTTGATGATAGAGCTGAAGACTAAGATCGAACAGGATTTCGAAGCTCCATGATTGGTTTAGGTCGTCGGAGGTAGCACTGGGTATTGGACCATATTGGTCCAGAAACATGACCAAGTTCTCACCTAACCTAATCCACGAGGCGTGGCATCGAACACTGAAAACCTGGTCCGACGTCTGCCCACATACTCGGTTCTAATTATGATATTTGTTACAGTGTAACCCGGATATAAGAGAGTTGTCGGGACCGGAGGCGAAGTCTCTTATATCCGTGTTTCTCTTATATCCGGGTTTGGTATATTTTGTTTAGGTAAGTATGGCTTTAATTTGGGACCAGAAAAAATCTCTCTTATATCCGGGTCACTTATATCCGGGTAACACTGTATAAGATCACGACTAGAAGCTACTTACGCAATCGGCATGCATGGGTAGCAGTATGTCGCATGTGAAAAAAAATGCCTGTTATCACTTTTTGGTGCTTAACCTCCAGGGACGTCAACGGCTTGATGTTTTCCGTGGAGCGATAATTTTTGCGCGTACGGTTGTCAAGCCAGAAGACGGATAAAATTCGTTTCTTGACTTTCTGTAATTCCTGGGGGACCATCATAAGCATATCTTTTTTTCATGAGATGTGCATGACATATGGTTCTCTCCAGGAACTCTGCGATAATGTTTACGTATTTCAGCGGGACTTTCAGCAGGAGGGCGATTCCCCGGCTGCAACATTCTCCTTATTGTTCTCTTGACCACCATTTTTGGTCGTAGAATTCTTCAACGTTATTTCCGTTCTGAAGATCCGATTTCGTTGATCTTTTAGCGGGTGCCTTCGCCTTTGAAACCGTCTCAAACAGGTTTTCCTTTGCCTCCGATCTTTGTCGGCCATGATTAAAGTTTGTTTGTTTTTTTTCAATATTTTTTTGCGTTTTTTTTTTTTTTTGAGAGAGAGTTATTTTGTTAATTTTTTTTCCAGCCAAGCATGAAAATAAATCTTAGTTCTGACACAAGGCTCTTAGTAATAGGACAACCAGAAAGGAGTCTCTAATTCAGAATTAACGGCAAAACAAACAAGTCTCTGTAAATGTTACAATATGCCATTGGTTATTTAAACGTGGTGTAATGTTTAGCGTGCTTGTATGGCTAGATCAATTACAACCAATTAGTAAGTTTCACTGAGTGATCGACACATTCGGACTTGACCACATTTAAGTCATGCTTAGAAAATTACCATTTCGAGGCACCCCTGTTGTGTAATAGTTGTTACATTTAATGTATGAAATGTGTTTTCGGATACAAGTATTTTGATCAGAAATATGTTTAATAGAAATAAAATTAATTTAAAAAAAAACAGATGACATTACCTTTCTTCTCTGCTTAAATCCTCTGTTAGTACCGTGGGGTGTTTGAACATCCCCCATGTTTTTCTTAATGTAAGTGGCAAGTCAAATTTTCATGATGAGCCAAATAATTTTCTGAATGCATATGTCCTGTAACTAAATGTTCCTGCGTCCTAGGAATGACAATAAACTACATCTGACAGCAAGGTCATCTATCAGGAGGTTTTGAGGAGCGTAGAACCACTTCTTATTTGCTGGTGTTCCCAAGTCCATCCTGACCCTGTTTGGTAGCACCTATTAGGGTCTAACTATGGGCAAATAGTTAACACCCAAACCGGGGTCAAAACACTATGTAAAAATAGTTTTTAATACCAGCAACTGAAAAAATTATTACCAGCAATAAATCTTTGGAGAAAAAAATTACCAGCAGTATATTATTACCAGCAAAACATTTTTGAAAAAAAAAATATTACCTGCAGTACATTTTTCAAAAAAAAAAATGCCAATAATAAAAATTTTATCGGCATTAAATAACGCTTCTAGGTTGATATATAAAAAAAAAATTAAACCAGACAAACCACGAGTTCATGATTTTAATCATAATATTTATGTTAATTACAAATAGTTTTATTTGTTTACTGAAAATAAAATGAAATCTATTTTTTGTGTATATGAATTTTTGAAGCGTAGAAATTAATTTAATAACAGTGACCTTTTAATTCGATTTTCCAAAATGAAACATTTATTTTTATTTTTATTTATCCTGGAAAACCAGAAAAAGATTCGAGAAACAACAGATAAAAAGAACATTAAGTAAATGAAATAACAATGATATTTTTAATTGGGTGTTTTAATATCCTCCAGTACAAATACTGTGACAATGCCCCACAGCTTCGAACAGAACGTTACTAACATTTGCATGGCTTTTATTAAAAAGATATAATTCGATTGTAATTACGTGTATGGAAATAAACAATGCTTATGCCGTGGAGACACGGTTGAATATAGTGGCTCGGATTTGAGAATCGGAGAGCCGAGTTTGAATTTGAGTCCATTACATTCACTTATGTGCTAATACCCTTGAGAAAGGCATGAATCCATCTCATATCCCCCCACCCCAGTTGCCACCAAGGTAGATAGCGTGACAGACTTGGTCCTATAGCCTTGGTTGGCAACTAATCTAGGGGAACGGATGCCAGTCTGAACAGTGTTGGGTTGTGTCAGGGAACACCAGTCCTACTGTGGCCGCAGCATACGTGTTGCCATCCTACAACCCTAATGAGTAACGTCACTCATGACCATGATAAACATTACGCGTTTAAACGTAAAGTGATGATTAAAAATTCAAGATAATTCAAGGCAAAATAAATTCCCTCTCTCTATATATAAATATCTTTTTTTCCTTTTCTGTCTTTCTCTCTTTTCATTTTCTCTCTTTTCTCTTTCTCTCTTCTGTCTGTCTGTCTGTCTGTCTCTCTCTCTCTCTCTATCTATCTATCTATCTATCTGTCTGTCTTTTTTCTCTCCCCCCTCTCTCTCTCTCTTTCTCTTTTTGTCTCTTTTTATAATACTCTCTGTTTTCTATTTCCGTGCTTTTTGTGACTTCCTATTTTCTCTCTTTCTTTCTGTCTTTTCTCGCTTTCTCTCTCTCTCTCTCTCTCTCTCTCTCTCTGTGTCTGTCTGTCTTTTTTCTCTCTTTCTACCTTTGCTTCTCTCTCCCTCTGTTTTTCACTCTGTATTTTTCTTTCTGCGCTCTGTCTTTTTCCCTATCTATCTGCCACTGTCTTCTTATTTATCTCTCTGTCTTCTCTGTCTGTGTCTTTTCTCCCTCTCGCTGTCATTTTCTCTCTCTCTTTCCCCCCTTGATTTTTTCTTTCCCCATCTTTCTGTCTTATTAAGACTCTCTGTGTATTTTTCTCTTCCTCTTTGTATCTATCTTTCTATCTCTCTCTCTCCCCCTGACATTGTTTTTTTTTTTATCTTCCTCTCCGTCTTTTTTTCTCTCTCTGTCTTTTCTCTTTCCCTCTCTCCATCTGTCTATTTCTCTTTCTCTATCTTTGAGTGTTAAATTCTCCAAGCCATCTTTCCCCTATTATGTGTGCAAAATGTTCAGCTCTCTCTTTCTGGCTATGGCGCTTT
>OZ010585.1:99563697-99601197 GCA_963932145.1 Acanthosepion lycidas
GAAAAAGAAAAATATTACCAGCAATACATTTTTGGAAAAAAATATTACCATCTTGTCGGACTTAACCCATTGAAACATGCCATAAAACAAAACAAACTATTTCACAGTATTTCTGTATAAGTTCGAATTCGAATGTCTGTGCAACAGTCTTCATTGTTTCTTGCTAAATAAAACAGACAGTATTTTAATCATTTCTTCCAAAGCAATGCAGTAAAGCCACTAAGACACAAAGAGTGAAGACAAGGAAAGAGAACATTGAAGAAGATAATAGATAACGATGTATATTTCATTTAAATTTTTGAAGACGAATAAAGCCAGAAGAGAGTTCCACAAACGAGAAGTGCGAGAAAAGAAAATGTTAGCATAGAAGTTACGGTTACATCACGGTAAATTAATGAGATTCTGTTGCCAATCTAGTACTGAGATTAAATTCATAGCAGGTGAGTAAATCCAAACAATTACCTTGAAAGTATTTTATAGAAATGGTGCAGTGTAGCTACATTACGGCGATGGGAAAGTAACTGAAACCGAGATTCCAGGTCAAGACCAATAATATTGCTGATAATTTGATTGGGTTTTATGATTAATTTCTAAATATATAACAAGACCACTTGACTTTATGTGGCAACAACATTCAAATAATGAATAAATGATGGAATTATAAACATGTAAGATAGATTCTGGAGAGAAAAAATGTCTAGAACGACACACGACACAGACTTTCTTCAACTTTCTTCGCAGCAGTCTCGGCAATTGATTCAATTATAATTTTTCTACTTCATGTCAACGCGATAAGACGCAATGAGTCACTCTCCCTGAGGTCTACATCAACCATCCTTTTGGGAGATAGAAAGGGGGTTTCTCAAATGATTAACGGGAACCTCTGATAATTACGGACCAGTTGCTTAGTATCCTTATTAAAGGAAGAAAGAAAATTAACATGTTGAGGCATATTCATTTGCTTCCGAGTACTTTCGACATTAGCACAATATCGTCATCAATGCCATGTTTTTTTTTTCTAAGATAATATTGTTGTGTTCATCTGAAAATTAAATTTTTTACGTGTGGAGTGAAAAACGCTAAGGTTATTTACTTTAAAATTTTAAATTTTATCACGAAGACACGCGTTCAAAAAATCAAGGGATGTAACTAAGTTATTATGATGTCTAAATATTTTAAAAAAGAAAAAAGAGAAAAAAACTATTAGTTAAAACCTATATATTTTAAAATTCTTACTGTAAACTGTTTAAGACATTGTGCAGTATTCATAATTAGTTTTATTAAGGGCTGGTTTCATTTTTTAAATATAGATATCTTCAAGAATTGTTAGTCTATGTTTATTATTTTCATGAAAAAGTATACATGTATTTTCAACTCGAATTTTACTAAACAGTGAATGTGAATTTTTTTTTTTTTTTTAAATATTTAGACATTGCAAAAACTTTTGATTTTTGCAAGTGTGTCTACATGATAAAAATTAAAATTATACATTAGATAATATAAAATAACGTTTTTCATTCACTAGTATTGCTGCCATATATGGTCTGGTGCCCCTTCTGTTTGCCTCAGTTTCTTGATAGGCTCCAGAGGCGGATATGCAATATAACTGGCCCTGATCTGGCATCTCGTCTACAGTCACTTTCTCACAGACGCGCCGTCGCCTCTCTCTGTCTGTTTTACAAATACTTTCATGGCAATTGCTCCGAGGAGCTGCATTCGCTGGTTCCAAGTCGTTATGAGTTCAAGCGCCCTACGAGGCTGGCATCCCGCTCTCACCCCTACTCTGTCGAAACTCCTAAATGTAGCCGTCTCTTCTACTCCAATAGCTTCATGTCTCGCACCTCTCGCCTGTGGAACTCCCTTCCCTATTCCGGTTTCCCTGAGAGCTATAATCTCCAGCTATTCAAATGTAATATCAATGGACATCTCCAGTTGCCTTGATCTATCCACTACCCTTCTCCTCATCCTTTCTTCTATCACTCCTATTTCATCTTGCACTAAATTTTCTGTAACCCCTTGCGTCTCAGTGGCTTCCCGCCTTGCTTGGGGTGAAACGCTTAAAAAAAAATAATTTTCAGAGGATCCCAACCATTTTGTCTTCGAAAAATGATGAACACAGCAATTTCTTTTTTTATCTTAGAAAGAACAACACCCTGATGACTACATTGTGCTAATGTCGAAAGTCCTCGGATAAAATAAATATGCATCAACATTGTAATATATATATCACAATTTTATGAGTATAAATAGATGTGGGAGATTCTAACACCATTTCCTCTTTCTTAACAGATCTTCTCTTATCACAACGTCTGATATTTAATAAGAAGAATGAAACAAAAATAAACAAAGAATATTAAACAGAATTAAATCAACTAGACTGTATACTCTAAAACATGTTTAAGAAAAGAATTAACTTCAAAATTTCACTCTTCCCTCCGCTTCAGTCGTATATTTATTCACATCAACGTAAACAGTCAGATGAGGTCTTAAGGAAGGTTTTCCCTATTGTCATAGAGTTTCATAATATATATACAGCGTGCGATGGATGAATTGTCGGCTAAATTATGGAAAACTGAAAATAATACTGACATCTAATTTTAATTGATATATTTACCAAAATTAAACAAAAATATCAACTACGAACTTCGAAATCTACTGCAACTCTTCTGGACGGTCTCTTTGTTTAAGTTCGTGAATGCTGCCATGAACTTTGCCTTCAGGTTCATCTTTGGTGTTACAAGGAGTTTTGTTGGTCTCTCGTTCAACTGCGCCCCACTCATAATAATCAGGAGGTAGTCTAGAGGTAGCCAGATATAAAGAGGAATGTGCTCGCAGAAATTGTCTGACAGCTGTGACTGGGTTTTTCTTCTTGTGTGGCATGGTACAGAGTCACGTTGCCAGACATAAGGTTTTCTAACAGCCACTCTCTTGGCACAGATCAGCACCACCTCATCAAGGCCTTTAAAGTAGACCTCCGTGTTGTGTCTGAGGCTCTCACCTACAAATTCGGGAGTTTTTCTTATCGAAACGATCCGAATGATTTTTCTGAGCTGCCGTAACATCGTCATCACAATTAGACTGATTCAACGCTTTTCGAATCCTCTGCACTGTTCTAAGATTGACAGCAAAACATTCTAAAAGGTTAGGGGTTAGTGCTTTCGTCTCGAATGCCAAGATGTACAACATGGCATTTCCAAATTCATATCGAATTAAATAGCGACGTGGTGTTTTTTTTTCTCCCAGACAGTATCCAACTGACCCTACTATACTATGCTGTCGACAAAACCAAATATATATATATATATATATATATATATATATACCTACATCTATTACATCGTTCCGATTTGTTGGAATCATTGATCGTATTTATTTTCGAAAACAAAAATGGTTAATAAAAATCCTCTATAAAACTTATCGAAGAATATTAATTCACTCTGGTGCATCCAAGATTTGATAAGAGATTTGTTGGGAAAAATACCGGTAATAAGTTTTTCATCTGCTTTTCGTTTTTTCTTTTTCAATTTCCTTCCGAAACAAAGAACTGAAACGCTTGACCATCTCACAGAAACACATTTCAGTACATCGAATCTGAAAAATGTTATCTACCGTAATAAACGACAAAGAAGACATCTGTAACTTTCCAGTAAAACAGTTCCTAGATTTTTCACTATCTCTCGATGACGAAATTTACAAAAAAAATGGAGTTTGAGTATTCCATACTTTCTGACAACTACCGTTGGTAAAAAAAAATGTTTAATTAAGTCTAAAGAATAATTCACAAGTTTTTTGGGGTTTTTTTTCACGTCGCTGACATTATAGTTAGAAAGTTCTTTTAAAATGTATTCGGATTTAAGTTTAAAAATACACACTTCCCAAAACGTATTTTATTACCAAATACACGCACACACGCATATATATATATATATATATATATATATAAACACAATTATACACACACACACACACACACACACACACATATATATATATATATATATATATATATATATATATATATATATATATAGGTACAATTACACACACACACACACACATACTATTTTCAATATTTTCTGTTTCTGTAAGTAATTTTCTTTTCTGGCATAAAGTGTATACGACTGCGCAAATCACAAAATGCTCTATATCAATTGGAATATGCATTGCCCCTGGTTGTACAAGTAAGTTGCAAGCCAGGTAGGATATAAATTGCTCGTGGTTTTACAAACTAGGTAGAATATGCAATGCGCCTGGTTTTAAAAGATAGATTATCCAATGCTCCTGGATTTAGAAAACTGTTAAAATATGTAATACTCTTGGTTGTACAAGCCAGTTTGAATATGTAATGCACTTGATTTGACTAACTAGTTATAATATACATTGCACCTGGTTTCACAACCAGTTAGAATATGAAATTTACCTATTTTTCTAGTCTGTCATTAATTAAAATGCACCTGTTTTTTTCGATCCAATCTCCGATATTGAACCCTCTTCCTCTATACATAAAGCAACACGGAAGTCACGCAGTATATGACTAAAGTGCTATTTAAAGTAGAGGATTACTATTAAAATGGTTATGATGAATGAGTGTGTGATATGAGTGAGATAATCTGTGATAGAAAGGGGAGATTGAATGTAAAGAGGATAAATAACGACTGATTTTTTCCTTTTTTGCCTTGAAGTGATTACGATTGTTGTATTCAAGAAAGCAACGATGATTAGTCGATTCTAATATATATATATATATATATATATATATATATATATATATATATATATATATATATATATTAGGTAGGTGCAGAAATAATGACGTAATAATGCCGTTTTTTGACGTTAAAAAATACGTCAAAAAACGACATTATTACGACATTATTTTTGCACCAACCTAGTAATATATATATATATATATATATATATATATATATATATATATATATATATATATATATATAATTATATATATGTATATATGAGTATCGGTTGAAAAGATACACCCATGGAATGTAAAAAATGAATACCCTAATGCAGCAACTAGAAGTATCCATGAGAGACTAAACACCTTTTTCTGAAGCTAATTGATAAAAAAAATGATGCAATATTCTGTCTATTTTCAAGAGATTCTCTACTAATTTAATGTCATCTTTGAACAATCAGGTGCCAGTTTACCTGGAAAGGGACAACGCAGTTATTAACAGGAAGAGGTAACTTTATGCATGCAAGATTTCACAGTTCTCGCATTAAGCCTTCATAGTCAGCCTATGAACTTTTCAGTCAAGTGTCGTACGAGTGGATGCCGGAAGATATAATAGACGTCATTCCGGTAAAAGAAATCGGACTGCTATTAAATTGCTGTTGCATTTGATTGTGTTAATTTTACACTGGCGACTCTCGGAATGAAAAGAATGCAACTCTTCGTGTCCGCTGCATCAATGCCAGCGTGAACGTGTTCTTATCGCTGGCATACTTCGATAGTCACTCAAGAAAATATAATCATCTTGCTTGCGCTGCTGTGTCCATTATCATCTCTCTCTCTCTCTCTCTCTCTCTCTCTCTCTCTCTATCTATCTATCTATCTATCTCTATCTATCTATCTATTAGGTTGGTGCAAAAATAATGACGTAATAATGTCGTTTTTTGACGTATTGTTTAACGTAAAAAACGACATTATTACGTCATTATTTTTGCACCAACCGAATATCTATCTTTTTTGTTGTAATCGATGGAATGGGGTAGATAGCCTTGCACGCAAGGGACACAACAGGAACGAAAGTCATTGACATATATACAGAAAGATGTATATCTGTGTGGTCTTCCGCGATACAATATAGGTGAGGCTGCACTGAGAGTAGTTAGATGTATATCCCATCACAATATTAGTGTTTCTCATTTGAAGATGGCCTATTCACAGGAAGAATTCCGACGCTGAACTCACTTTGTCGATGTTATCTCGGCCGTTATTATCTGATGGTCGATTGGGTTATATGCATTCCGTACCATCACATCAGAATATCGACATGGAAATATAATAGCACGCCATTACGTCCGGGTCTTCATTCGGCTTACAGCCATATGGACATCCTAATTTCAAAAGAAAGTTTGGAAGAATTATGCATCTCATTTACCAAGCACCAGAAATTGAATTAATTCTCTTTGTGGATGATGCTTATTGTCTAAACTTTCAGTATTTATCAGAAAATATGTAATTTATTTGCTTCCTGATATTTGGATGTACTTTATTCATTTGATTTTACTCGGAAGCCGATTTCTTTATGTTATTTATTATTTACTTTTCTTTTGGCTTTCATAACATTAGGGACGTTTATTGTCAAATAACTTAATTAAAAAAGACCGGATTTGATTATATTAAGACTTGTATTACCTGCGTTTTTTGTTTTGTTTTTTTTTTTCGTTTCTAGCATGGAAATTGTAATAAAATGTTCAACATTCGACAAACTGAATTTTTCTCTGTCTGGATTTATCGAACGAAGAGTTAAAGTTATTTAGATAATTTCTACATTTACTCGTCTTCGTTACCAGAACATTTCGGCCGTTGCTCCCTACTGACTTTTCAGGAGTCTATCGATCTTTATAACCTTCAAGCAATTTCAAACTAAGCCCTTTATTTAAGCAAGGGTTTGATTGTTCTCGTTCCACTGTTAATATCTAGCGATATCTTGTCTTTATTATTACTGCTCAGTTATTGCTTGTTTTTCATTGAATATGAGTCTACTACAGTGCTTAAACTGACTCTTACTATAACACCAAATTCACGACTGAATGTGACATCCCCTAGACAATTCTCAATGGGAACCTTAAACATAATGTACTTATGCTTGCCTATCTGCTGTTACCCACACTGTCAAGCTTGACTTTCTTCGACTGTTCTTTCCTAGGTCCCTGCAGCTGTGGCTTCTGGGGTTTCTTAAATCCTTATTAATACCTCCTACATGGTATTTATATCTATGCTGGGCCTACTGGGGAAAGTATCGAGGCATAACATGTGTTATTCGGTCTGTTATTTGAAGAACAGCAAACAATGTGACTCAAACGGAAAATATTTACTCGTTGTATGAAGATGGTACTGGGAATGACAACATGGTTGCTTTACGCTTAAGACCAAGTAAGATAAATAATGATCTAATTAAAACAATATTTTAAGACATCCAAATTCTTCAAAATGTTTCAATGAAGCGTTAGAAATATATTACAAGTTTAACCTTCTAAATTTATACTGATGTATGAAACATAAAATCACTTACCTGGTCAGGTGACCGCTTGGGAAGGGTAAGCACTTTAAGCTTGGATTTACAGATGGTTTAATGGAGAATGGCTCGGAATTGTAAATCGGAGAGCCGATTTCCATCCAATTCCAGTTAGATTCGTTATATTCACTTACTGGCAAAAGCACTTGGGAAAGGTATGAATCCTCCTCTTCTCCCCCTCCCCAGATATAGGTTAAATAGTAAGACTGGCTTTAAGTATCATGCAAAGGGTTGATAAGCCTTCAAAAACAAACCAATCAGTTAAAACTTTTTTTTCTTTAATTCAGGTACACCTCCGATATGCGGGCAATATCGGTACTGAAAATATGCCGGATTATCAGTGTTGTTCTTAAAAATATGTCCGATTATCCGTGTTGTCGGATGAATTGGAGTAACATAATAACATTTCATGGATACAGCTCTGGACAACTAATTATGCATCTCTCGTATGTCTACAGCATGACCGATTGTTAGAAATATATATTACAATAAAAGTTGTCGGGAAATCGGTATCATACCTGCAGGTCGTAATTCTGGAAGCATAAATCAATTACTTAACAGAAATGGAAAACCGATCTTTTATGTTCTGTAGAGTTTTATCGTAATGCGGCAAGGACTTAACGGATTATCCATTTATCGGATCAACAGGAATCATGTAATGACAATTCCGTTGCACACCTCTGACTCAATAATTGTTCTTACATCTCTACAGTATCACCAAATGTTAGAAATGTACTTTAAACTATTATTCGTCACAAAACCGTCTTTAACCGCCAGATGAATTAGTCTGGAAATAACTTATAATCCAAATGCTTACTCGTAATTTTGTCCGGATTAGAAGTGCCTAAGTGTATATTGTCGGAAAGTCGGTGGTGGGTCCGCAGAATCAAACATTGGTCAAAGGTTTCTTTGTATTTTCCTTGTTAGAATCAGTTTTATTGTAACAGTTGCCATATCAACAGACAGTCAACAAAAAAATTGATTAGGCTCTTGAAGATATAAGAAATTAAACATTTTCTATTTTTTTATTAAATTTTTTAAAGTCATGTCTCATAACAAAAGCTTATGGTGTTATTATAATCAATGAGCCAATATGTTTGTGAATAAGATAATCACTTGTTTATATTTATCGGTGACATATCAGCTTTTTTTCATACGTTCACATAATGTTGAAAAATAACTTATGTTTTCGTTGTAAAGACTAATAAATAACACGAGATTAAAACTCTCATACGTAAATTGTTTATTCAACTTCGTACTTGGTCAGTTAATACAACGGAGTAGGCTTATGGTTTTGGGAGTTTTTTTTTCTCCGAATGTGAATGATTCTTCTCACAAGGATGGGAAAGTGTCTGACGTCTTCCCTCTCAGAAAGCCATTATCGTGAACCGCTTGTAATTTAGTTTTGGATATTTTTAAAGTTGCGGGGAAACTGGAGGCGTTAGCCCGAAAAGCTAATTGATGACATTTATACCTGATTTTTAGAGAGCGGTGTGTATGTGTAGAGGGGGGGGGTAATTTGAAAGAATCACGGATGTTACAAAATATAATTTTAATTTAACAGAACGATCGAATAGTTTCAAGAACGTGAATGTCCTCGATGTGAAATGTTTGTTTATGAATCATAGACAGGCAATTACTAAAAATACAATCTGTTTCTTTATATTTTTTAGATATCTTTCGGACTACATTAATATAAGTAAATATCATTTCGATATTTACTTTTATTTACTCGTTTTATTTATCTAATACATTTCTTCGGGTCCTGTGTTCTTTACTCACCGTTGAAACTGACAATCCCAGAAAGTGCCGTCAAAACAAAATTCTCCTCTTGAGAATTTTCAAGATATATAAAAATGCTAACTTGTTTGATTCATTCGGAATTTATCGGTAAAAAAAATAACATTCGTACAAATACAAAAAACATTTTTATTGTGCTTATCTTATATTGGTTGTCGGCCTTAAGCTATTTTCTTAATTTTCTTAGTAGTGCATTTTGGGTATTAGAGAGGAAGTGGATGTGCAGCCATTTGCATCTAACTGGATGTGTCGTTCAGATTCTATAAAGGGTATTGCAAGACAGTTTGAATAATCATTTTTACGAATCCAGAATGATCTGTCTAGCAAATATTTTTTTGCAGTCTAATTTGAGTCAGAGTAAATAGGTACAAAAGATATAATAGATTGGAAAAAATACAAAGCAGTTTAATAAAAAAAAAAAAAACGTCAGGATAATAAGGGACGAATCAAAAAGCAAACAAGTCAGGGTTTTATAATTAATAGTTATAAAAGATTTTTGTCTTCTATATGCCGTGACCCTTCAGGTTGCTGGTGATCATGACTCTCCACAATTTCATGTCACATGTAGCTTTTAATAACTTTTGGCTTTTCACCATCTCACCTATACCCTGTTCCACCATCAATTCACTCAATTTTTGTACGTTGCTTTGCTCTCTCACTCTTACCTTCAATATGTTCCGTGAGTATCAAAATTTCCAGCAGTACTTTTCTGAAGGCAAAATTATTACCAGCAATACATTTTTGATGAAAAGGTTATTACAAGCAATTTAGATTTGAAGGAAAAATTATTATCGGATATATAATTTTGAAGGAAAAATTATTACCAGCACTACATTTTTAAAAGGGAAATTATTAGAAAAAAAAATATTGCCAGCTATAGTTGTTTTTTTTTTTGTTTTTGTTTTTTTTTTGGTTGTTTTTGGGAAAAAATATTGCCATCTATACATTTTTTAAAAAAAAATTACCAGTAATTCATTTTTGGAAAAATATAACCAGCAATAAAAGTTTTGCCATTGAGATTGATATGCCGTAAAACAAACGAAACGAAACCTTTTTCTAACAGACATTCATTCAGTCTTCTTGCAATTAATGTTTAGTCCTTTCTTCTCGCTTTTCTTCCATATCTTCTGCAGGAGTTCTTGTAGTTTCGTTACTGTGTGATTTGCATATCGGTTTACTGGCACATCATGTTTAAACACCGGTTCTTGTATGATCACCAAAGTTAAGCAACAGCGCGTCTGGTCAGTACCCAGTTGGATGACCACTTGAGAATACACGTGCTGTAAGTTTGGATTTGCGGTGGGGTAATGGACAATGGCTCAGAATGGCTCCTTTCCAGTTCGGTTCTTAATATTCACTTACGCGCATATAGCCTTAGGAATTGTGTGAATCTACCTCTTTTCCCCTACAGCTAGGGGTTAATTAGAATGACTAATTCCAAAAATGAAATAAAAATTGTCTACAAAATATTTATATTTCTGCATTAAATAACCCATAGAGGTATTGATATGCCGCTAAACAAAAACAATTAACCAGTATCTGTGTATCTTACGTTGTCATGATTATGAGCGCCAATAATGAATCTCGGTAAGACTTCTTAGTAGGACTATGTAAAATTATCTCAAGATTCATAAGTTGAAACGGTCTGGTAGGAAGATGCATCCTTGTCTTACACCCCTACTGATAATAAATGCTTTCAGAGTTATTAGACATTTAGTGACACAGTTATACATGAAAAAAATGAACGTTACCTTTTGAAGTTGTTAAACGTTTTGTATATTGTGAGCTGTAAAGATGCCTGTTGCAGTTCCCGTGGACGGAGTAAACATGGGCGGGTCTTCTCAAAGATCGCAATACCTGGAATTCTAAGTAAAAAAGGGTAGTAATCCTACTGTGATAATTAGGGTTCAACGCGACATTTTGTCGATGATGATGAAGTTCAAATACAAACAAAAGGTCTAGATTGCTTCGATGGATACTGTGTTGAATCTGGAAAAACATATCGTCTTATTTGACCCAAGATCAACGATTTTTCATGGAGAATTTTAACTTGTCTGAACCAAAGCAAAACCCAAAGCAACTCTGATCATCCATATAGTTGGAAAAGCATATAGTACTCTTGATGACTAGTGGCAACCACACAGACGAAGGAAGAAATATTTTAAGGATAATAACAATATGACAAAGATGCTGATGTCGGAGTGAACGGACTTATTTTTGTATTACTGAAAGAAAGCGATGTCGTATTTTAAAATAGAAGACTTTATTATTTTTATTATCCATTTATTCCTATATTTTTCTTGGTTATAGTTTGTTATACCTTTATAATCGATAATTATTAAAATATAACGGGTGTAACAGCAAAATTGTCCAAATCGTGTAACTGCATAATTGTCCTTCTCACAAAATATTTAATATCTAAAAAAAAAAAAAAAAACACTAAAAAAATAATTTAGTTACGTTTTTATCCGGGTTTTCAGATAAGACGTTTGTTGTAGGAATCATTGAAAAACCCTTTGAGTTATTTACCTAGAAGCGAACAAGTTGAAATCGTTTTGTGTCAGCACTACTGTCTTCCCAAATGAGTAACGGTGAGAGGAAAAAGATGATTCAGGCATTCAGTAATCGTAACAACATTCATACTCTGACCTCCATTCTCGAAGAGAACGGTGAATAAGTTTTAAAAAGAGTGAAGGATAGGAAGGATAACTAGATCAGGAGTTCACAATAGGAAGAGAGATCATCATTTTAATTTCGAGTTAAGGTGATCAATTAGAAAAGATTCAACTCAATCCATAAGACATTTAGCCCGGGAGAGAGGAGTTTCAGCTATGCAAGACCAAAGTGCAGTGAAAAAGACGCGTACGTCAGGACGGAAAGTTAGAAGGTTTAGAGAGGGCGAAGATCATCTTGAATAAGTTGGAAAATGATCCTGGAATAATATATATATATATATATATATATATATATATATATATATATATATATACTCGAAATCTAATTCAATCCTTTATGAGTTTCCGATTCTTAGCTATGATTAATTAATGATGAACATGCTATTTTCCTTTATGATCGATTTCATCAGGATATTTCTGTTAAGTTTACAGAGTAATTGTGCATTCTTTTTGCTCAAAGTAGAGTCCAATAGTGTTATAAATCCTCGGAGAATTCCATTAAGATATCTTTAATCATTTCTAAGATACAACAGTTCAAAGTTTAATCTAACAAATGGATATTTGTTTACTTTTAAGATAAGTCGATGTACATCGATTACTTGATTTTAAAATAAATGTTATTTGGCAAGTTTACTTTATTAAGAATGCCTATTATCACTAAGACTAATTATATTGAGAACATTTTAATACATTGAATTTGTTAAATTTCTTATACATTTTAATGAATATTTCTACTCATTTTATATCTAAACGTAACATTTATCTTTTGATGAAAGTGGATGTAATTTTCGAAATTGTAGGAACAGCATTTCAAGTCGTAATATTTGATTTGTTTATCATTTGACTATTCATTCAGTATTATAGGATTTTCCTATTAAAAATTCCCTACCAAAAAATATTTCAAACGAATGCTTGGGGTATCATTTAATATACGGGTACACAACAAAGACAGACGATACGATCCGAGTTTAAAACATACGAAAAGTTTATTCTTAACACAAAAAGGAATTGCACAAAATTAACTGGTTTGTGTGGCAAATGATGGCCAACAATATGTATGTAAATGAAAATGAAATGTCATTTTAAAATTAAAATTATAATGCTGCATAAGAAGGACCTGAGAATAGAAAACTACATGAAGTGAAGAAAATGAGAAATACTTCTCTGAATTGTTTACAAAGAATAATTTGCCATAATTTTTGAAGCGAAGTTCGTGGTAACAGCGAAGAATAGATCAAATAACCCAGCCGAAGACTTTTCTTTGAGGTGAGAATGACCTCGCTGCTACTTTCAATTGTCGTCTGGTGGTTGTTAAAACTACAGCGTTGTTTTAATTTTTTTGTTTTTTTTTCCTGGAACAGGGAGACCTGTGATTCCTGCAGCAGCTGTTCGACGACTCCCAAAATCAAATCCAATGCCACCTTATATAACATACAGGTACGTTCCAAATACGCTGCTTGGAATTTGGAGAAAAAACTCTTTTTGTTAGGTCTGGATGAAAAACAAACGCAGCTAAATTACCACTAATCAAAATGTACCATGAATATTTTCGAAATATAAAATGAAGCAAGAGCCCATCGTCGCGTCTGCTTTCTCCTCCAAAGCCCGACACACGCTCACACAAAATATATTTCTTATGGTATCGTCGATTTTATTTCCTCACACATATCATTCAAACATTCAAACATTTTAACAACATTTTCCAACAATTTTATTCTTTTATCCTTTTTTATTCATTGTCTGTAAGTTTTTTTCGAGTCATTTTGTATTGTTTACTCTTGTGCTATTGCTCCTGAATAGTCAATTACCCTTATTCCCCATGTATAATTCGCATTTTTTCTAAAAAATAATAAGCAAAATAAAGGGTGCGTATTATACACTGCTACAAAAAAAATTGCCGTAAAATAAAATAAGAATTATCATAAAACTAAAATAGAATAGCATTATTCTATGTTTAAAACCATTTTTTTTTAAATAAAAGTAGGAAACACTGTCCGTAATGAAATTGGAGAGGTACAGTTTATAGAGTGTGATTACCAAACAAGGGGTGCGTATTATGCCTGTGTAGATGCAGTTTTCCACACTTTCAGCACAATGTTAGGGGTGCGTATTTTGGATGAAGTCGTATTATACATCGGGAATTACGGTATTAATCTTTCAAACGTTTTTCATAATAATAATAAAAAAAGTGTTCTCGTATACTTGATAATTCTATACGTTTATTCACTTATTTATTGACTGGTTTCTCTATTATCCTCATTTAACAGCAACAACATTTGATGACGAACTGTTTAATCGAACATCTAGTGTAAAATATATACATGTATTTATGGGTTTATCGTCAGCGGTTGTAACTTTGCAGTGAAGAGGTAGATGAATTAGAATGCGGAACTGGACTGGTCTACGGTCTATATGTCCAAGTCTCACACATGGCTCGAAGAAGAATACCAGCAATAAATTTTTTGAGGAAAAATTATTACCAGCAATATATTTTTGAAGAAAAAAAGTATTACCAGCAATACATTTTTGGAAAAAATATTACCGGCAATAAAAATCTTCAGTATTTGTCTATACTTCTGAGATTAGGTATTATGTACACTATTTACATTATTCGGACTATTCTCCTCATTTTTGTCGCCAACGTCTCGTCCGTTGTACGCTCCGAAAAGTCGAACTGAACACTTTATTTCGCTCAATGAGTTAGACTGTTCTAGTTCCACGTGCCATGTTTAATGGATGTCAGTTATCTCCTGCTATTTCCCCTCTCCATGTTCTCCAACCGGGATTTGAACTCACACATTTTGAGTCCTGTCACTGGATCTAACTAACGGCTTTATCCAATGTGCCATGTGTCCTTGAGGACATCTGTGTATGTATTTCTGGGTATTATAAACCTAATGTCATCAACCATCATATTTTACCAGTGCTCATATTCCAATTTTCGCTGTTATCATTACATGTTTTATTACTTATTTCTATATACTTAATACTGGTTTTCATATTGTATTCATTTCTGTGCTTAGTCGGCTCAGTAGATTTTTGTGGCCTAGCATATGTGCTGATTCCTCAGGCTCAGCGGATGAACTGAGATGGAAGGTGAGACAGACCTTGGAAAAGGCCAACCCTCCCATGTCAAACATCATGAAACTGGAGAGGCTGGCGATCGGATACTACAGAGGAACACAAACGTCATCATACAGGCGGCCGACACTATTTTTCAGACACTATCTCTTTCAAGTTTTTGGTAGCACGGGAAGTCTGAACTGTTTTAGTGTAATGGCAATAACAGTTTAAAAAAATGTTTCAATACTGCAAATGGAAAAGCAGAATTCAAATTAGAATAATTCTTATTTTTTTACAAATTTTCACATTACACGGGCGACAGTATTTTTCGGACATTGCAGAAACAATGCTAATAGTTTATGGCAGCACCCTTTTTTTCAATGACTTCTATCAGTCTATTTTCATAATGTTCATACATATTGATAATAACGTCTCTTCGTGTTTCTAGCAGCCTATTTTTAACATCTTGTATGCGCTGCCACAGCTTAGCCTCTCTGGTTATTTCTGGCCCGTCATAAACAAACTGTGCAAGTATTTCCCATATGTTTTCAATTAAATTTAAGTCTGGACTTCTTGCAGGCCATTCCAGATGATTTATATTTGCTTCACACATCCAATTTTACACTGATTTGGCCACATGGATGCTGCAAAATAAAATTACTTCCCATTTCTTTTTCTATGAGTGGTAGGGCTCTCTTTTCCAAAAGTTCTCTGTAGCTCAAGCTATTTTGACGTCCTTTTAACCACTCGAGCCACAAGTTTCCATTCGGAAATACCATACCCCAAACCATGACTCCTCCGACCTCCTCCCATCTGTCTCTTGTTGAGAATAACAGGTTCACCTTTTCTCGACCATGTACACCACCCGTCAGGTCCATCGAACTTAAAACGTTTTTCATTAGTCAATATCACTTTCTTGAAGTCCACATGGTTTGTTATCCATCTTTGGCGCTTCCCAGCCTTGCCTCCTTGTATTTTCATGTTAGTGAAATTCTTTTCTTGATTTTAGCATACTTAAGTCCAATTTCGTGTAGCTTTCTTTGTACAGTTCAAACACTGACGTCAAGTTCACACTTCTCATTTACTTTATTCGCTATCACCTTTTCTCCAGATGATAACAACCTCGTAACACCCCTCTTCATTCTTCTTAATTGTTTTTTCTCTCCTCTCTTCTTCTTCTTCCGCTCATAGTCTGTATGTATTCAACTGTTGACTTCGGTAGCTTCATATCAGCGGCGTTCTTTCGGATACTGAGCCCGTCTTCTCTCTTTTTTTGGACAAAACAGATAACTTCTTTTGAATGCATTCTTCTTCGGGATTTTAATACGTTTTCGCAGTGAATGGTAAAGATACTCAAATGTAATGGTCAGGGTACAATTTACCTGCAGAAAATTTGCATATTGTAGACGTTCGACGGCTAAATCATTAAAAACCCGGAATTTCTTTTATCTCCGAAAAATAGTGTCACCTAAGTTGAAGTAAAAATAAAGAAAACATGAAACCAAAGACAAACCCATCAATTAATGTTCCTACCATTAATAGTCAGTTACTGCTGAACTACCTACTCATCAACACAAAAGCTCTCGACAGCAAAAAACACCTTTAAGCACACTTTTTAAAGTGTCCCCAAAATAGTGCCGGCCCCCTATACTACCGGCTGGCAAAGGCAATGCGACTGTAGTGATGGACAAACCAGATTATACAAGAAAGCTGGAAACCTCATTAGCAATGGTAGCTACAGCAAAGTAAAAAAGGATCCTACAATGACAACGGAATGCAAACTGTCACAGATACTAATCAAGAACATGGATCACTTCGCACCTAAGACGTATAGGCAGTTATCGCAGCGTGACACCAAGCTTCCTCACATATACGGTCTCCCTAAGATTCACAAAGACGGTATTCCACTCAGGATAAATTGTTAGTTGCCGAGGCTCTGTGTGCCACCCTCTGAGTCGCTTCCTTGTACATATAATTGACATATTGATCCGAAAGTCTCTTTCATATGTCCGAAACTCCGCCCACTTGGTGGAAATAATCAAAGATGCTTCCATACTATCCAACCAGATGGTGAGCTTGAACGTGGTGAGTTTGTTCACCAAGGTACCAACGGAGGAGGCACTCTCAGTAGTTAGAGACAGAAGAACGGACCAGTATTCCAAGAGATAATCTGATGGAGATGTTGACTTTCTGTACACAAACAACACACTTCATAATGGGATTACACATATATCGACAGGATGAGGGCTTAGCAATGGGCTCGCCATTATCACCAGCAATGGCGAATATATACGTGTAATACTTTGAGGAATTTGCATTAGAATCTATATCTCTAAATCCAACTCTATAGTTAAGGTACGTAGATGACACCTTCATACTCTGGCCACACCAGGCAGATGTTCAGGTTCTACTGGACCATGTGAACTCAATAAGATCTTCGATACAGTTCACGATGGGGAAAGAGAGTAACAACACACTCCCATTACTGGATGTTCTAATATCTCGAACAGAACATGTGTTCAAGACTTCCGTATACTGTAAAGCGACATTCTTCGAACAGTAGCTCAATTTCAACATCCGTACAGCGTAAGGAAAGGGATCGTCCGTTGCTTACAACACCGAGCAAAAGTCATAAGTGGCGATCCAGAGACGTTAGATAAAGAATTGGTCAGTATAAGTAGTACCCTACAACGTAACAACTACCCTGGGTACATGGCAGCGGCCAAAAAAAACTAGGATAGGCGGATACAAGAGAAGGAGGACAACAACACTCAGAAAACAGACTACCTTATGTGAAGGGGATATCAGAGAAAATACAAAGAATTTGCGGTTCATATAACATCAGGACAACCTTCAAAAGCTTGAAGACACTTCGCAGATATCTCTCCAGAGTAAGACACGCCATAGAGGAGAACATAACTAAAGACTGTGTGTATGCTATCCAAGGTAGCTGCAGAAAGAAATATAAAAGGAAAGCTGGCCGCCCCTTTTAATCTGTAACACGAGGGGAAGAGGAAAAATCAGGCTTGGCTGACCTCATATGAAGAGAAAAGGAGGATCACTGCCCTCTGTGGTATCAGGTTGAGTTCATAGACAAAGAACACCACTGGAAAATTCGTAGACTTAAGGAATCAGCACACATGCTAGGCCACAAACTAAAATTCGCCTCCAGATATCAGATGGAACACGTTCCACCGTTAAAAATTCTTGTGGAATATTCGGTCCATTGTGCAGCTTCAGACAGTGCCTGCCTCTTTTGGCTGTGTTGTATCTTTACAAGAATCAGACAAAAAAATGTAGAATTACCACCATATCTGGGCTAGAGCAGCCCAATCCTCATTTTTCATCCTTGACAGAGTTGAATGGCGTTTATAGCAATAGTCGATTAATTATTTTCAAACCTACAACCCCTTTCCCATATACGAAACTTCGCAAGATTATCCGTTACTTTATGACTATTTCCATGACAAACGTTGAAACAAGCTTCATTCCTTAGTCCTGCCAGCTCAGCTAGAAAACGTCAAACCACGAACATATGGCTGAATCATTCTCGTTTTGTATCCCAAAGTTAAGAATGAAGTTCAACTCACAAATCTGCTTCCACGGGAGTTTGGTATGTTTCGCCGTCGCTGATTCGGAATGGCTGATTCAGCGCCAGAAAAAATAATTGGACTTTTGGACGTCACTCCTTTTGGCCGGAGCCCAACCCCCAAGGATAAAAGCATTGAAAACACCCAAATTTCAATATGACTTTTTATTCATTTAGGGAATTAAGGATCCTATTAAAACACTAACGTAAATTAAAACTTAAATTAAAAATATTGTATTTCAAAGAATATTAATAAAACATTGTAAAGCTTTTTAACAAGTATATAACCACGAATTACGAATTTGACTACTAACCGAGAGAGAGTGAGCAAATTTGACTATAACGACGTAGTAGTAATCTGACGCATAATCGTCCCTCTGCCGAAAAATTCTTATGTTGAATCAGCGACGCCGAATTAGCGACGCCGAATTAGCGACGCCGAATTAGCGACGCCGAATCAGCAACGCCGAATTAGCGACGCCGAATCAGCGACGCCGAATAAGCGACGCCGAATTAGCGACACCGAATCAGCGACACCGAATAAGCAACGCCGAATTAGCGACGCCGAATTAGCGACATCCGAATTAGCGACGCCGAATCACCGACGCCGAATTAGTGACGCCGAATTAGCGACGCCGAATCAGCGACGCCGAATCAGCGACGACGAATTAGCGATGCCGAATTAGCGACGCCGAATCAGCGACGCCGGAACATCCGATTCTCTTCCAGAGAACCTCCAGTTGATACTTCCCCTGTCTTTACAGAATTAATCGCTTCAAGTCTGTCCAAATGTTATCTATACTGCATATCCTTATTTTATTTTCATATTTTTACGTTCATTCAACAATCTCACTCAGTAACCATCTATCTTGAATGGTCCTAGGGCCTTGTTTTGGGTGACTATTTAGTAAAGACAAAAAAAGGGAAACTGTGATATTGTGTTTCGGCTTCGGCCATAAATGTTTTAAAGGGAAAGAAAGGGCAACGGAAAAGTATGACGCGTTACCTTAATCTATTCGTTTTCTATGTGCTCCCGACCCATTACAGGTTATTTAAAGACAACAAATATTTTTAGATTCTAAGAATCTTTTTTAGAGACAATAATGATTTAATAATACTATTACTTATTTACTTACTTACTATCTTAACACCTAGCTGGAGAAGAATAAGTTTATTCCTACCAAGGGTATCTGCGCGGATGTAAATATAACGAATCCCCCTAGAATTGGAACTCGGCTCTCAGATTAACAATTCTGATAATTCTCCATTACATCACACGTAAGTCCAAACTTTATATTCTGTTGTGGAGTTATTTCGCAGTGGCGGCTTGTATTTGTACTAAATCGGTCCTAAATAGTTCGACGTACAAAACGTTAGGTACTTGATATAATAGGTATTACGCAGAGTAATCTTGTTGTGGTCGCTGACTACTTTCGTATTCGACTGTCGACTACTTTCGTCCGACATCGACTAGTATGAGGGTATCGTGTGGCACAGGGGCGGTTTAACGTGGGATCTCCGAGCCCGTGGGATCTCATAGCTGGGAGGAGAAGAGGTAGATTCATACCTTTCATTATTTGCGCGTAAGTTCATAAATGTCACAAACTCCCCTAGAATTGCAACTCGTTTCTGCGGTTAACAATTTCGAGCCATTGTACATCACACTAGCAGCATATTCAATGTTACGGCACCTGATATTCCAAAGCGATCACCAATCCAAGTACTAATGTTTGTTTGTTTGTTTGTTTGGGTTTTATGGCATATCAACCACTGTGGGTTATTTAATGCCAAATCCAGTTTATATGAATTTTAAATGCCTATTTTGTATGGAATAAAAAATGTATAGCTGGCAACATTATTGTTTCAAAAAAAAAACTTAGAGCTGGCAACATTATTGTTTCAAAAACTTAGAGCTGGCAACATTATTTTTCTGAAAACATTATCTGAGACCTTGCTGTTGGATGCAGTTTATCGCCATACCCAGGACGCGGATGTAGTTTACCGTCATACCCAGGACGTCCAAGTACTAAATAGGTGACCCTAAAACATATACATGTAGAGACAGAATTTTTGTCCAGATACAAATTAGAACTTGTCCAAAGTCCTTAATGAATGAAGGTTGTTTGTTTTTTTTGTTTTGTTTTTTTGTTTTTTTCCTTTTTTTTTCTTTTTTTTTGTTTTTTGTTTTTTTTGTTTTTTGTTTTTTTTTTTAATTAGACTGACCGCTGCCAGGATCTTAGTTATTGTAAACTCCATGGTTCACTCTTCACATCCAAGCTTAGAGCAATTGGTATTTTCAAGGGGTCACCCCTCTATGAACTGACCAGACTCGACGTTGCTTGACTTCGATCAAAAACCGGAGATTCAACGTGATATGACCGTAAACTTATAAGCGGAAAAACAATTTAATAAACTGCCTAACGCTGATCTCTCCCAAAACGGCATGATGCGAAAATTACGTATATATTCCGGTAAGTTCATTGTACAGATCAGAATGGCAAAAGTAAGAGTCACATACACCTGAAGAAATTTGACTGAGATCTGGGAAAATCTTCTTGGCTAAGATTGGCTTGAAAAATTGCCAGTTGATCTATCAAATTTGTGTAACAGTGAACCGGCTTTCAACCTGATTTTCCGAAAGATTTCGAACCAGAACTGTGTACCTTCGAAAATACAGTTACACGCTAAATAATATCGCTTGTTTATAAAAACCCATCTTTTCCCATCATAATCCTTCAAAAGAAAGTAACATCGAGATTGACCATGTAGTTTACGATTCTGTTATAAAACTAATTGTTTTTATCTGAATGTTTAATGATCATATCACCTTGAAACACCTAAACTTGCACGATCACCGACGTTAAGCAACATCGAGTTTGATCAGTATCTAGACGGGTAACTGCTTGGGAGTATCAGATGTTGTAAGCTTGAATTTGCTGGTGATGTAATGCATAACAACAAGCCGAGTTCTAATTCAAGTCTATTTCGTTATAGTTACTTACGCGCAAATAGCCTTCGGGAAAAGTATGAATACACCTCTCCTCCTCACCCCCTGTTATAGTTCAATAAGTATGAGTTGTATCAGTAAATAATTATTATCTCTAAAAAATTATTACAATCGAAAATTACTTTCTCGCTTTTAATAACCTTCAAATGGTTGATAAGCCGTAAAACAAATCAATCAGTCATTTTTTTCTTGATGGGCAAATGATTGATTTGTATTTATAAAACCACTATTAAAGAAAATGGCCATTTCATATTTATAATGACTATTAAGCGGTCCATGAAACATTTTATTTATTTATTTTTAGTTTGGCAAATAATCTATTCTAAACATCGCCTAGGTATATTCTAAAATCTCCGATGGAAGATAATTTATGAAACTGGGGGAATAACGTTTATTCACAGATTCTTCAAGAAAAATCCTCGCAAAAAGCAATAAACCTTCCGGGGATTCTTTTTGTGCATACCAGATTGCTGTGAAATTCCAACATTACCCGGATTGTTTCCGCATACTCGCAGAACAGTTACTTCAAAGAACAACTTGTACAGCTTTTTATATGCAATATACGAATATAATACAGTTATATATATTTAAATATATTTATACAGGTATTTTTATATTTACTTTTTATATACTTTTAATTTACTTTTTTTATATAACTATATGTTATAGTGGAACACACCTATTCTATAGTTAATAGACTCTCCCACCTATAATAAGTAGGAGTGGTAAGAGTAACAAGTCAGGCGGTCAGTAGGTTCGGTCAGTCAGACGATGCCGGACAACCGTTAGTCGGATACTAAAGTATCTGCGACCACAACAAGATTTCTCTGCGTCATTACCTATTACATCAAGTTCATAACGTTTTGTACGTCGAACCTATTTTAGGACCGACTTAGTACAAATACAAGCCTCCAATGTGAAACCACTCCATAACACTATACAACTTATATATATATATATATACATATATATATATATATATATATATATATATATATATATATATACATATATATATATATATATATATATATATATATATATATATATAATTATTTATTTTTAAAAATTTATAACATAAACATGTTATAAAATCACTACAAAAATAGCCATTTTGTTTCAACACCCTCGGTGTCTTATCAAGTGATGACGTTGAATGTAAAATAAATGGTTTTAAAAGTTTCTTCGGGAAATGTATGAATACACCTCTCCTCCTCACCCCCTGTTATAGTTCAATAAGTATGAGTTGTATCAGTAAATAATTATTATCTCTAAAAAATTATTACAATCGAAAATTACTTTCTCGCTTTTAATAACCTTCAAATGGTTATAATTTTTTTTTAAATAACTAATTATATCTGCTCTACTTTGTATTGAGCACTCTTTTAAGAATAGTAATTGTTAGTTATTGGAATTCATTCCATATACACCAATCATATACTTGTATATATATATATATATATATATATATATATATATATATATATATATATATATATATATATATATATATGACATTTCTTCTTAGCATAAACATTTTATTCAGCAGGTTCACCTGTTTGAGTATATAACGCGGTTTCTAAATATTTAAATTAATATCAACCGGTATAGGTATCGAAGCTCTTAAATGTACCTTCCGAAGGAAAGGAATATGTACGGTATATGATGGCGTACAAGCCGACCGGACGTATACGACGACACCCAAATTTTCAAGTTAAAATGTAATCTTCAAGCTCTATTCCCCGTAGAAGACCCACCATTTTTTTTTAAAAAGTGTATTGTATTAAATTTATTAAATGAATTCAGGAAGCATATACTTTCTTTTCACACGAATAATAATGAAAAGACGGTGGGATGACATTGTCAATTAACTACCACAAAATCTACATCTGAATGGGTACACTGTGTTTTCGGTAGGCTATTACGGTACCCTGGATGACTATTGCCCGCTAGACATCCACTCGCTGCACTGTTCCCGAATGCGATCTTCAAACGATTTATCGAGACACACATCTAATTGTCATTTGTTCAACATCATCGAAAAAACTAGGCGTGGCAGATGTTAGCTTACCGTCAAAAATCTCCCATGATAAAAACTGGAGTTATGGTTCATATTTTATACCTGGAGTATAAGTTCCATAAGCATGAAGCGCAAGAGAAGAAACTGTTAGCATAGACCTTACAACTATATATAGCCATTTCAACTGTAAAAAGGTGAGACATTGGCGCCAAACAAGTACTGCACTTAAATCTATTAAAGCTATGTCCCGTAATTATCAGAACAATTACTATGAAAATATTTATTGAAAAGGCACATGAAATCTACGTTACAACGGTTGGAAAGTATTAGGTTGTTGCAAACATAATGTCGTTTTTCTTTTGAAGTTGAACGTCAAAAAACGACATTATTTTTGCACCAAACTTATATTATGTTGGTGCAAAAATAATGACATAATAATGTCGTTTTTGACGTAATTTTTAACGTCAAAAAACGGCATTATTACGTCATTATTTTTGCACCAACCTAATAACTGAATCTGAAACGCCAGATGACAGCCAATAATGTTTTTTACTTCGAAATTATTTCTTATAGCTATAAACGTTATATTTATTGGGTTCCCGTGTTTGAGTAGACGTCTTTCTTAAGTAGAGTAACTAAGCATAGCTTTGCTCTAATGGTTTATGTCGTAGCTTAATGCTAAAGCACACTTGCTTTGAAAACGCTTTCCAGATCAGAAATGAAATACAGATTCGAGTGTTGCAACCTTGGATGTGCATGTGGTGAAATGGATGATGGCTCTGAGGTGTTAATCGCAGACCAATTCCAGCTGGGTTCGTTATATCCACTTACGCGCAAATACTCTAGGGCAGCCATTCTCAACCTTTCCTCCATCATTGACCCGCTCGGCTTTATGTATTTCTCCATTTACCCCCCACTACTCCCATACAAAAAATTCATAGCCATCATAAAGCATTGATGTACAATTCCGTGACTAAATGAATGAATGATTTTTTTTTCATTCAAAATACTATGTTTTTTTTAGTCAAAATACTGTGCATAAAAAAATACTAAGTGACACTCAAAATACTGATTTCTTATTTAGTACTAATCTACTAATTTTTTGTATAAGTTAGTACTCTGTATAAAAATCAGTATTTTTATTAACGTTTGTAGTTATTAATAAAAAAATTATTCATTTTATCCGCGGTATTAGTAAATCTACAAATTAATACTAATCATAATAATTCATTCAAAAAGAATTTTTTATTAGTATTTTGGTTTTTGGCAATTTAAAAAATTTTTGGAAGATACAAAAAAAAAAATTTTTTTGAATGAATGATTATGATTAGTACTGACTAAAATGTGACTAAAAATTGTGCAAATTAGTCATTAGTAAAAATACCAAAACAGGAATAAAAAATACTGACAAATACTAAAAATTAGTAAAAATTCAGTATTCTGATCAAAAAATTAGTAATCCATCATTCATTTGTACATCAATGTCATAAAGTGACAGAAAAACAAGAAGGTCAGAAAGAACCTTTTTATTGTTTAGGACTTTAGGTTTTGTATAAAAATAGTATTATACATTTGTATAAAAAAAAAAAAAAAGAAAATCAAACCTTTTCTAAATAGAAAATTATGAAGTTAATTTGTATTACAAAAAATAATGAATTGAAACAGCAGAAGCATTATCAATAGGAACATTGCTGATTCATTGAGTCAATCAGTTTGTTTATGCGAGGAGCTGTTTCTGATAATGCTACTCTCATATCATCATCGGCTTTCAGGCGTTTTTTTATAAATTATCAGGTACTTCAATTATTTACCCCCGACTATATAATTGTTTTACCCACTAGGGGTAAATTTACCCCTGGTTGAGAACATCTGCTCTAGGGAAACCCATGAATCCATCTTTTCTCCCTCCAATTATGGATTAATTAATAAGATGATATTACTAAAACCATTATTATATAAAAAGAAATAATAAAATTGCGTCCAAAATATTTACATTTTGACATTAAATAACCCATAGAGGTGTTGATATGCTGCTAAGCAAAGAACCAACCAGAATATTGCCTGAGACAAGACGTAATTAAGCGCAAATTGATCATGAAGAACTGATTATTGGAGTTAGTAAATTCAATTCGATCATAGACTGTCGTAACCATAGAGTCATCACCGATCATAGACTTTTGCTTGGACAATCGAAAGAAGATTGTTCTGTTTCATTTACGGCACGGACTCGAGTGGAAGACGTACCATTAGTTTTGTTCAATTACCGCTGTCAGCTATTATGCAAAGCAGGTCCAAAGGTTTAGGTTACTGATAGACAGATTGGCTTAACAGTCGACTGATTGACTGATTTGTTTTTACAACTTAAAACCCCTTATTTAAAGCCGAAACTAATTTCGGGTTACAATTTGATCTCTGTTAAAAAACATGCAATGATAACAACAAAAAATTGCAATATGAGCACTGGTAAAAATGGTTGATGGAGACATTAGGTTTATAATACTCAGAAATGCATACGCAGGACACATGGCACGGCGGCTAAAAACATTAGTTAGATCCAGTGTCAGAACCCAAAGTGTGTGAGTTCAATACCTGGTTAAGGCAGTAGAGAACTTGGAGAGGGTAACAGGACATAATTGACATCCATTAGACATGGCTCGTAGAGCTAGAACAATCTACCCCTGTGAGCGAAATAAAGGGATCAGTTCGACATTCCAACCACCTGAAGAAGGCCGGAGCGTACAATGGCCGAAACATGGTGACAAAGATGTGGACAATAGTTCGAATAGTGTGCATAATCTCAGAGATTTAGACAAATTCTGTTTTTCTTAGTGGGGAATGCGAGGTGAGTATGGTATTAACACTTTTAATTTTTTAGAAAAACAATATTTTTATTGGGATACATGCCTTATTATTTAACTCATAGAAGTGGGGAATTGTATTCATAGATTTCCGAAGTGTATTTGCCTAAAAATGAATGGAATATACTCGACTGGAATTCGAAATCTGCTCTCCAGTTTCTCATTTCGTTGAACCACATGCACATTCACCTACAACAGTCGGAAATAGCACATTATCATCAAGCAGTTTACCGCTTAAATGTACAAAACACCACTACTCATTAGGTTCGCAAGTTATCATTTGAGATTTTTAGACATTACCGCCATCGATATACGCTATATCTACGCTGAAAGGAAACATTTTCAGGATTTCAGAAGTAGTTGAACTTTGACCTAACTCCAAAAATTTTCAACTTATGAGTTTTTGAAGCGAAACAAAACTTACACATATTTATTCGTTTATCTTCTGAGGATCACTTATGAATAGTTTCTTTTTATGCCTCCGTTTGCGAGTAAAGTTATTCGATTGTTGACAATGAAAAATATCGATTTGGGGGCCTGGAAATACAGTATTCAGTCAAATTAACACACCATAATTAGTCTCCATTTTGTCTTTACACCTCCATCATCAAATAAAGTCAACAAAAATATCTGAGGCAGTTGTTCTTTAAATTGTTTCCAAATTTTAAAAGTATTTGGAAAAAATTCAACTGCTAAACAAATTTAAAATCAACGACTCAAAATATATAGTGTTTAATACTTAAAGGAAATTTTACTTTTCATTTCAATAACATAGTCTTTGCCTTTTTGCAATGAAAATATAAGTTTCAATAAAAATCAGTGCTGAGGGTAAAATATAGTCTCATCTTAAAAAAAATACGAGGGAGCACGAAAGTTGTGACCCATTTGCCAAAATAAATATTTTAATGACCGAATGCCAAAATGCAGATTGGCCGACGTGAGTCAGAGCAAGAATTTCCCCCTTGGATGTTTCCCATTATCCGAAAATAATATATTATTGTCCTTTCACGAACTGCTTTCGGAAAATCTCTCTCCCCTGTAATTAGCATAACTGGTCAAAATCCATTTGTTAATATTGTTTAATTTTTGGTTTTTGTTAACTTTTATAAGTTCGTCATGCCAACACATTTTAGCTGCTTAGTTAATTATATGCATGATTGGGACAGCCATATAGTTTTTTCAAAAGTATAATCAAGAAAGCCGACTGTAGTCATCATCATAAAGCTATAAACTCCCCGATTCATTTTTTATCATTTCGCCCCATGCAAGAAAAAAGAAAGTAGAAGATGGCGATTGATGTTGCATCGATATTACATTTAAATCTTTGAAGATTATAGTTGACAGGAAATCGCGGAGAGAGGAAGAAAGTTTCACAAGCGAGAAGTGCGAGAGAAGAAACTATTAGAATATAACTTGCGGTTATTTCTAGCGTTTTTAACAGTAAAATGATGAGACTTAGTTACGAATTTAGTACTCCGCCTAACTCCATGCAGTCGAGGTACCATGGAGGAGAACTCACTAGAACAAGTTTCATTAAATATTTATAGCAAAGAAATATAGACATATCAAGGCGATGTGAAAATGATTGACGTTACAGAGACTCCTTTCAATTCTTTCGAGAACCTCAAAATATATAGCCGGATCACCAGACTAGATATGGAATAATTATTCAATGCACGGACGAATCTTATAAATATGGAAGATGGATTCTGACGAGAAAAATTGTCTAGTAGAACATAATTAACCTTCTTTCCTATGAGCAAATCTCGCAATAGATTCAATATAATCATTCCACTTCCTGTCAGTCAAAAACGCAAGACCAAGAAGGCACAACGAACATCCGGCATGCTAATGCAAGGTAAATATGATTCTCTAAGATGTATAACAAAACAGTAACTTCGCTTTGAATAAAATTTATAAGCTATTTCTTGCGCCAGTTAATAAGTCATTCGTGGTCATTTTCAATACCAGCAACCAGATTTACTTTATCGGATCGATTGAATACTATTAAGACAAGTGTAAAGTCAGTATAAATAGAGATTTGGGAAGAACTTTGTTGAAAATAAACAAAGTAGGAACTAGGATAGTGTCCGTGTTTTGTACGGCTTTGTATGCAGAGATTCAGTCTCCTGGACTGGCTACCAACCAAGGCAGAAGTGCCCTATCTGTTGTACTATTTAATCCAGAGGTAGAGGGAAAGAAGAGGTAGATTCATTTTTTTCCCAAACATATTTGCGTGTAAGTAAATGTTACGGATTCGACTTTAACTCGGTTGTCCAATTTCCCATTCAAAAACACTCTCTTATACACCAACCGCACACCAAGTATATGATAGCAAATCGACACAACAAAAATATTGATGTTATTCTACATTTCATTCTCATGAGGGAATGTAATTCTGAGTAATGATATTTCTGTGTTTAAAAACAACGAAAATAAGTCTAGTTATTAACAAAATGAGTAAGATCTCAATTTTCTCATTTTTTAACTTTTATAAACAATAATATTTAACTAGAAATATACGTGCGATTTTTACGGCTTTTCTATTTTCCTTCCCTGATTAATCCTAGTTCTTACGTTAATGACTCCATGAGTAAGTTCCTTGAAATTACCACGAATATAAAATACCCTTTGAAAATTACCCTATTTCGCGTTCAATTTAAATAAACAAATCTTTGATGAAATATTACAATAAAACTCATAAATATGAATGCAGGATATTATCTAAAGAAGAGGAGACAAATGAAAATATTTGAAGTTTTGTTTTTCCATAAGTATTTAGCGGGTGATGTACTGGATAGCAGATCGAAATGAGAAATCGGGGAGCTGAGTTCGAATTTCAGTCATGTTCATTACATTCACTTATACGCAAATACCTTTGAATGAGGTATGAATCCATCTCTACTCCCCAAGCTATGGATTAAATACTAGTTCTTCTATTTGAAAAAAAAAACATTGTTATTCTCAAAAAATTGTCAATGTCGTATTCATTGCAAGGAAAAAAAGAATTATTCCTAGAATTCAAAAAAAAAACACACAAATTTTTCATAAGCCGTAAAAAAACAAAAAGACAAGAAATCACAAGCCCTTATCACTAAATTAAACTTATAAGTGTTGTAACCTCTTTTTTCTCGCTGAAACCAAACAGCGTCGCTAATATGTCTTTTCCATCTTTCCTCGCAATCGAAACAAGAATAGTCCATTATGTATGATGTATAGACATAAGATGGATAGTCTATTATGTATTATGTAAAGACATAACATGGATAGACCATGTGTTAGCTATGGAACAAGGATAATTATAATGTCCTTATGAAAATTGACTCTTTCTGCAGGCTTCTTCGTAGCTCTGTAATTTCTGTTACACGAAAGGAAACGGATTTATAAAAATTACGTTAATCCTTTCACGTATTGTTGAAGTATACAAATATTAGGTTCGTGCAAAAATAATGACGTAATAATGTCGTTTTTTGACGTTAAAAATACGTCAAAAACCGACATTATTGCATCATTATTTTTGCACCAACCTAATAACATGCCCGATATACTGACGTCCTATTGTTTCGACAGCACGGCAAAAATTAACATTAATCTACTAACTTAGGTAAATTATCCTGCTTCTCTACTGATCCTTGGTAGAGAGCCGGGAAGCCACACTTTACTCCTCTTGAAAATACGGATACTACACTAATCATTGGCAGATCGCAAACTATCTCTCATAAATGCTCTAACAGAAAGGAAGATCTGTCTATATTACTGAGATGAGGTATTATTTACACTATTTACATTATTCCGACTATTGTCCTCAAGGACACATAGCACAGTCTACCCCAGTGAGCGAAATAAAGGGTTCAGTTCGACATTCCAACAACCTGGACAAGGCCGGAGTGTACAACGGCCGAAACGGTGTGATAAATATGTCGACAACGATGAAGACAATAGGCCGAATAATGTAGGAAGGAGGATATTTGCCCTGATAAATGTAGATCGTGTGAGCTCTGCCTGGGATCAAAGTTTCACAAACCCATCACTCTACACAGGAACAGTGTAGTATTTCTGTCTCCTACCTACGTTTATCGAAGTATCTCTTATAGATAACGCACAGCATACTACTCACAATGTGTGATCAACCTGTGATCCAAGTATAACCAATCCATCCTCAATCTAGGATCGGTGCAGTATATGTGTATCGTACCTTAGTTTACGAAACTATGTCTTAGAGAGATACTTTGATGAATATTGGTAGGATACACATATACTACACTGATGCGTGCACAGTCTGTAATGAAAGTTTCGCCAATACATCCTATACTTAGGATCAGTGTAGTATAAGTGCAGCATACCTGAATTGATCAAAGTACCCTTAGAAAGATACTTCGATGATACTAGATTGGAGGGGGACATATTTACAGCACTGATGCGTGCTTAACCTCTGATAAAAATATCACCAACCCATCATCTACCTAGGATCAGTACAGTATATGTGTGCCCTACTTAGGTTTATCGAAGTATCTCATAAATATACTTTGATAATCCTGGGTAGGACGTACATATATTTTACTGATGCGTGCTCAACTTTTGATCAATTTTCACCAATCGACCGTCTAACTTGTATAGTGTGTATATGTGACCCCTACCTAAGTTCGCCGAAGTATCTCTTACCAAAGTTCATCGAATTTATTTTAGAAACTTTTATGATCTTAGGTGGAGCGTTCATATACTATTGTATGATGAAGGTCCAAATCTCCACTGTACACACGTAGCCCCCTCTCAAAATCTCCTTTTGTTGGAAAAGTCAGTTGCTTTTGTAGCAGTTTGGTTGACCCTTATCAGGTTTTCGATTTGTAAAACATAGAAATGGACAACCATATATTTTTCTATGCAATTTCCTTTCACTCGGTAAAACTCGAACAACGATTGATTAGCAGAAGCTAATTTACATGAGCTTGCTGACCTCTTTTAGTGGAAAAGCATTTTTCTTTCCTGTTTTCTCTTTTTGTTTCTTCTGCAAAATGCGATACGAAAGAGTTTTAGCCTTCGGTTAATGTCAACATTTTTTTTTATGTACAACTCCACTGATCCTAGTTAGAGAATGGGTTGGTTAAACTTTGATCAAAGGCTGAGCAAGGATCAAAATAACATAAATGCGCTCTACCTAGGATCATCAAAATATCCCTCTAAGAGATACTTTGACGAATTTATCTGTACTGACCCAAGGTAGAGGAAAGGTCGGTGAAATTTTGATCAGAGGCATCCAGGTGATATAGCTATCAGGTAAATTACCTCTGTTTTCTCCAGATCGATTATGAGTGACAATTCGAGGATAGAGTGCATAGATGCGACTCCGATCCAAGGTATTTGATCAGAGATCGAAATTTAATCCGAAATAGGGAGACCATATACTGCACAAATCGTAATCAAAAGGACAACTATATAAAGGAATAATCCGGTTAATCATTATGAGTATTATTACTGAACGATCCTTTTTAACACGTCAGAATCTGTTGTTAAATGGAGGAAGGGGTGGCCTGTTATTTTTAAGCCCCTCAAAAACGAAATGACTTTCTTATAATCATCGTAGAGAACCCGTTTTGCCTTCCATCATCATGGCTGATGCTAACTTCCAGTATAGTAGCTCATTACGTCTTACTGGACTAAACTTTTCAGCTGACATGAAGTTGAAATTCTATATTGAATCAATTGCTAAGACTGGGACTAAGAAAGTTTGTTCACTATGTCTAGCTAGACAATTTTTTCTCTCCAGAATATAATTTACATATTTATAAGTGTATCATTCATCATTGCTTTGAATATGACTGCCACATTTGATCTGGTACTTCTGGTATATATTTAGAGATTCTTGATAAAATCCCAAAATGAATCTGCAATGTTGTTAGTCTTTACCTGGCATCTACTCTTTATTTTCTTCTCCGCCGTGTAACGTAGCTTCCTGTGCTTTTTCTAGAAATATTTTCAATATAATTGTTCTGATGAGTTTTTCACTATCGTACTTAGATTCTATGAATTCAAGTACTAATTTGGCGGCAGGTATCATCATTTTACAGTTGAAATGGCTAAATGTAACCGACATATCCTAACAATTTCTCCCATCGCAGTTCTGGCGTGTGGAGCTCTTTTCCAGCTCCTTGCTTGAAGGTCAACTTTGAATTTCAAAAATTTCAAATTTCAATCATCTGTCTTTTTAATTATTGATCATTTACTGCCCTCTCTCCTCAATAGTACTTTTTTCGTATACTCTAACACTCAGTAACCCTCATGCATCCTACCGGCTTTATTGCCTTGATTAGGATCAAATGATTAAAAACGACAACATAGGATTACAGTCAGCTTTTTCTGATACACTGTAATGTAAGCTTCACGGTTAATCTAAAAATCGAAGATATTTCTATGCGTTTATTAAATATTTATTTTCAACGGAGGATTAGGACTCGTGCAAATTCATCTGCCTAATCCTTTCTCATGCCGGCTTTAGAAAGAAGACTTGCAGACTCTAAAATTATACGACTTCATTGATAAACATCTGAATTGAATAAGTGTCAAATTTTGTCAAAAATCAGGCATTGCAAAATTTTGCTCAGAAAACCGAAGACAAGCTGGACTGGCGAAAGATGCCTTCCAAAGGCGAAACAATTTATTCAGGAACTGGAAGATTTCGATAGGAAGAAGAGAAAATTTGAATCAATACAAGTGTAGTTCTAAAGAAGGATACTTAGAATAGCATGCCAATATCTAAGAACTTTTAAGAAAAATGGAAAAAAGAAGATACTTAGAATCAGAAAGAGAGATAAAATTTCTGAGTTTCTTTCTTTTCTGTTTTTACAATGATCATTCGAGGAAGATCCTTATAATAGAAGAGGCATAGTTTATGGCGGAGATAACGGTAAACCCTAGACTTGAACAGGTCAAGATTAGAGCGATCGAGGAAGCATCCTCTTGAGAAGTAATTCCGCAAAGCAGCGATTCTAGGGATATCATACACTGAAAGATTAAGAGGTACAGTTTATGAGGATAAGTCAGGTTGATGACAGTTGACAAGATTCAATACAGGTTAAGATTATAGTGATCAGGGAAGCGTGCTCTTGAGAGCTAACACCGCAAAGCATCGATTCTAGGGATGTCATACACTGAAAGGTTAAGAGGTAGAGTTTATGGGGATAAGTCGGGTTGATGACAGTTGACCCTATTAATAAACTGTTTAAGATTATAGTGATCAGGGAAGCATCCTATTGAGCGGTAGTACCGCAAAGCAGCGATTCTAGGGATGACATAGGCTGAAAGATTAAGAGGTACAGTTTATGGGGATATGTCGGGTTGATGACAGTTGACCCTATTAATAAACAGGTTGAGATTATAGTTATCAGGGAAGCGTGCTCTTGAGAGGTAGTACCGCAAAGCATCGATTCTAGGGATGTCATACACTAAAAGATTCAGAGGTACAGTTTATGGGGAAACTACTGGAGATACGATAAACTTTTGTCTTTTTTGGGTTTTTTGGGTTTTTTTTAATATAATGTTCACTTTTAAGGCCAATATGCCATTTGAGCCAGATCGTTATAGTATAAGAGGCATAGTTTGTAGGGAAGATAACAGTTAAACCTGGACTTGAACAGGTCAAGATTAGAATGATCAGAGAAGCATCCAATTGAGAGGTATTTCCGCAAAGCAGCGGTTCCCGGGAAACTACTGGAGGTACGATAAACTTCTAAGAGTCTTTTTTCTTTTGTTTTACTATAATGTTCACTGTTAAGGCCCAATAGACATTCGAGGTAGAGAGGTAGAATTTATGGGATATAATGTTTGACCGTAGACTAAGTTAAGATTGTAGGGATCGGTGAAACATTCTCTTGGGAATTGGTTCCTTAAATCAACGGTTCTTTGGAAGCATGAGCACATGTGTCACTTACGGCTCACCAATGAAATGCGAAGGGGATAAAGGTGGTTCGCTGCAATGTGTGTGGTATCGGGGGTCTTAGTTGTGAAGGTTAGAACTGGTGGAACTATGGAATGTAAGTCATCTGTACACTTTTAATGCTTGCAGCAATGGTGCAGAGTAAGACTTGTCTGTAGGGTGGAAAATAATTGGTCACACGCTTTTGGATACTATCGAGAATAGAAGATAAAGACCGTGCATCTCCTTACCATTTTTCGCAGTAGTATTCCGTTTTCAGCATGATCTGGCTCTTGTAAACGTAGAGGATAGCAGGAGGGGTCAGGTACTTACTGGAATGGTACAGCATCTTTTTGTCACCATCTTTAGGCATAGATCGTCTCTACTTGAGATTTCCTTTGAATTTTAGTCTCAATAAGCGCTGAAGGCAGTGGACCTTCCTGAGGGACCATCCGTTCATTGTGATCAGTCAAAGTACTGGGTTTGCTCGGTGATGATGTCGTGTCATTAATTTTGTTTTTGAGACATTGTCACAGAGGATGTTTTCAAACACCCTATTTAAAATATTATAGATAAATCAATTAGTTTTAAATTTTAATAATTGCCATATATATAAATGTGTATTTTTACAGTGATCTTCTACCTGTACAAGGCCTAAGATCCACTCGAGGTAGAGGGTTACAGAGTAAGATTCACAGTTTATAGGGATATATGGGGAAGATAACAGCTGACCCTAGACTTCAACTTGTTAAGACTGTAGTGATCGGAGAAAGAACATCTTGGGAGTCGGTTCCTCAAAGCAACGGTTCGTGGGAAATAGGTGCTTGTGTGGAACTTACGTTTCACTAATGGAATACGAAAGGAATGAGTGTGGTTAGCTACAATGTGCGTGGTATCGTGGGACTTAGTGGTGAAGGTTAGAACTGGAATATAGTCCTGTTAGTCCTGTTACAGTTTTTTGTGTATATATATATATATATATAACTAGTGAGTTAGCTCAAATGACTTAACTCACTTTATAGTCCACCAATAGGTTAACCAATCAGAAGACGTAGAACATTCAATCTGTCGTGTATAAAGGCGGCCATTTTGTTCACTCTACCCGAATGTCCAGTCCAGATTGTCAGGCGAAGAGAAACAGAAGGACGAACTATGCTCTGCTACTTTTATCAAAATATCCACTGCTAACATGAACAACGCTTTCCTACTGTCTTCGAAATATTCACTGCTAATCTAGGGATTCTATACTCGAAGACGACTGTCATGATGAATAACAAGTCCATTTGCTGACATAGAGCATAATGAACAAAGGAGGGACAAAGGGAAACATCGAGTAAATTACTTAACGATTTTATGCAAATGAATGGGACTGTGTGAATTGTAAGGAGGCAAGGAGACAAACATTAGCGAGAAAGAAAAAGGAAAGAAAGTTGTGGAGAGTTTTGATTCCCCACTTTCAGAAAGAACAGAGCACATAAAACAGATGACTGGTTGCTGTCAACATAAAACATAACACTTCAGGTTCCAGTAGAAATAGTTACTTTACGTAAAACAAAGCGCGGACATTTTCAGATTTTGTTGCAGAATGAAGAAGTTGGCTCGTAATGGAGAATTACTGATCTGAATATAATAGATTGCCTTTGTTGATGCTTATGATAGAAAACCAAAGGTCACGAAGACAGGGAGTCGTCCACAAGAATTGGATAGACTTTCAGTTTCAACGAATAAACTTTGACATACCTTGAAAATCCACATTCAACATAGCTGGGTTCGAACAAAGATAACTGGTGAAGGTGACAAGTAAGAAGCCGTGTTACCTTTTTAGCAGATTGCTTTTAACATTCTTGTAAGAGAAATGAATGAGATATCTTTAATATTCAATGGCTGTTTAGGACGTGGTTTATCATGGCTCTCCACAACTACCTTGTCCTTTTTAACTCTAAGCAGAGACTGTACCATTAACATCCACCTAAGTTCCTCTTCTTCTATCCATTTACACAAAATCGTTAAGTAGGTTACACGAAGTTTTCCCTTTGCTCTATTTGCTTTCAGTGTCTCGTATGTGTCCTTGATGTATCCCTGATACATCCCATAAATTTCAACTGTTTTTTACTCATTCTGTTTATAAGTGTTAAACTTTCGTTTACATTTTCCTTATAACTTCCTCATTGCTCAAATGCTCTGTATATATTTTCCTCAGCATACGTCTGTAGAACGCCATATCTAGTGGCTAACGTCTCCTTTTCACCTGTGAGGAAATTTTCCAACATCCACTGCTATAGAGAAGGGTTGGTATTACAGATATGCCGGAAAATAAATCGTTGTTAAAAAAAAAAAAAAACATTCACTGCCATATGCCGGATTTATTTTATGAATGTCGTAAATGTTTGTTTTTTCTTTATTGAATTATTGATATTTTGTGGAGCTATGATAATATTTACTGAAGAGGTTTCGAAAAAAAATAGCCAATAAATATTTAACGCGCCCGCACGAAAATTGGTTCATGCTAAAAATAAATACCAATCGTTTTGCAGTCACCGATACTCACAGGTATGCTTCGAATTTAACCCAGTTTATTTCAGTAATAAAATATGGTTGTTAGCAAATGGGATATTATACCTTCAGTGGTTCGTGGCTATTGTATTGTGTGAAAATTAGTTAAAGAAAACATTCGAAAATTTAGTATCGCAGATTTAGTGAAATCGGATATTATTTTTCACCCACAACTGTCGCGTCCCTGTGTCAGACTAAGCTAAGTATTTTTATCCAAATGGAAAGGTTCAATAAACAGAGAATGGTGGCTTTATAATTCGGCCAGCGGCAGTGCAGAGTGCTTTGCGTTAGACTTCGATGTCAGGTCTACAGATAATCGAAGTCTTTTTCCTCTAACTCGGCCCGGGTTCACTGAGCCTTAATTTTAATGTTCCATTAGGATTATGGCACAAAGTGTTTGTCGTCTTTATTTATGCTCCCTGATATAGGCAATGAAAACCTCAGGAGCAGAAATAGGGAATCGATTTTTCGCCCCCCTCTCGTCTATAACACCCAGTTAATCGTCTTGTCCATTTCACGGAATTATAAGTGCTTTTGCAGGAACCTTTGATTGACAATGAAAGATACATTTATTCCAGAACACGTTGGGAATTCGATGGAATCGATGAATTAATATCCTGGAAGCACAAAATTTGTTGGAATATTGCCTTCCATAGAACCCAGAAGATCAAAATTCCATTACGTATTAAAAATGTTTGACCTGTTTTACATTCTGTACACGGTTTTTATCTTTTATTTTTGTAATGATGTTATGATTTACA
>OZ010585.1:99603697-99876197 GCA_963932145.1 Acanthosepion lycidas
GACACTTAGGAAACCCGATGTGGCTTTTATAATATTTTAACAACGTAAATGTAAAAATCTATTATAATTAAAAAAAAAAAAGCATAACAAATAATTGTATTAAGAATTCATTTTTCATCGGAAAAATTTTTTGCTTTCAGAAAATATTGTACATATTCATAAAACAACTAAAAGCAAATAAAAGCATTTGAAATTAAATAATATCTTTGTTTTATTGAGTTTTGTATGTTACAATTCAGAGCTGATTTTCAGGTAGGAAGGGTCCAAATGAAAACAAAAAAAAACATGATTTGCATTCCTCAAAGCCTTGTGCTTTTAACTATTGTAATCACTAAACCTGACGGGATCGAATTTCTAGCGTTTTCATAAAATTAGTTATGTGGGGGGGGGGTAATAAATATAAAAAATTATTTCTCTCATGACTTTAATAAGCAAAACATATTTATAATAAATTCCATCATTTGTGAAAAGTTTCTGAAAGTTACATTAACATCCGACAATTATTTTTATTTTTGCAATATTTTCCAAATTAATGTGTGTGACCAAAAAAAAAAAAAAAGAAAAAAAACGTGCTAAAAATTATCTATGTTATTTTACTAGTTCTGGTGATACAAAGAGGAACAAGGTTTTTTTAATCAAAATTTAGAATGTTCTAAAAAGAAGAAAAATTATCTAAAAATAATTAGAATAAACTTTGATCTTTCCTCTGAATAATAATATACACATTTCAACGATAAAACTTTTTTTCGTAAAATTTGGCGTCTTTTTCATCATGCTATGCACCTTTTTTAGCGATCTCATGTTGGTACCTATATTAATATTATTAGTAGTAGTAATAGTAGTACTCAGAGTTACAATTAGTTTATATAACGGCATATCAACTCCTTATGGGTCATTTAATGCTGAAATCTAATTTTCTTGTGACCTTTGTTAATTTCCTTTTTACTATTAAAATCTATTACTGGAATTTCAATCGTTGGCTGTTAAAATCAATTGCTAGGAATTTATTTTATTCTTGAAATCTATTGCTGAGAATTTATTTTATTCTTAAAATCTCTTTCTGGGAAATTATTTTATTCTTAAAATCTATTGCGGGAAGTGTTTACTCAAAACTGTATTTTTATACTTTCATATTTTTTGACACAGTTTAGGGGTTCACTTTTTTTCCCATAACAGGGAGCCAAACAGGTGCTACCACCCAATGGAACTGGAAACAACAGCAATTAAGAATTGGTTCCACGCTACACAAAAGCTCTAATCATCCGATCAGTCTTTGCTGTTGGATGTAGTTTATCTCTATACTCAAAACGGTCAAGGAGTTGTAATAGTTTTAATATTAGTAGTATTAATATTATTAATAAATGATTATTCTTTGTTAGTATTAATAAATGATTTTTTTTTCTAAAGTAAATAATAATGTAATTAAACGTTTTGTTTCACAAGGGTGTATATACTCAAGACAGAAAATATGTAAGAAATGAAAAAGATCAAGAAATATTGAAGGGTCCCCTTATGATATAAGTCATCTACATTCTAACATCAAAATTATTTGCTAGATTTGTTTGATAAATAAGGTCTCTAATCTTATAAAAAAAGTGTTAGACAAAATACAATAATGAAACGTTTATCAAAATAAATTTCTTTCTTTTCAATATAACGCTCGATTGATTTTAAAGTAAAATCTCCCCCTCCTATAAAGAAGGTTTAAAGTCACATATGATAAAGAAACTGGTTTCAAAGGGAAGTAAATCTATTTCTTTTGAAAATTTAAAAGAAAAAAATGTTTATTGATAGGTACGATATCAGATTCTATAAAATATTTTCAGACCAGATAAAACAAGGAAACTGGTCTCTTTAAAATTGCGAATATTGATTTATAAGTAAGGTTTCCAATCTTATAAAACAAGTTTTTGGCCAGATAGGATAATGAAATTTATATTAAAAATGAAAGAAAATGTATTTCTTTGAAAATTGTCAAATATTTCTTCGGTTGTGGTGTTATTATAAAAGTTTATCTCCATCGAAAAAAAAGGAAAAGACTTCAAAAGTAAAATAAAAAAATGTAACCCTGATTCTCACAGAAGAAAAAACTACAGAAAATATCCATTTTTGCCCAAATTTCTGCTACAGATAGCTTATTGATTTATGCTTCATATTTGAATAATTCCAAATTCTTAATTCAAAATTAAAACTAAGACATGTTTGTTTTGTGTTTTTTTTTGTTTTTTTTATGTTTTTGTAAAAGACAAACGCAAAGGCCATTAATTTTTGCTTAGTTTTCTTTTTCTCTAGAGACTCGTGTCCACCTGTGTTGTTCAATCACTTGTCTTGTTTTCTTTTCGAAAATATCGCCCACTCCCGGACAGGAATGTTTCTGGGTTTATCAATTAATAACAATTATAATTAATGAGCTTAATTATCTTTGGTTAACTTTGAGGATCCATTTAAAAATTAGGATATGTAACTGAAGTGAGAGTAGTGATGGTACCTACCCTGAATCCATCATAAAAATTCAGAATATAGAATTAATAAATTCTAAGTACTTCAAGTAACTCAATTCCAGTCTTCGCCCTTTCTACACAGGACATTTTCGGCCTTGATAGATCGAATATTTAGTGTTACTGCCAGTTGGAATTTATAGAAAAATCGTTTTCTTAAAAGAGATTCTCAGGAAAATAGATTAACTGTTATAGCTCTTTCTATCATATGAATATTTTCCACCCTAAAATCCCGTTCCCACGGACGAAATGTCTCGTGCCTCTTGCTTTTCTATCGCTATCCCCAAATCATGTGTTCTAAAGAGAAACATTCTTCGTCTCACTACTTGGGACCTTTACAACCAGGACTCGCTATGACATCTACACAAGGATGAATCCTCCCGATTCCTTTCATATTCCATTAGTAAAGAGTAAGTTCCATTCGGGTAACAACTCAAGTTCTCAACTACTGCTGCTTTGTAGAACAGACTCCCGCTAGGATGTTTTCCTAGTCATTGCAATCTTGACCTCTTCTAGTCTAGTCCTTAGTTTTATTGCATAATACCATGAGTTTAATTTCTTTTCTTTTCTCACGCTCATACAAAACTATAGAGTAACACTCTACATTGAGTGGTTCTTGGGTTTTGTATTGGATGAATATTAGTATAAAAAATTCGTTTAGAAATTTCTAGACTGTCGCCTATATACAACCGTTTTTTTTTAGATTAATGATGAAAATGACTTGAAACGAATTCATCTTACAGGTCTAAAAGAATCTTTATCAGATTCTATTGATTGATGCGACAAAACCACAACCAAAATGTTTTATGAAATAATAAAAAATCCCATCACTCGAAGACTTTCAAAAGCAGCAAAAACCAAAATTAGTAGGACATAACTAGAATGTTAAAAAAAAATGATGATATAATAAAGCTGTTAACTTTCTACACTATCATAAACAAATAATTTGGAAGGAAACTGCCATCGATACTAGAAAGAACTATAACAGTTAGTGAAGTCTAGTTTCCTGAAAATCTGTTTTAAGAAAACGATTTTTTAAAAATAAATTTCAACCGACAGTAACATTAAATATTCGATCTATGAAGGCCGAATATTTCTTGTATACAAACGGCGAATTTCACCATTGCCATTGATGTATGATTCTTAAGTTCCAGAATCCAAATGAACGATCGTAAAACTTGTGTCTAGAAAGTCTTTAAAATACGCTTTTAATCGTGACACAATTTGCTTAAATATATTTCATTGTTAATTCAAAACTGTGTGTAGAGACACAATATGAAGCTCACTTGAAAAGTAGGCTTTCAATTTGCAAATAATATATTAAAGTGAGTTTATATGGCAACTTGCAATAGATACTTTTCATAACGAAGTTTTAAAGGTAATACAGTGTAACCCGGATATAAGAGAGTTGCCGGGACCGGAGAAGAGGTCTCTTATATCCGGGTCTCTCTTATATCAGGGTTTGGTCTATTTTGTTACGGTAAGTATGGCTCTAATTTGGGACCAGAGAAAATCTCTCGTATATCCGGATTTCTCTTATATTCGGGTTACACTGTAGATTATATAACACAGCCTTCTAGAAGATAATGCTAGGATAAAAAAGGATTACAGTTAATGGCAGAGACAGTCTAGTTTTATTGTAAAAAGAATGAAAGAGAATAAAAGCCAAATAATTCTATGAAGATATCTACATTCTATCGATAATATGTTGAATTGTTCTTAATTTATTTTTGCGGAATAAAAATCTAATTTCTTTATAAGTAAACATGATTCTAAAGTATTTATATACCTATATATCGCTATCTATGTACGTCTAAGTCGATTCATTTCACTCTATTTATCTACGTATATTCGGTCAATCTTATATTTTTCTTTCTATCTATTTATGCATATCTTGTCTATATCATATCATATCATATCTATCTATCTATCTATCTATCTATCTATCTATCTATCTATCTATCTATCTATCTATCTATTCATTCATCTCCGTCTCTTCATATCTATCTATTCATCTCCGTCTCTTCATATCTATCTATCTATCTATCTATTCATTCATCTCCGTCTCTTCATATCTATCTATCTATATATATATATATATATATATATATATATATATATATATATATATATATATCCATTCATCTCCGTCTCTTCATATCTATCTATCTATCTATATATCCATTCATCTCCGTCTCTTCATATCTATCTATCTATCTATCTCCGTCTCTTCATATCTATCTATCTATTTATCTATATATCTAACTATCTCTCGATCTATCTATCCATTCATCTCCGTCTCTCCATATCTATCTATCTATCTATCTATCTATCTATCTATCTATCTATCTATCTATCTATCTATCTCCGACTCTTCATATCTATATATATATATATATATATATATATATATATATATATATATATATATATATATATATCCATTCATCTCCGTCTCTTCATATCCATCTATCTATCTATCTATCTATCTATTCATCTCCGTCTCTTCATATCTATCTATCTATCCATTCATCTCCGTCTCTTCATATCTATCTATCTATCTATCTATCTATCTATCTATCCATTCATCTCCGTCTCTTCATATCTATCTATCTATCTCCGTCTCTCCATATCTATCTATCTATCTATGTATTTATGTACATCTAGCTATATCATTTTCTTTTTTATCTACCTTCATTTCTATCTATCCCGTCTTTATCATATTTTCTTTCTATCTGTCTATCTATCTATCTATCTGAATGATTGATTAGTTTTCTGCGGCTTATCAACCCTATGCCGGTTATTTAACGCCAGAAAATATTTTAGATTGTATCAGATTTGGGCGGAGGAGATAATAACGATTTACTGATACAAGTCCTACTAATTAATTAAATGGAGAAGAGCTAATCCATGTTTTCCCATGGGTATTTGCGTGTAAGTGACTATAACTAACAAAACTGGAATTGGAACTCGACTCTTGGATCAACAATTCCGTGCCATTATCCATTACTCCGCCCCCACAGCCAATCTTCCAGCACCTTGTATTTCGAATCGGTTACTCGTCTAGATACTGACCAGTCTCGACGTTGCTTAACTATGGTTATCGTAGGAGAACCAGTTTCAACGTGATGTAGCAGTAAGCCAGGTTAAGAAAAAAAATCTTATCAGTACTACAGGATGCCCCACAAAAAACAGGAAATTTGTTAGTTTATTTTTTAATGTTGCAATTTTTGTTACATTTACAGTGTAACCCTGATATAAGATGAGGTGTTCAAACTGAAGAACTCTGGCAAAAATATTTTGGAATTTTTTCAGTCCCCAAGTTGAATGTTATTTCTTAAAGGGAGCAATCGCTTCGTGTTGAAAATTGGATAACTACGGCATCCTGGAAAAAAGGTTAAAATAATTATAAATAAATTTTTTTTCTTCATTCATATTGTAAAATATATTCTTACTTTTTTATGTTAGTTATTTTTTTCATCATATAGTAAATCTAAAATGTCCTTTTTTGCGGGGGTGGGTTACCCTGTAGTATGAGTGATGGACTTTTGACTTTTGAAATTTGTTTTCTTCAAAAACTGTTCTCAGCAAAAGTAAAGTGTGGTCCGAAAGTCTTGTCACCCACTATATATTAGGTCGGTGCAAACATAATGTCGTTTTTCTTTCGAAGTTGAACGTCAAAAAACGTCATTATTTTTGCACCAACCTAATAATACAGTGTAACCCGGATACAAGAGAGTTGTCGGGACCTGAGAACAAGTATCTTATATCCGGGTTTGGTCTATTTTGTTTAGGTAAGTATGGCTCTAATTTGGGACCAGAGAAATTCTCTCTTATATCCGGGTTATACTGTATAAGTTGCTATTCAGATGGCTGACACGAGCTCCTACCGACCTTCTCAATGTTTGACAACGTCAATGAAATGGAATAAACTGATTCCATTATATGGGCTTTGTATAACTGTATTACTTCTTGTGTTGTTCTCATTACTTTGCGGTAGGGTGTGACAAGACTTTCGGACCACCCTGTATATAAATTTCAACCGGCATTAACTTTAATTGTTCGGATAATAAATGCAGAGTGTTTTTCCTATGGAAAGAGCTAATTTCAACATTACTTCGGCAATCTCCCTATAATACATTTCGATGCAATTTAAAATAATAACTCAGGAAAAAGGCTACAATATACTTCTATAATTACACCAATAATTAAATTAAAGTTACTGAAAACAAATGAGCTACTTCCGCTACGTTTAATAGGTTGAATATAAAAATGTGTTAATCTTAAAGAAAATTAAATGAACTCCATTTGACTAAGTTGTTTCTTCGCTATGCCCAGAGCACACAACGAGGTCAATGCCGCGATTGAGAAAAGTCGGAATTTGCACTTTTAATTGCGTGAATTTTAGAAAAGTATCATGCTATTTAAAAAGCTTAGCTAGGGTTTGTTGCAATTTAAACACACCCAGTGAGGATCAACCTCGCTAGTAATAGTCAGACAAGTTATTCCTCTAATCATTACCTTATTCCGAGGCTCTAGAAAAATATCTTTTTTAATGTCATAACATTGCTAATGGATCTATATAAACCCCAGTCTAACAAAAAAAAAAACAAAAAAAAACGGAGAAATTTTCTTAAAATATATAAACGAGTTGACAACTTCTACTTTATGTATTTTTAACAATAGAAATAGTTCATTAACCCTTTGAGCGCTGATCAACGCTTTACCGGTGGTAGAGAAAAATGGCGCCATGCTCAGGCATCGGTTGAACAGTGGTAGAGAAAAATGGCTTAATGCCCAGCTACCGTTTCAACGGAGGGTAACCACTTGGAACTATTTTTATATCTACCGTGAAACATTACATTATTTGTGAATTTTGACTCAGGAGCTCAGGCAGAATTGTTAAAATTCTTCAGGAACGCAGGTCTCCAAGAGTTAAAATACTTTCGTAAAAGCCAACCTGTCGAGCGGCATTTAAGTTTGCTCTTGTGAACAACTCTTCCTTGGGCCTTCATCACGATAGGTAGAGAGTAGATGCCATAGGCGACAATAAATTGTAGAACTCAAAAATGATCACTACATTTAAGTAATGAATTAATACTTAAGCTTACCCTAAAAGGTTCAACGATAATTTTGTTGCCACGTAATTTAAAAATATTTTGTTTGTAGCTCATAACTTGCCGTACAAATAATTATTTTATTTCATCTTTCGTTGGATTTTGTAATTAATTTCGATGATTCCCAAATTTATTTCCAAGTTATAAAAAATTGTTATCGTACAAAAAATACGTCGTAAAAATCACCGAAAACAAATGCAGTAATGAAAACTTGGGAATCGAAAATTTCAGGATTGCTGGTCCGGATCCGAGCCGGAATGTTTTTTAATTTGTTAATCTGCCTGATTCCAAAATGGTATGATATGTTCGGCTACATCTTCTAGGAGTAAAGCTGGGGGAAAAACTATGACACTGACATTCGCCTTCACTTTTTAACTTGTGATAAATTAAGTGCCAGTTTATTAAAATAATATTATAAATTAAGAATTATATGAGAAATATTTGCATTGCCGAAGGAAATGGACAGACACACACACACATTTTATATATATATATATATATATATATATATATAGAGAGAGAGAGAGAGGGTATTTGTTATAGTCTAAATGAGTGCGTGTTTGTTTTTTTATAATGTTATAATCCCGTAATTATTTCGTCCAGTTAACTGATGTTTCTGCCACATTTAGGGATTGGGGGGGGGGGGTATTACATACCCTATTTTGTTTTGTTTTATGTAAATAGTATTAATTCATATTGTAAATAATCATTTTTTTTTTTAATTGTTGTTTTTCCCCTCCCCTCACAGACTTTGAAATGTACATATGGGATCTAGTTAGGATTTCATAAAGAATTTGAGTTATTATGGTATAAGAAAGGTAGGAGTGAATGTGTTGTTTTGGTGATAGGAATATTGTTGGTATGTTTGGATCCGTGTTTGTGACTAGCTAAGTTTAGATATTAAGACAGAAGAAGTCCATCATTCCCCAATCCCCTTTTTGGCCTTGTGCCACATTTTGTACATAAGTACGAATAAATAATTATATATATATATATATATATAGAGAGAGAGAGAGAGAGGGAGACTGAATGAAATATTGAATTCTGCATTGGAGCATGCTTTAAAGCCTACCACACGATAAAGGACATTTAAAAATAATTATTTTGAGACTTTTTAAATTACCCTCATTTTTATTTTGCAATTTTTAATGACGTTATTTAAAATCTTAATTAAAGTTAGAAAACTCAACAGACAAAAACAGAGAAAAAATATATCACTAATTGATTGCACCGAAAATTAAAGTTAAGCTTGCATTTAGAAATCAACAACCGAGCAACTCCAGCTTCAGTTAATGGTTTAATGTAAAGACACAGAAAATTAAATATATTAATGTGAAAGCAATGTAACAGAAATGTTAATACCTCTCCGGCCATTTCCTATTGAGGTATTGAAACTTTAATAAGTCAAGATCATTGCCACATAAAGAGGTCAAGGAATCAGTTTAGAAGAGTCGTCTATTGCATTTTTAAAAGCAACAATCTTAGAAAGGCTTGCTAGGTTCTTGACACAAGGACAAGGCAAAAAGAGGGCACTTCGATATTGTGTAATGTTAGCAAGTTTGTCTCGTTAGATCAATTACGACTGAGTTGTGAGTTCGATCATCACTGGGTGATCCAAAATGTAGGCTTTGTGCCACATCTAAATGATTAGAAAATCATTTGAGTGACGTTTCTTCCGCAGGGATTGGCAGAGGAGGACAAGTGGGTTTTTCCCGTCGGGGTAGGTGCTGCGATTGTAGTATCTTTTCCGACCCGGAGGCCTTCTCTTCTCCCTCTCTACCCAACCCCAGCGTTGCGTAAAATCTGGTACGTAGCAGTGGTATTACAGGTGATAACTAGCTTAGACCAGCGTCCCGAGTGGTTCCACTTGGGTCCACACGTTAAAAAGCCGACCTTGTGTCACAACCTGATTTAGTGGGGGGTTAAGATAAATCTGGGACAAGACAAACAGTGAACACACTGTTAATAATCACAGACAACTAACGCTCTAACCATTATCCGTCTCTGAGGCGCCAGCTTTTTTAAATATCACCTAATTACTCGGGGATCTCAATAACCCTCAGGTTGATTAAAAATAGAAAAAAATTTAAAATATATAAATGAGTTGCCAATTCATACATCAGTAACACTTTTAGCAATAAAAGTCGTTTGATAAAATTTTACTTATTTAATTATGATAAATCTGATACGAATTTATTAAAATATTATTTGATTTTCTATAAATTAAGAATTCTATCAGCCATATTTGTATAACCAAAGAAAAAATAACACATCATATATGAGTAAAGGCTAACAGCATTAGATTAGGCATTTAACCATGCGTTGAAATCTGCCACACGAAAAAAGATTTCAAAATAAATACTTTTAGATTTAATTTCCCTGGAAATCATTTTTTTTTTAATTGACGCTATTTGTAATCAAGAAAATCAAAATAAAAGAAGACTAAAAAATATTTCATTAATTGCAATGAAAATTAAAGTTATCGTTGCAATTGGAAAACCACGACTGAACTGATAGCGCCTTTATTGGAATTACGCAGACTAAGTTAGAAAATTTAAATCTGTTATTGTGAAAGAAAAACAATGAGCGTTTTATTTTCATGCAACAATTGAGAAACAGAGTTTCGTAATTGAAGACTATGATCACACAAAGAAGAAAAATAAATCATTTTGGGAAGGTCGTATTTGAACAGTTAACAACATAAATGGTGATAGTATATAGTGACACCTGAAAAAGTACTTAGCAGGGACAACAGTCCGATTTTGGTAGAAAGTGGAGGAAACGCTTCTCTTCATTTTAGGGGAGAGACAGTGCCCACTTCCGGGGATTTCAGCCGTGCGATCGATTCCACCGTGTCAGTAGTCGCGTGGAATGGGCCAAAAATGTCGTCCTTTGTCCACATGCATAAGTATGTGTACAGCGTTCCCCACATAAAATAGCCGACCTTGTGACAGATCCTGCCTTAGTGCAGATGACGGATAAATGCTCACCCGAAATGGCTGAAGAGGAAAACGGCCAATAGGCCGTGATAAAAATATTAGTCCGACTATCATAATGATGATGATGATGATATTATTATTATTATTATTATTATTATTACTACTACTACTACTACTGTTGTTGTTGTTGATGATGATGATGATTATTATTATTATTATTATTATGTTGGTGCAAAAATGTCGTTTTCTCACATAGTAACATATGTGAGAAAACGACATTATTTTTGCACCAACCTAATATTATTATTATTATTAGAAGAAGAAAAAGAAGAACATTTGTGTATGTTATGTTTCCTGCTTTGTATCCTGTAGAGTCGGATACAAGCCATGATTCTTAGATCTTATACGAGAATTGACATTTAATTGGTGGCACTTTTCTTAGTATTTTGGATGTTCCGAGTAAGGCGAACTTCTGAGCAACTTCTATGTTAACGTGTGACGCTGTTATTAAAATTGGCCATTCATTTTCTCACGAGGCCCAAAGCTCCGATTGCAAATAGTACCCTCACATCCTGTTAATCTCGCTCTCCAGGTCCTTGTATTTTGGATAATTTCTCGATAATTTTCATGGAGGTGTTTCCCTCAGATGGTTACTGCTATGTCAATAAGCATACACTGAATTTCTTGTCTTTTATGATAATACCAGGTCTGTTAGCTTTTATTTGCCTGCCAGTTTGAATTAGCATGTCCCAAAGGATATTTATATCGTTAGTTTGGGTAACTGTATCAAGTTGGTGCTCCTACCATCTCTCAGGGGTTTGGGGTTTTTTTTTGCTTCTTGCTTATCTTCCAGTGTGCATATGTCGCTACCTTGTTATGTCTGTGGGTAGATTCATTTTTTGCTAGTTTCGGATATCCTGAGATCATATGGTCGACAGTTTCATCGTATTTTCCGTAGATCCTGCATTTCGGGTTAGTTCCATCCTTGACTATGTGACAGTGATAGGATCTGGTTGCGCGGCTTTGGTCCTAAGCTGTAATAATTATGCCTTTTGTCTCAGCTTTCAACCCGGTGCTCATGAGTCGCTGGTGTGTTTTCTGTTGGTCTCCACCTGCTTCTTTCGTTCGTTTTACGTTGTTTTTTTTGTTGTTTTTTTGTGGTGTTGGTGTTGGTGGGGGTGTTGTTGTTGTTGTTTGTTTGTTTGTTTGGTGGGGAGGGGTGATAATTTCTTTAAAATTCAATATTCTTATAGGTTTCCCATACCTCGTCTGATTATATTACTTAAATAACAATTTTTACTAAGGTAAACATTCATGTCTATGATGGGACCTTTTGCAAAATTGTATTTCTTCTTATTTTTAAATGAATTCAGTATATATTCCCGAACATAATTCGCCACCCAATTTGAAAAATATCATCAGGAACCAATAAAAACGTTTTCTCCTGTAAATAGTGATTTTCCAAGTGCAGCTTAAATGTGGTACAAAGCCGAATGTAGGGGCACCCATTGAGGATCGAACTCACTACTCAGTCATAATTGTTCTAGCGAAACAAGCTTGCTAACCATTACACAGGCACGAGGCGCTCTTTGCTTCTGTAAATACATCCGAAAGGTTTCCCACTAGTTTCAACATTTATTCAAATCCTTTTATTTTCATTTTAAACTTTCGATTTGTCCAGATCTGTTCCGATTTTATTATTCTTAAAAAAAGTTCCAGGAGTATCTGGGTCGACTGAACTGATTGTGTTGATAATGCTGTTAACAATTACTCAATCCTTAAGAACAGAAGGGTAATTTTTATATAAATAAATAGCCTCAACATATAAGCTTTTTCTACTTCAGGGTAGATTGCAAATCAGTGCGACTTCTCATCTTTACCATCTAGTCAGGCTCGTTTCTGCTTCAACAACAAACCCAAAACGAACCTGTGATATATGCTACCAATATGTTTAGCGAAAAATGTCCCACCACAGCAACAAATGGTTTTGAATTCAGCTCTCCTTCTCCGAGAATGGTTGCCAACTCCGGCTTGAGAGGTCAGTCTGTCCCGCTATTTTACCCATAGTTAGGGAAGAAGAGATACCTTTTCTATTATAATAAGCGAATGCAACGAACTCGAATTTCAAACGCTGCTCTCAGAGTTCTTGCACCGTGCTTCTAACAGCACCTGCACATAATGGCACACGAACCAAAAAAAACAGTGACTCATACAACAGACAACAGCATTGACATAGATAATTTTAACATTTAAAAGTGGGCGACCTACAATTTTCTAACTGATGAGCAACAAAATGCACCACGCTGAAATCAATAATCGTCGAAGTGTCTGTTATACAAGCTGGTATACGCCTCTTCGTTTATTTTGTTCTTCTCCAAAACCTAATATACATTCTACGTTTTTTATAAAGATTCCAAATACATCGTTGTAGGGATCAGGTATAGCAAATTTAGAATAAGGGAAAAGGGAATGAAACATAGAATAAGCTGAGCCGGGGGTAGTTTCACCCAACACTGCCGACTGCTACAAAACTAAAACATCAATAGTCTTGCTAACAAATAGCTTCACCAGATAGAGATTTCGTATGGCGTCAAATCCGTTCAGATTTTTCTAAACTGTCACCTTTATACAACCGCCTACTAAGATCAATGGTTAAAAATGAATTTGAGTGAGTGAAACGTGATGGTCTTACGTGGAACCATTCTCCTTTGAACTTTGTAAACACGTTCTACAGAATCAGAAACAAAGAACTGTACTAAATAAGAGAAACCAATCACTTGAAGACAATTAACAGTGACAACAGCTAAAACAGATTTTAAATGTAACTCGGAGAAAATAATAGTATAATCAAGATGGTGTATTCCACAGTACCCCAAACAAAAGGCTAGGAAGGAAACTCCTATCAATACTAGAAACAACTACTGGTCATATTTCCGTAGGGCACCGTATCGGTTGTTGTTACAGCGTTAGTTTCCATGGCTGCCTTCAGGCTAATGTACCAAAATCACACTCTCTCCAAAAATCACACTCTCTTACTGAATGATTTTTTTCATGTTTTTTTTTGTAGTATTAAATAGCAAAACGAATATGATATGTATATATGTCTACTTTTATTGTGCCTTACTACATGTCAGTGACAAAGAGGTTTATGTTAGTGAGAGAAAATTCCCCTTTCTAACATTTACAGGCCGACGTTCTTCTAAGGCGAAAATTATCACTCAAGAATTACTGATTCGTCACTTCACGCGCCAATGAAAAGACACCGCCACAACCTCCTAATTTTTTTTTTTTTTTTTTTGTTCGTGGGTGATATGAACCTCTACTGACTATCAAATATAATATATTTGCAACAACCTCTGTGGATGTCTTTGTTTCTTTGCATGTTGTTGGGGTTTTTTGTGTTTTTTTTTGTGTGTGTGTGTTTGTGTTTATTTAGATCATTTTTTTTCTTCTCAATCTTTATTCTTAATTGAGAGGACACTTTTGCACACAGAATATAGCATGTTGTACTGCACAAGATTGTTACTGAAGCTCGCCTCAATCCACCACGATAAAGCTTGTACTTCCAATCAATTAAGGTCAGAAACTATGCTTGGGATAGTAACAGATTATTATAATTATAATTATTATTGTTATTATTATTATTTGATTCATTCGATATAAGTGTTTTTTTTTTTTATCAAAATGTTTCAGCTGCTGTTTCCTCTGACTTATCGTAGGTTGCCTGTTCATAGTAAAGTTGTAACAATATTTAAAAAAAAAACGGGAAAACAAAATTGCTGATTATTTTTTTCATAGATTACTACTGGTGACACTTATATTTTATACAGAACAGACATGAATTATTTAGAATCTACAAATGATAACAGAAGCGGAAATTACAATACACACGCGATTCAGCTCGGCTAAAACTTGCTTTTCGAATTATTTTCTCATTCTTATCTTATCTATCACCTTTGCTCAGCGAAAAAGATGTCAAATCATCTATGAATAAATCATTGCAGCGATATTTAATCCACACTTCACAAATCTACTTACGATGTAAGAATCCACATATTAGCAGGAGAACATGGCATAGCAAGTATTTATACGTCTTTGTTTGGTGTCGATGCATCTGATATGCATAATGAACTGCAATAGGACAAGTCTTTACATTGGCATTAGCTGTAGCAACTGCAGCAACGGGGTGAATATTATTACTACTACTACTACTACTAATAATAATAATAATATAAATATGAAGAGAGGAATTTAATTCATCTAGTCTTGGATGTGTTTTTTCACCAGATTTATCTATACTCTGAGGTGATTCTAGGGGAAGTAGAAGTCCTACCAGGATTCATTTTTGGCGGCTAAAATCTTAAGAACATAAGATTTTAGCATATTACTCAGCGTTGATATAAGGCACAGAAAGTACTGCTTTTTATTGATTTGTTGTTTACGACTTATCTACCTATTAAACATTTATTTAAAGCCGGAAAATATGTTACATTGTAAGATTGTTTTTTGTAAGTCCAACAGAAAGGAAAATGCAAATCATAAACGTAAGCGGGAAGTGAATGAACATCAGTTGCATTGAAATAACATCAAGGAATAAACATTGATGAATAAACATCAATAAATAAATACCAATGAGAGAATGTATAGTTTTCAGCAAAAAGAACAGCCCAAGATGCGACCTACAACTTTTAGACACCAAAACCGGTTAAAATGTATAAAATGTAAATAGCCGGGATGGAAAATTGAAAATCGAAGGTGCATTGAAATAGCGAAAGATGCCTTCCAAAAACTAAGCAACATATTAGGAAACAGAAAAAGAGTATTGAACTGTTATTTAATATAGTTCTCCCCATACGGCATTGAATTCTGGACAATCTCATCACAGATGTAAAAGAGACTTGAGCCAGTGTCAATGTGGTACTGCCGAAAGATGCTGAGAATTCCATGGATTCTAAAATGTGAGTAACAATCAAGATTTTAGGTAAAATGGAAATAAAAAGAGAATTACTATTGAATCAGAAAGAAACAACTGAAAGTTTTAAGGGCCTATAATGAGGAAAAAAGGCCTAGAAAATTTGATACTCAAAAGACATACTGAAGACAAGAGAGACGGTGGAAAGTAGCGAACAAGTTTTCTAATTAGCATGTGCCAATGCCTTGTTGAACAGGGATTAGAAGAGATACCAAATGACAAAACCTACGAAGGACTGGAAATTATGGAAAGACAACATTGCCCAAGTCCTAAGGGACACGCCACAAAGAAATAGAAGAGGGAGATGATGATGATGATGATAATGATGAACAAAAACAAGAAGAAACTGATATGAAAAATCCTTTTTCACATGTAGCCTAAAATTCTTTTCTTTATTACCATGGATATAATATGTAACGTATATACTTCTGTATAAGCCGTTTTCATATATAGTGCTTCCCTTTTTGCATACATTTTAAAACTTCCAGAAAATGTACCTGTGTATCGTAATTTGTCACTGGAAATGCGTAATTTTAACCTTTACAAAATGAGTACCTGTGTATAGTGAGACAACATATTTCTGCGCATAAATCTGATCATAAAAACTGGCATTATACTCGGGTCTATACGCTAAACAACAAAGAAATTTTAAGGAACATGGGAAAAAAAGGGAACTTAGAATCATAAAGAGACAGTGGAAATTTCTAGGATACATAATGATAAAATATGGCCTGACATTCACAGAACATATTGAAGGGCGTCCTGGATAAGACGATACGCTACATCCGGCATCAAGGCCTCAGTTCAGGGGGTTTTGAAGAGCATGGAACTACCTCTTAATTGTTGGTGTCCCCAGGTCCACTATGATCCGCGGTGACACTACCTATTAGGATCTCAAATGTGGGTAAATAGTTAACTCCCAAATTGGGGTCAAAATTCTATGAAATTGTAAAAATAGGTTTTCATACCGGCAATAAACGTTTGAGAAAAAATTATTACCAGCCTTACATTTTGAAAGAAAGTAAATATTCTCAGCAATACATTTTGAATAAAAATACTACCAGTAATAAAAAATCTTGTCGGCATTAAATAACCCATTCAGGTTGATATACCGTAAAACAAAACAAAGCAAACCAAACTATATTGAAGGCTGAAAGAGCAGAGGTAAATAGTGAGTAACTTTCCTAAAAAATCTTGTATAAATGGATGGCAAAATAGGGTATTAGAAAAATAGTAAAAAAATACAAAAGAAACAACATATGTTGCTAAGATATACAAATAATAGGAAGTTATGGAGAGCCACTTTCTCTTAAATCCTGAAAGGAAACGGCACATAAAAATAGGTTAATGCGAAAACAAGAATTCATAAATGGGAAAGAAATAGATTACAGAATGCCAAAGAAAGTATCGATGTAAGTGTGCAGAGGACATCTGAAACGAGAAAACTGAAAAGGCAAAACGGATTATCATAAGAAAACATCTTATAAGAACAAGTTCTAGAAAATTTTCACGGATGTAGAACAGACAAAACGGCAAGAAGTTCTTGTTTAGAGAACCGAAACTCTTCAAAAGGAAAACGTACAGAAAACAGAAAAAAATATTCGACACATTAAGCGTTCCGTAACCCATTAGAGTTATAGGAATACCGGATATGTAGAGTCCATCTCTTTTTAGACTGGTTTTGAATTCCTTCTCCTTGATAGGTTGTTACATCAAAGCAAGGACTGAGTGTGTTCTGCTATTTTAAACAAAGCTGAGATGAGAGATGGACCCATATTTTGTTTAAGTTTATTTGTTCGAAAGTGAATATAATGAACTCGAACGAAATTCGAACACGGCTCTTGCCGTCTTCTATTTCCGAGTCGCTAACAATTACACGATCCGTGCATCCAGAATCATGCTGATCCACAAACTTCAGGAATAATGTCGACAAGCGTAGGCTTTCTTTTACTTACTCTCCAGCAATAATCATCAGTAATATTTTCGGTAAAGTCACAGCTTGATTGGTTCCGTGACCGGAGAAGCTTTTCGGGGTTCCATGCCATGTATAGCTGTCAGTGTCTGTCATCTTTTAGAGTAATTCAATATCCAGGGGTGGGGACGCTACTTGGCATATTCATCTCTCAAAGTAATATTTGATAGCTATTGTTGGACTCTATGCTGTCAGTAGTAAGAGATATTCCTAATTCTGATGGCTGTCTAACACTCCACTGCAAGTGGCAAGATGACACGTGATGAGACGAAACAATATAGGAGTTCATGTCATCTTCTCGAAGGTGTGAATTCTGAAATGCAATTCAAGCTCACTTCGCCAATTTCGTAATCATTCCAGTGTAACGACAAATATTTATAGCAAACGCTACTACACGGAAGGAACAATGCTACATATTGTCAGATATTGTAAGAATTCGCTTTTTAAAATAAAATGATATCGAAGGAATAAATTTAATATATTTAGGACGTCAAATAATTATATTTAATATAGTTAGGACGCGTAAGCAGTTACGTATGGAAGATAGTGAGAAGTATTTAGTTAGAAGAAAGAAAAATAAAATAACAGGATTCGGGAAGACAGAAGATGACGATTCTTGAAGATTGTAGGTGGCAGAGAATGAAGTAATCAAAAGAGAGTTCCCAGACGAGTAGCGCGAGAAAGTAAACTATTAGAATAGAACATATAGTTTCATCTAGCTAGTTCAACAGTAAAGCGGTGTTCCCTAGTAGCAATACAGGTTACGCGGTCAAGGTATCAAGAATGAAATCTCATTGGTGCCATGAAAATTTATACAGAAAAGACGGAGAGGAACCACGTTACGACGGTCGGTATGCGTCTGAAGTCGAAAAGGCCATGTCAGGTCATAACATTACATATGCTTCTTTGGATTTTACCGAGAATCTCGAGATATCTAGCTGGAGCACCAGACGAGATATGGCAGCAAGATTCAATTTACAGACCAATGGTAGATTTATAAATTTGCAAGATGGATTGTCAGCGGAAAAAATGTCTGGCACAACACAGTGAACAAACATTCTTAGCAGTAGACCTGCTAATAGAGTCAGTATAATCACTCCACTTCGTGTCAGTAGAACACGTGATATCAAGAAGGCCCAATAAGTTAACCTCCTGTAGGTTACCATTAGTCACGTTAATTTCAACCAGAAATAATTCTTTATGATTATTAAAAGACAGCAGTCTCGGTTTGAAGGTATTAAAATCTACAAGCCATTTCCCGCTCCACTGCTAGGGGGAGTCATTTTATCATATGCCTTTTTGTCTATAAATCCATTGGATTTTATACAATATTTTGTGAATCATTTATTTTTTAACCATATACAAGACACGACGGCCACTCAAGCCAGTAGGTTACTGAATGAGATATTATTACCTTCTTCGAATTTTGTTTTATTTTAGTAGATATTTTCCTTATTGATTTATAGAATTCATAGATAAGATACCCTGTTCAGAATGTTGATGTACACCCGAAACTTTCGTTTGCCTTTTAGAAACTTTCGAGATTCACCTCATGTTGTGTTAGGTGCCCGTCTGCATCGGTTTTAACTCAGTCTGCAACAGGTAGGTAAATGACGCTTGGGATCTCTTCGCGGCTACTACTGTCTTGTTTCCCAACATACTAACAGACCAGATCTTCCCTTCGGTCAGTGAGAACTTCGATTGCCACACTGCCAGTCCCAATAAGCAGCGCAGTTCTGTTTCAGGGCTGTAAAGGAAAGAGATTCCAAGTCTTAGTCGGTGTACGCCAAGTCGTCTTAATACCAAGTTTTGATATGAATGACGACCTTGAAGAAAACCATAGTACAGTTATCATTGGTGGTCTTCGTATCACAAACCCTCCGTTTGCAGATGAAAAAAAAGAGAAACAAGCCAGTTTCGGGAAAAAATCTGATTTTGAAAAAAAAAATCCTCCAGCTATGGGATGAAGATTAATACCGAACAACAACAAACTGAAAAATGCCAGCGGGAATTCAACCGAGGTAAATGTCGGTGGTCAGGAAGTAATGAACCAGTACTAATATCTTGGGTCGATTATCAGCGAATAGGAGCCCAGAATAGACATAATTCCAAATGCAACACGAACTATACCACCTGCTGTAACAATATCTGAAAAGACGATGTCTAATAGAAAGCAAAGACGAGCTTTCTGAGAGCATTGTCCTTCTTAGTCTTTCTGTACGCTTGCGTATCTTGGACATTAACAGCAAAAGAACAATTCGAAGATCTAATTTCCACCGTCATGTAGAAAGGTCATGTTATAGCCACGTCATAAGAGCTAAAAATTATTCGAATGTCATTCTACAAGGCACAAACTCAGACGAAAACAGACAGAACGAGGAAAAGTGGGGTGACAACCTCACTGAGGTGAATAGAAGATGCTTCCAAAAGACCCAAACATTGGTACATAACCGGGACATATGGTGAGTGTTTTTCATGAGTTTGATCATCATACAACCCAAACTTATGTCTACATTTTCGATTCTCGTACAAGTTAACTCCATGTCTACCGAAATATTGTTTATCAAAATTATATAATTCTGCATTAAATTCCGTAAAAGAAAAGAGTTGAATCCTCGCTATAGTGTGTATTCTCTACTCTTCTTTTGTCTGCATCTTTGGTCTTTTAGCCGCCGTCATGTCTTTTGGTAAGCTGGTGTCGCGTACTTATTCTGTCCTTTGTGATTTCCCAAGCTGGTTTGTTATTCTCCATCAGTTGAGCTACTCTTCGATCTAGAAGGCATTTCCATCACTGCACACTGACATGAACGATTATAGTGAATAGAAATGTTAGTTTAATGTGTCATGCTAGATAATCTTTCTCGACAGAATCTATCTTGGACAATTAGAGGTCTTCCATTCGACCGTGGATCGAATATTTTTGTAACATCTGGCCTGGTGCTTTTGCTACATATCTAGAGATCCTCGACAAAATCCAAAGAAGAATTTACAACATTATCGATCCTGATGTGGCATCTCGGCTTCAGTCATTTTCCCGCTGCCGTAACGCTGCTTTCATATAAATATTTCCATGGCAATTGTTCTGATGAGCTTTCCTCATTGTTACCTTTGTCTTTACTAATTCAAACGAAGTTCTAGATCAGTAGCTCGGTATCGTCATTTTACTGTTGAAATTGCTAAGTGTAAGCTCAAGTTCTATGTTGGTGATTTCGTCCCACACTTGTGAAAATCATCTTGCCTCCTTGTCAGCTACGATCTTCAAAATTTTAAACGCATCAATTTTCATCTGTCTCTTTCTTTCTCTCTTTTACTCCCTCTCTTTTTTTCAGTTTCTTTCACGCTCGGTAACTCTTTTCACTTAGGTGACTTTATCGCCTTCTCACTTATGTTGATTCCCAGGATTTTACAACGCACTGAATTTCAATTTTTCCTAAATTTTCTCGCTAAGGTTCTTTTACTGCTTTATTTTAATGTTTCGTATTTTCCCACTTCTGCTAATATTGTAATTTCTGCATCCTTTTCGTCGATTTTTATTTGCTCGTTTATGAAGTTTCAGTTGTTACCCGATTTCATTCTTCCTTTTTTGTTTGCCTTCAGCTACATGTCTCATAGTAATTCGTTTACGCACTGTTTCTCCAAAGATATTTTAATACATTCACTGTTACGTTTCGTAATAATGTTATTTCTTCTTTTGTTATATTTAAAATTTATGACGTGGAGGATTATCACTCTCCTCAGCTTCATTTACTTTGTAGCTCTTTTTATGGCTTGTCGTTTTGTGATATCTCCTAGTCCCTGGTCTGCTAACCATTAGTTAGTTTATTCTCTCCTTCCCTCTGTCCTTTTTTCAATCACTATGACCTGTTAGTGCCAATTTCTCTAAGCCCGCTTTTCTCATTATGTGCCATAGAAATTTCAGCTATCTGTCAGTGTACATTTTGCTTCTATTTTCTTTAGAAATTCGTCGTTAGTCACATGTTCAGTCCATGGAATTCTTACAGTCCTTACATAGAACCACATTTATAGGATTGACTGCTATATTCACATTCCTCGCCGATCTTTTGAACAGGAGTAGAATTTTATCCTTGTTTAGGACTAAGTTTTCGGTACCTGTTCATTATCTTTAACTACCAGCAGCTCCTTGTGTTTTAGTGGCATTGATGGTTTTCTTGGGATGAATTGATTGAGCAAGAATATCTGAAGATTGATAATATACCTAGCGTAACATCAAAATAGTCCAAATTGAAAAGATTAAAGTTATCATAATGGAATTCCCCGAAGTTATTATAACGCTATTAGACTCTACTTTGATCAATGAGGATGTATAATTGCACTCCAAACTTAACGTAAGAACCTTGATTAAATCAATCATAAATGAAAATCATCATCACTAATAAATTAAATTTAAATTTAGTTCCAATTTTCCAACGTATTCAAGATGATCCTCGACCTCTCTAACCTTCGACCTTTCTGTCCTGGAGTAACAAGGTGCCTCACAGACTTCACGTACGATTTCCTTTTCAAGTCTCTGTTCACTGCTCTTTGGACTGTCATAGCTGAAACTCTTCTCTCTCGTACCAAACGGCTTATGCATGGAATCGGATCTTTTCTAATTGATCTCTTTGAATCTAAATTAAAATGATGCTCACTCTTACAGTTGTGACTTCCTGATCCAGTTTTCCCCTCTCTACTGTTCCCTCCTTTTTAAACTTATTCCCAGTTCTCTTGATGGTTCTTGAATGGACTGTAAAGATGGAAGCCAGAGTATGAATGTTGGTACGGTTTTTAAAGGCCTGAATGATCTTTTCTTCTCGCCATTGCTTCTTGGGAAGACAGTGGGGCTGACACAAAACGATTTTCATCTGTTCTCTTTCTAGCTGAATAACTCGAAGGGTTTTTTTTTAGTGATTCTTATGACAAATGGTGTCAAGACGGCTAAACGTCTTATGTGAAAACCTGTAAAAAGTAACTCAGTAATTTTAGTAGTTTTTTTTAGATATTAAACATTTTGTGAAATGGACAATTAAGTTGTTACACGATTTGGACAATTTTGCTGTTACACCCGGTATCTTTTTTATTTTTTATTTTTATTTTTATTTTAATTTTTGTGCATGACAGTTGAGCATTATTTTATTTCCAATTAATTTTTTTTTCTGATTCGTCATATTATTTTTACCTTTTGGAAGACATCTTCCGTTTTTTCTATACGCTTTCCAATGTTAATGTCACATGTTCCACTGTCTGTTATGGCGCTGCCAGTATAGCTAAATTTCCGTACTTGTTTAATTTCAACGCTTCCTGAATCTTGTATCAGCATCGACTGGCTAATACTTGTATAATAATGTTTAACGTGTTGTATTAAACACGAAACATTATATGTTACCTTCTATAAGTTAGATTACAATTATACTTTATATCCTAATCTTTTCAAGTAAGGTTTATATCCTATTCTTTTCAAAAAGGTTAACCACGACTTCGTCATCTCATTCACACTTTGTTCAAGAATTCATTTTCTAATCTTTTAGATAAAATTACGAGGCTGCATTTCTTCATTTGATATTAACATCTGATACGTCATCACTTATATTCATTCTGGGCAAGGGAAGCACAATGTGAAGCGAAGAATTGTTTCTTATGTCATAATTCAAATAATTTAATCGATAGATCGATTAATTGAAAAGAAATATATTGAATTTCCATTGCTTCATTTGATTTATAGTATTATATGCCATAAAGATCCCTTCACAGATTAACACAGTTTATGTTTAATATTAAACTCTTAGAGCGTAGTGAATGAAAAAGACTTAATGGTAATATTATCCGTTTCCTTGTAAGAAAACATTTGACATTCTTTGACCGAACATCCAGTACTGTTCTTTTATGAAATTATAAAAAAGATATCTCCTTTAAAATTACCTTTAAAGGAAAAAAGCTTTCTCAAGTCCAGTAGCTGTTGTGGCTCTCAACAATATTGATAGGGGTGTCCATTCGAACCTTCACTTTCATGTGGTGTGAAATGTTATGTCATTTTTTTAGTTATATATGCTATCCATTTTAGTTGTTGCTGCTGTTGGTAGTCCTCAACTTATGTGTTTTCTGTTATTTGGTACAGTTCATTGTTGATTTTGTAGCGCCAGTTCACAATGTTCAAAAAAACATTATCTTTCTCAAGACACCCAGTCTATACTCGCTCAAAAACTTGAATTTTGACTTTAGGAAGCGTTTGTATACATCGGACAGTGTAGATGTTTCTGGACAGGTTTAGTGACATGCATGGCATCCATATAAAAGTCTCGATCTGTCAACGCTATTTAAGGACATGGTACAAGTTTTCATGTTTTGATTTGTTTTGATAGCAGATCGGAACAGAGAGTAACCGACTTAATGGATTTATGAGAATGGACGAGAGAACGTGAAAAAAGAGAGACAGTAAAATGTAAGGTATTACACTTAGGACAAGAAACTCCAAGAAGCTGTAGAAAACACGTAAAGTTTAGTGTAGGTTAAAATTACTAGACGTTTACATTGCCTGGAAAAGCATCGATCTCTCCATCGTTAATAGCTTCAAATCCACCTAGAAATGGAGAATTGTCGCCATGTCTGAGCTCCAGCTGTTCAATACTCATATCCCAGCATTGATAGAGTTCAAAGATTTACACGCAATCTGCGTGGAAGATGCTATTAGCTGCTGAGTGCGCCAGTGAAGACAGATGTAAATGGTGGCTGAATGCTTTAATATTAATAGCCACTAAATACTAATGGTGACTAAATATAGCAGTGATGGATAATTCGAATGGTGAAAAAAATGCAGCAGTAATGGTAAATACTAATGGTGGAAGAATATATTAGTGTTGTCAAATTCCAATAGAGGTCAAATATAACAATGGTGGAAAATGACAAGAGTGACTGAAAATATCAAAGATAGCAAATACTAATTCAGATTGAATGCTTCAGCAATAGCAAATCCCAATGGCAACCGAATGCATCATCGATGGCAAATGCAAATGGTAACTGAATACGTCAATGACGACAAATCTCAACGGTAGCTGAATACTTCAATAATGGCAAAAGCCAATTTAAGCTGAATATTCAATAGTGGCAAATGCAAATGTTAGCTAAATACTTCAATGATGGAATATACCAATTGTAGCTTAAAACTTCAATAATGGCAAATGCCAATGTTAGATAAATGGTTCAGTATTGACAAATACCAATGGAAATGGAATACTTCAATGGTAACAAATGAAAACGTTAGTTGAATACTTCAGTTATGGCAAATGTCAATTTTAGTTGAATATTTCAATGATGGCAAATGACAATGGTAGCCGAATATTTCAATGATGTCAAATGTCAAATGTCAATGGTAGCTGAATAGTTCAATGATGACATAAGCCAATTTTAACTGAATATACAATGATGACAAAAGCCAATTTTAGCTGAATATTCAATATTGGCAAATGCCAAATGTAGCTGAATACTTCAATAATGGCAATAGCAATTGAAGCTGAATACTTCAATAATGGCAAATGCCAAGTGTACATGAATACTTGAATTATGACAAATGTCAGTAGTAGCTGAATATTTTAATTATGACAAATGTCAATGGTTCCTTAATACAGCAACGTTTGAAAATGCAAATGGCGTCCGAATTCAACAATCCAATGTTGTCTGAATACATCAAAGATGGCAAATGCCAATGGTAGCCGAATACATCAATGATGGAAAATGCCGATGATAGCCGAATACATCACAGATGGCAAATGCTGATGGTATCCGAGAACATCAATGATGGCAAATGCCGATGGTAACCGAATGTTTCAATGATGAAAAATGTTAATTGTGACTGAATGCAGCTGCAAATCTTAATGATAGACGAATGCTTTATACATTCGTAATGCTAATGCCGAAACAATGGCAGAAAGCAAAAAAAAAAATAAATAAATAAATAACTGGATCAATATTTCGCTCACACGTTTAGCATCTGCTTCAGTAAAAATGAAAAACCTTGTCAAATTTTAATCTTCTTATTTGTACCCGTTTACTTCTGAAAATAATCACCTATATTCTCCTTCATAATTGTTTTTGTAATAAAATACTTTTGTGATAAAATACTCTTCTTGATTTGTTTATTTTCTGTCCTTTCTCTGTCCATTAATAACCCACATCTTTCTGACGTAGTCACTCATACAAGCATTTTTAAGCCTCGTGCTCAAATATTAGCGGTATTTTCATTAAAGTTTAGTCAAAATGTTAACTCACTTGTTTTTATATTAACCCTTACTCTATTAGGTCAACAGGTACAGCATTAATGGACTAATATCTCACAAAGATAGTATTTTAAATGTCGTGCAACTGGGCAACAATATTGATCTGTTTTTACCCTCAAACATGATAAGGAGATTAATTAGTATAGGTTTACTACTGATATCCGCCTAATTTCTTTTCAATCTATAAATTATTATATTAGCGATATGTTTAATAATTTTAGAATTGAATTTGCTAAATGTAAATTCTATGCTAACAGCTTTTTTCTCTCGCACTTCTCGCTTATGAAAATATTATGGTTTCTTTATTCTCAGTTAACATGTCAATGGTTTTCTTTTGATTTCTTATTTTATGTCCGTTAGTATCTTTAATAATATGTTGTTTTCTTTTCCCATATTCTTTCAAAAACACTAACCTCTTGTGCCTAAGTAGCTTTATACCTTGCCTGGAGTGAAATGATAAAAATTTAGTAATTTGAAACATATGGAAAATGTTGCAAGTTTATTACCTTTGTTATATTGACGACAGTTTTACGAGGAGCAGTAATGCCTTTGCTGAAAATGTAAAATTGTTTGAAGTGTAATTATGTTGTTACTGTTGATATAATGACGAAATCGATGTGACCGCTTATTCTGAGTGGCCAAACCATTTATTTCTTGCTTAGGATTTAAGCGAATGGCTAAAAGTCATACATTGGCTTGGAATCATGAGGATACAAAAGATCAAAGTAATACGTTATTCGCCTTTTAATTATGTTAACGGAGGACTGAAAATGCAAAACCAAAATCCGAAGTCACATTCGGATAGCGGAAGATGCCTTCCAAAAGCTAAACAAAGTATTAACAAAATCATGTTATAAAGAAAGAAAAGACCATTTTCTGCTATATTATAACGATCCTCTTATAAGACAGGAATTGCTGGCCAATATCATCACAGATTTGATAAAACGGAGATGTTGATCTACAGAAGGATTTTGAGAAATCAATGGACTGAACATGTAACTGACGACGAATTTTTAGAGATAATGAAAACAAAATGGTCACATATTTAACATCAGAAACAGAGAGGTTTGATATTTTAACGCATATAGGCTTAGAAGATTTGACACCCGCAGGCCATTTTAGAGGCAAAACGGAAAGAGGAAAGCATTGAATAACCTACTTGATATTTTTGTGTAAGTTGGGATTAGGAGAGATAGGGGAAATACCAAAATTTACTAAGAGCTACAAAGGACAGGACATTGTAGAGAAGCATGATCGTCCTTGCATCTGAGGAGACACGGACAGCAAAAAAAAAAAAAAAAAAAAGAAAGAAGAAGAAGAAGAAAGAAAGAAAGAGAGAAAGAAAGAAAGAAAGATTGTCGAGAATAATCTGTGTTTCAGTGCCATTCACAATGAAGAGACCATGTTGACCTTGATCTTGGTCTTAGCTTTTATTTGGGTTTGAATACCGACCGCTGTATTAGAATAGAGGTGAAAAATATGTAATACGACTTTCAAAAAAAACCAAAAAAAAACCGGACAAACCCTCCCGCGAGAGGTTCAATCGAAATAACAAAAATTATTTTAAAAATGTTTTATAAAATTCCTACTCGACACCAAATTTAACTTTTATTTTTTACTACCGGGTGTATTTTCTTTCATATTTGCTTTTCCGTCTAAGGGATGAGGAGCTAGCAAAAAAGGTTGTTTTTTTTTGTTTTGTTTTGTTTGTTTTTTGTTTTTTTTTTGTTGCAGGCAAAAATTTCTCGTCTTTTTTTTTTTTTACAAAAGATAAAACAATCTTAGCTTGTGTAGATTCGGTCTATATTTGTCAAAATGCAGTTAACTGAGAACTTGTTACCTACCTAAAATAAAATTATATATGCTACGATGTCTGTCTATTTTATTTCTTTAACTCTAAATTTAAACGAACTAAATTTGAGGTTAGATGTCTCGAGTAATAGGCACTGAACGGAAAACCAAACTACTAAGACCTATCAAAAAATATTGGAATTGGTGAGATATAAATAAAACTACAACACAACAATTCAGTATTTAAACTCCTTCAATATAGTCTCCTTCTGAAATCACACGCTATATTCAGTGTTGTTCCCATTGATGCCTGCATTCCTGGAACTCCTTTTTCGGGAATAGCGAGCAGCTGCCTCGTCGCATCTTCTTGGATTTCATCAACGTCTTGTAATCAATTAGGATTTGATATTGAAAGAGTAAAAAGTCTCAAGATACGAGATCTGTCGAATATGGACGTTGTCGGATCTGGAGAATGTTCAACTGTGCCAAAAACTGCTGCACAAGCCATAGTGACTCTGTGATTTAGTGAGACAACGACACTCTACACAATTTCCTTCCAAGTACTGCTATCTAATAACGGAAGAGATATAATATATGCGCGGGTGTATGCGCAATAGAGTTCAAAATTACTATGTGCTACGCGTCTCCTCTCTGATTTCTGTAACTTTGTTAATATAGCAACATTCCCAGGAGCTTTTGATTAGATCTCGTATAAGTAAAAAAATATAAATAAAAATATTACTTAGAAAAAAGATATACTACTATATAATGTTGTATCAAAAGTCATTAAACAGCAGTATGTAAGTATAATAGCCGCTGGAGGTCACCGTACTATGAGTCATACAAATGCCCAGAATTAGATCATTTATGTACTAATATATGTAACAATTTTTGGATACATTATGTACTAGTGAGTTAGCCCAAATGACTTGACTGACTTTATAATCCACCAATAGAAGGTTAACCAATCAGAAGTCGTAGAATATTCAATCCGTCGTGTATAGAGGCGGCCATTTTGTTTACTATATCCGAATGTCCAGTGCCAGCTTGTCAGGCGAAGAGAAACAGAAGGAACAACTACGCTCTACTACTTTAACGGGATATCCACTGCTAACCTGAACTACGCTTTTCTACTGTCTTCGAAGTATTCACTGCTAACATCGGGATTCTATACTCAAAGACGACCGTCATCATGAACAACAATATATGATTAGTCAGTGTGAACACTTGCTCGACTCTTCATGGCAAGGTAATATGAATTACAATACTTCAATCGGAGTATTATAGTCGGTTTACGACAGACCAGATATGCATCATTGAAATTGTGGGGTTTTTCATATACATCGATCTACGGCGTCCAGTATATAGCGGAAATACATGAATGAAAGTATTGCTTCCTGGGCAACATAGAAGTTGGCCACGTGTTCTTTATCATCAGCTAAAATCTTATACGGTGTTAGCTAAGTGACACCGGTTCAAGTCACCTTAACATTCATGATAGCCTTGATGCATATCCAGTCAGTTTAGCATTCCTTATCTCTTAGGGAATATTGAAACAGAAGAGAGGATTCTGTTAACACTACAACAGCGACACATTATCTTATGACTCACTAATTTGACTCTCTAGAATTGGCAGTGAGTGATATGGTCCAATGTTACAGGGTTTTAGGTGGGGACGTGGATTCCAAGACACTATAAAAATTGATGTTGGTTCTATAATTGTTTTGGTGAATGCTAACTTGATAGGTGTTGGTCGAGCTGTTTCACCTAACAAAGGTTTCAAAATGTGACACCGAAATCCGAAGACATTGGAATAGCAAAATAAGTTCTTTTAAATTATTTCACGCTTTTTCAAAACATTAATACTACTAAAAGGCAAGGGGTTACTAGGAGTGAAAGAGAACGAGAAGGCTTTAGTGAGGAGAAAGGACAATAAAAGAACAGGTTTCAGAAAACATCATATGGCAACTTAGGTTGCATTTAAATATTTGAAGATAATAGGTGGCAGGGTTGCAAAAAACAAGAAAAGATTTCAATATACGAGAAAATAAACTATTAAAATAAAGTTTAGAGTTACATCTTGTCATTTCAACAGTAAGGTGATGAGACCTAGTTACCAAACAAGTACTACACCTAAATGCGGTCCAGGTACCATGTATCCATTAGAACAATTACCATGAACATAATCATAGAAAAGACTGAGAGAATCCATGTAATGGCAGTAGAAAAGTGACGGTTGGATCTAGCTACGAGGGTCGGCTGAAAAGTTCAAAGGATGACCAAGATATAAATTAAGAAAATATTCATAAAAAAGACAGAGGCAAGCCATGTAACTGCGATGAGAAAATTACTTTTCTAGTATGGAAGAAAGGGCTTCAATAAAGAATTCTAATAATAGGGATGTTGGAATAAATGATGAAATATAGCAAACGGAACGGGGGTTGGGAAAATGCCACCATGTCTTTGACGAGCGCGAAAAGTGCGAGAAAAGGAATTATTAAAATATTAGGTTGGTGCAAAAATAATGACGTAATAATGTCGTTTTTTGACGTATTTTTAACGTCAAAAAACGACATTATTACGTCATTATTTTTGCACCTACCTAATAGAACTGAAGGTTACGTGTAGCTGATTTAACAATAAAAAAAAATGAGATTTAGTTGCTTAAATTAATGAGCTTGACTTACAAAGAAGGAGGGTCTTTTAGTGCCCTAAAATATTTATAGAAACGACTGAGGGAACTCACGGTGGTAGTTAAATGACTGAAGCCGAGATGCCAGGTCAGGACCGATAATATTACAGACCCTTTGGATTTTGTCGAAAATCTCCAGATATATAGCCGGAGCAATAAGCCTTGAAAAAGCTAAGTAAACTATTAACAAAAAGAAAAATTTTGTTAGAAATAAGGAAAACAGTGACGAACTATAGCTTAATACCAGTCCGCCTATAAGGCAGTGAATGCTAGACAATCTTCTCACAGAAAAAAACCAGAGGCACCAAAAATATGGTCCTACAGAAAGATTCTGGTAATACCATAGACGCAACCTTCACAGCGAAGACAATACTCATACTTAGAAAAAAACAATTGAATTTTCTGGGATATATTATAAAGAAAGAAAGCTTTCAAAATTTGACACTAACGGGGCATTCACGGGAAGGCTACTGACCATCAATCTGATTACAGCTGATGTGAATGGATAGTACCATTATAGTGTGGTTACAAGGTATAGGAAGTTGTGAAGGGCTATGATCGCCCATTTCCTGAAGGGACACGGTACATGGAAGAAAAAGTTTCGCCTAAATATGTTTTAATTATTTTGTGACTAATTGCGACTATTCATAAACACAACACGAAAGTAGTTTTTGTTTTAGAATGGGAAAAAATAGCAAGCTAGTTAAAGATTCTTCTCTTTTTTTTTAATTGTTCATATTATATTTCTTTTATTTTTTATTTATTTATCTATTTATTTTTTTATTTTATTTCTTGGGTAATATCCTTGTCTTGAAAAATGCTATATAGGAATAAAGTGTCGCTGCCGACACTGGAATTTGAACACAGATCACCGGAGAGAAAACACGGGCGATCCCATTTTGAATAAGTAGATCACGTAAAGAAGATGTATATATGGGAATTATTGTGGCGTCTAAGCGATCACTATACGGATTACTTCTGAAGTGTTCTTGTCAAACTCTCTACCTGCGTGTAGGCAGGACCCCCAGAGGAGTATATGTCCAAGGGCAGAATCTCATCTGGGGTGGTAGACAGCTAACAGATCCCGTTTTTGGGGGTCTACGGGGAATTTTTTGACCGATCCTAAGGAACTGGGATACCCCACAATAAACTTGGCCGTGTGCCGCATCTGACCGCGTGGGTCGGTTAGTGAATATCTCACTATACGGATTACCATTCGGATCAATATTCAGTGGTTACTATTCGAGCGAGTATTATGGAGCAAGTACTATGAGTGCGAGTGTTATTCGAAGGGGTCTGACACAAGTATTGTTCAACTGTAGTTGTATCTGCGATTATAAAGTCTCTACTACAATAAGCATTACGAAAGTGACAACAAGTGTTCGTTGAGATTATATAAGTGGCAACGCGTATTTGGTGACATCACAAAAAAGTTTCCTATAATGAATTGTGAGCTCTTGTGGAAAGATGTAATAATACGATTCGGAGCTAAAGATTTAGATTCTTGTTTCTAGATGTAAATAAAGTAGTTTATTTCAGGTCATATAATATGGGTACCTTAGAATCTTCTGGAATAACGGTATCTCATGAAATATTCATGATTGGGTCAGGGTAAAAAAAATATTTGCTGACAGCTACTCTATCTTATCCGCTGTTATCAAAAACCAGGTAAATTAGGTGTTAATATGATACGAACCGTTCTGCTCACCTTTTTGGTTTGGTTTGGTTTGGTTTGGCTTGGCTTGGTTTACGGAATATCAACCTCAATGGGTTATTTAATGCCGACAACATTTTTTAGAATAGAATATGTATTCTTTGGTTTAAATTGGTTTTGTTTAAACCTCGATTGGTTATTTAATGCCAACAAAAAATGTTATTGCTGGTAATATTTTGTTTTGTCAAAAATCTGTTTCTGGTAATATATCTCCTTCAAAATTGTATTGCTGGTAATATTTTTTTTCAAAAAAGTATTGCCGGTAATAGCTAACTATTTGCCCATAGCTAGGACATAACGGGTGCTACCACTCCGGGTCAGGGTGGACCTGAGAACACCATTAATTAAGAGGTGGTTACACGCTCTTCAAAACCTCCTGATCAGAGGCCTTGCTGCTGGACGTAGTTTAATGTCTTACCCAGGACGCGGATGTAGTTTAACGTCTTACCCAGGACAATGTTCACGTTTTTGCAAATACCAATTGAACCTTAGAATTTGTCAGATGAATAGAATGCCAGTAATGGTAATTGCTAAAACCTTTATTTTTCATCCTCCAGTTAAAATAACGAATAAGTAACAAAGTTATTGATTAGAGAGCGCTACTTGCAAGATCTTGCCTTGGATATTTTTTATCGTCTCACCCCAAACAAGACGATAATGCCACTAGGACACAGACTGTTAGGTGGCAGGGTGAAAGATAATGAGAAGAGGGACAAGAATGGTGTGATCAAAGAACGAGTCGGTAAATGAGGGTCTCAAAGACAGACAGACGAAGTAAACGTCATTAATCACGGGACAAAATAAATGCCACACAGCCAAGTGACTAAGTGTCTTTCTTCTGTGGATTTGTCCGTGGAACGCTCATATAAAGCCAGGGAAAAGCAATCTTCAAAGAAGAATTTTCTAAGGAGAGTGATTTCTTTTACAAAGTATTTGCGCGTAGTTTCCTTTACTTCCCTCTGGGGGCCCAGTTCATCGGAAATTGGTAGCAGGTTGGATAAAGACTGAAACTGTTGTAAGTGATCAATCGAATTGAAAATATTTACCCTTGTTTGACGAATATATAGTTTAAGATTTGCCAATTATCACCAATATATATATATATATATATATATATATATATATATATATATATATATATATATATATATATATATATATGCATACATATATATATATATATATATATATATATATATATATATATATATGTACCTACCTTTGTCTTTTTAATTCCCGATAAGCTGGGATGAAACCGGTTGTCTTTAGTTATTAAATTTACACTAAAATGGCAAGTAATTTAAATTTCAAATTACACTGGTTCCTTGGTATTATAAATTCTGTACACACACACACACACACATATATATATATATATATATATATATATATATATATATATATATATATATATATATATATATATATTGCGTATTTAGGCAATAAAGTTCCGTACATATATATATATATATATATATATATATATATATATATATATATATATATATATATATATTGAACAATAAAAATTAAAATCCTCAGACACACTGGGTTGTAGATTAATATCCTTTCGTTTTTTTATTATTATTCCATTTAGATTCCTCGACTAGTTTCGGCCGAAATGGCCATCATCGGGAGGAGAAATATTTCTGCTTGCTGCTAGCACTAAACTACAGAAAAAAAAAAAAAAAAAATATATATATATATATATATATAGCGTATTTAGGCAGCAATCCCTCTGTTATATATATTTTGTTAAATATAAATATATATATATATATATATATATATATGTGTGTTTGTGTGTGTGTGAGAGAGAGAGAGAGAGTTTAATTGTGTATTTGGGTAGCAGTCCCTCTGCAATGCCACTAGGATGTAGCGGGTTACATGCAGTCATAGAGAATCATTAATCTACTGTAGACGATTGAGCAAAGCATAAAAAGGAACAGGCTTCAAGAAGACAGTAAGTATATCATGTTGTTATGATGTACGGAATATTGTGGTGTGCTTGGGTTAGTTATAGTAGCTAGCTAAGTTTGAATTATGAGAAAGAAAACCATTATCTCTTCACCACGACTTTTGGTCTTGGGCTATATTTTTGTATATTTTTACAAAATAAAAAACGCTCTCCGCTATGTTACCTTGACATTTTTAATTTAAGCGCAGTACCTGACTGGCGTTGAGATCTGCTCACTGAACTGGCTTGGTGCTGCCGTAAGTTCTATGCTAACAGTTCCTTCTTTCGCTCTTCCCACTAACAGAACTCCCTTCCGGCTCCATGCTTTCCAGCCAATTTTAATCTGCAAAAGTTTAAATTCAATGTTAATAACTATCTACTGCCCTCCTGATTACTCTTTTCTCTTGCCACTCATTATTAATGTTTCTGTTGCTAATTCTTCCACACCTTGTAACCCCTTGTGCCTTAGTGGCTTCACTGCCTTTCTTTTGGAGATACCGATTAATATATATATATATATATATATATATATATATATATATATATATATATATAAAGAACAGTAAGATATATAATCCGGTGTTCTTATAGATATTTTTATTTTTACAAAATAGTGCTCAATGTAAATTTACAGAGCATTAATATTATAAATTGATTTATTTAAAATATGTTTTTTCGCTACACAGTTCTAATCATGTTTCAAAAATGGAAGCTAAAAGCTACGAATTTAATTTTGTAATCAATTAAAGCCATTAGTTCCATTTCATCCTCAAGCGAATTTTGGAGTAACTTTTAAAATTACTAGGTTTTAAATCAGCTAAAATCATAATTCACGTTTCCAAGGTTACAGATAAATCTACTTCAACTGGACAAGGGGTGTCTGGGTGTTCATTATGTCTCTATTATTGTATCCGTTATTACTTACGTTTTGGTAAGGGGTAGGGATGTATTTTTCAATGAAATCTGACATCCGTTGAATGCATTTCGTCTGGATTTTTTTTTAAATTTATTGTTAACGGCAAAAAATTCTTACGGAATTATTTTCTATTTGTAAATTTAAAGATTTTGGGGGTGTTTAGGTTAGAATACGTTTTATTTAACTACGATTTGAAATATTTTCATTTTTAATTTTTATTATACTATGTTTTAAGAACAATTAAATGTATTAGAATCCCTTATAGTATGTAGAATTATTTTTACATCAAGTATAAGTATGTATATTAGGTTACAATTTTTTTTTTTGTATTTAAATATTATTTAAGTAAAATTTATGACAATGACGGCAAATATAGTTACTTAATTTCACTGATTTAGTAAACTTTTATTTTTTATATAAACCTATGTATGTATGTATGTATGTATGTATGTATGTATGAAAACTGTGTGTGAGTGACAAAACATGTAAATATCCAATGAGTAAAATCGACTTCATTTGTTGTGACTGGGGACATGCTGTGAGACATTTAAGCTCCATTTATTTAACTGTTTTGTGTAATACTTTCAACACGCACACATAAATTTATATATTTACACTTCAGACTTTAGGGTGGACGCAAAACTTCTGTGAACTTTATATATTAGACAAAGAAAACGTTTCATTAGCTTCCATGAATCTTAACAATCAACTATATCCATTTTGTGGCTGTGTCCCATATTCGCAACATTTCCTTTCAATAATGGCGTACATGATTGCCTAGTTAAGCGAGGTGGGAATTTTTGCGGTTCTTTTTGTGGAATATATAGCGTTCAGCCGGTGAGGATGACATTGGAGAGAATAGCTGGAAATTATATAGTTTTTAAACATGGCGTTTAAAATAGCATATTTGACCGAAATGACTTCAGAGAAAGTTCATAAATGCTGATCTTGATGCTGTGTCATATTTATATCTAGCTATTCATCAAAGAAGTATTTGCCCAAATAATACAAAAATATAAATAAATAAAACAAAAATTTGAAAGAGAATGTTAATGTACTGAAATACATAAAAATGTAAAAATCTATCTACAAGGTGCGATGGATAAATTGTCATCTAAATTAGGCAAAGTGAAAATAGCAATGGCATCACATTTTAACAGATATATTTACCAAAATTACACAAAAATATCTTGAAATACTAAAGTGTAAATTTATTCAATAAAATCGTCATTGGCTTCAACCATGGTCGCCCACAACTCTTCTGGACGGTCTCCTAATTTAAGTTAGTGAATGCTGCCATAATCCTAGCATTCAGTTCATTTTTGTTGTTATAAAGCGTTTTTTTTTTGGTTTCTCACTCAACTGCGCCCCACACATAATAAACAAGGGGGTTGTAGTCTGTAGAATTAGGTGGCCAGACGTAAGGCGTAAATGTTCACAGAAATTGTCTGAGAGACATGACTGGGTTCTCCTGCTTGTGTCGGGTGGTGCAGAGTCCTGTTGCCAGAGATAGGGTCTTCTAGAAGCCACACTATTGACCTAGGGTAGCAATACCTCCTCAAGGGTTTAGTGTAGGCTTCCCTGTTGAGTCTGAGATCATGGTGGAAGAGAAATAGAGGCATAACGTCACCAGTGATCACTCCAAACACCATGATGTTGACTGGATATATCATCCAACTCTTTTAAAATCCCCTGCACTGTCCTCAGATTGACACCCAAACACTCTGTGATTTTCGTATTGGAGTTCCCGGCGCGAATATCAAACAGTACAGCATGCTATTTCCAAATTTATTGCGGAGTAAATTGCGTTACAGTGCTCTTTTTCTCACAGATAGTGCCCAACTGATGTTACTATAATGTGCAGTTGACAAAAGCAAAAACAACTAAAGGGCATGCGTGAAAGTAAAACTATATAATTGCAACAATTTACCTATCGAATCTTGTATATATATATATATATATATATATATATATATATATATATATATATATATATGATATAATAAAATGATAGTTTCAATGTATGCTATATTTATGGGTGAAAGTGCTCAATAACAGGGACAGAGCTTATGTAAAACTAAAAGTTGATACTGAAGTCAACACCGACTGGCGAGCATCTGTTTCATGCTAAAATGTAATCTTCAGAACATGGCCTGAAGATTACATTCAAGCAAGAAACATCTTGTCATCACTCGGCCTAAGTGTTCACTTTTATATATATATATATATATATATATATATATATAAAGAGAGAGAGAGAGACAAACAGACAGACAGACAGAGACAGAAAGAGAGATAGAGAGAGAGTCTAAACGAATACTTTTCTTAACCAACGCGTTTCCTCCTTTTATGATCTTTATCAAGCTCAATATAAGGATTCTATCTTGCAACAAGTATTTATAAACGGATCTAAAAATGTTGCTTTTTTTTCAATTCTCTTTGCTTTCGAGTACGATACTGAGCAGACATGGGCTGTCGAAAATATCAACAAGGAAGTGTACATTCCTTGGTGGGCTGTGGCACTCCCTGTGGCTGAGTGGGCTAGAGCATGCCAGATCATACCGCATTTTCTCATAAAATGGAAGACGTAGGTTCGAAGATTACATGTTCTCTAGTGCGTAAGCCGATAGATGTAATACATGCTGTTAAATATAAAAAAAGAGGCGTAATATAAATTTTTTATTTGCTTATTTACAACGCTGTTACACGCTTAACAATTTTTCAAAATGGGTGACTGTTTTTTTTTTATATTTTAAATTACTGAAAATGGAGCTCTAATATATATGTAAGAGAACGAAATATACAATATGATATATATTTGAAGATGTGGATTAAATTCGAAAGAAAGATAGGACAAGAATCCATGAAGTTATTATGTACCACCATTTTAACAAGTAGTTAAATAAGGACTTTAATTTAAAAATCATCTGATATTTATTTGGCTTCATTAGAAATTTTTTTCGAAATGGAATAATGGAGATTATTTTCATGAAATTCAATCGTTTAGTTTTCATTTGTTTTTTCGATGGATTCGGTATTGTTATGTTACATTTGGTGTGAAAGTCACGTGTAACTATTAGGTTGGTGCAAAAATAATATCGTTTTTTGACGTATATTTTTAACGTCAAAAAACGATATTAACCTAATATCATGTAACTATCATGCTACCTGTGTAGGTTTACTTCTTGAAATCGTAACGTAATTTAATTAAGTCGAGCTAGCTCAGGCAATTACGAGTATCATACCACCATTCCGAGTTTGCATCACATTCAGAAGGTCATTAGGGTGGAATCCTGTGTCGTGTCATATTTTGATAATGTTGCGGAGTGATTTCACAGTGGAGGCTTGTATTTGTACTAAGTCGGTCCTAAAATATGCCCGACGTACAAAACGTTAGAAACTTGATATAATAGGTATAACGCAGAGTAATCTAGTTGTGGTTGCTGATACTTTAGTATTCGACTAACTGTCGTCCGACATCGACTGACTTACCAACTGAGTGACGATATTCAGTGACCACCCCCACACGAGTGCGTCATGTGGCACAAGGCCTTTTTTAACGTGGGATCTTTTTTAACGTGGGAAATATGCCCATTGAACCTGTATAAACGGGTTCAGGGCCGGTTTACCTCCCCGAAAGAGAATCCGCCCTTCGGCGTAGCTTCCTTCGGCGTAGCCTCCTTCGGGTTCCTCCGAAGGCAGAGAGTTCAACGGAATAGTCGGTACAGAAGTGAGAGACCTACTGACGATATTCAGTTACCCCCACCCCTACGAGGGTGTCATGTGGCACAAGGCCTTTTTAACGTGGAAACTCCGAGCCCGTGGGCTCGGCCAAATATATGCCCATTAAACCCGTATAAACGGGTTCAGGGCCGGTCTACCTCCCCGAAGGAGACTCCACCCTTCGGCGTAGTCTTCTTCGTGTTACTCCCGCCCGAAGGCAGAGAGTTCAACCGAACAGTCGGTTCAGAAGTGAAGGACTGACTGAACCCCTCGTTACTCTTACTACTCCTACTTATTATAGGTGGAAGAGTCTATTAACTATAGAATAGGTGTGTTCCTACATAACATATAATGTAAATGGTTGCTGGGCATCCAACACTTTTTGCTACATGGCTAAGTGTCCAGAGAAGTAGATCACTCGTGAAGTTCTTGTTTTGCTCGCCAGCAGAATCCATTAAAGTGCATTCTAGGGATTTTTCCACAGAGGCTCTAATTTAATTGGTTATTGTCTCCAAGGGATATCAAGTATAGCTCTCATCACCCGACTGTTGCTTTCATCAATCTTAGAGTTTTATTAGGTTGTTGCAAAAATAATGTCGTTTTCTCACATATGTTACTATGTGAGAAAACGACATTGTTTTTGCACCAACCTAAAAGTTCATGTCCAAGCAATGGCACTGTACCTTAAAACCGACTGTATAGTGGCACGAAAGTATCCCCGTTTGAGGTTGTTTAGATCAGATTTACAGATTAAATTTATTTTATTCAGAGTCGCAGAGGCTTTAGCTATGCAAATATTCACATCCTTTTCGGTATGATTTATCTTGCTTCCAAGGTATGAAAATGATTCGATGGATTGTATTGACTCACCTCAAATCTTTTTTTATCCAGCCTTGCTGGTTGAATATTATGAATTCAATTTTAGAGGCATTGGCATAAAGTCCAACATAGCAGCATTTTCTAGATGATGTAGGCGACCTGTGGCATTGGTAATTGTGTCGGCAGTTGTGTAGTAATCATCGTCAATATTGGTCAACTTTTTTGCAGGATATCGACTTGAGTTTCTTGGTGATAAAGAAAATCTCAGATGATGCTTATGGAGCGAAAATCCCAATACAGAGTCAGGGGTGATAACAAAAGCTAAAGTTGCAAGGACCTCCTGCTTTGATGATGAAAGCGTGTATTAAATATTCATAAAAATCCATGTTTAAAAAATGCAATAACCAAAGCATTTGCAGATTATGTAACCTAGTGTTACACATTTGCTTTCAAAATTCGCCATATTTATCAGTTCCCGTACAATCACTGAGGTTAAGCAACGTCGAGCCTGGTCAGTACCTAGATGGGTGACCGCTTGGAAATACCATGTGCTATAAGCTCGGATGAATAGGTAATGTAATAAATAACGGCTCAGAATTGTTAATTGGGGAGTTCCAATTTCAGTCGGGTACGTAATATTCATTTACGCACAATTACCGTTAGGAATGTGTTGAATTCACATCTTACCCCCCATCTATGGATCAATTAGTAAAATGTGTATGGCTAAATAATTATTATCTTTAAAAAATTCTTACAATTTAAAATATTTTCTGGCTTTAATAACCCGCAAAGTGTTGATAAACCGTAAAAAGTTAATCAATCAAAATTCATATTAAAATTAAAATATTGTTAAATATTCAGTTTTAAAGCACATTTAATTAACGCTAACATAATAATAAACACATACGTAAGTAAGTATACACGTGAAATCTACACAATAAAGATTGTTATAAGGATATATATATATATATATATATATATATATATATATATATATATATATATATATACAAAGGAATACTATAAAATAAACAGGTAATGTCTAGACAAGCTATGAAACCAAAACAACACAGAATTTAAAAATTGAAAGATACTCCGCATTCAATAAATTTCTGCTGATGCCTAAAATTCAGGCCCTAAATAAATGTGCATCAAGTTAAATTTTTAAAAGTGTTCCTGCCTTTTCCGGGTTACGACTAGATCATTGTAAAACACCGGTCTTGGCAGGTATTCAACCTACCTAGGTGCGTGACCACTTGGGAATACCAGGTTTTGTAAGCTTGAATGTGCGGGTGGTTTAATGAATAACGGCCCAGGATTCGAGACTAGAGGACAGAGTTTCAATGCCAGTCGGGTTCGCTATATTCACTTACGTGCAAAAGGTTTGAATACACCCATTCGTCCCCAGCTATGGGTTAATTAGTAGGATTTGTATCACTAAATCATTATTAGTTCCAAAAAATCCTTACAATCTAAAAAATATTTTCCAGCTTTTTATAATCTACAAAAGGTTGATAAACCGTAAAAAACAAATCAATCATTCAATGCATGCACGCTCACAAACACATGTACGTGACAGTATAGAATAAAAAACAGCATGGCGACATAGAATAAAAAACAGCATGGCGACTGGCAGTTTCTTGTCGTAAGCGATCCTCATATCGATATTATTAGTTGAACATTCTTTCATACACGCAATGTGACATTAGTTTCTCTAGGTCAACTGATGATTATTGCTCTAAGAGTCTAGAATAAAAATAGGGAAGCGCGTGATGTTACTTTCGACATATCGAAAGCGTCACCTTCACAAGTTGAAATCTTATTCTATTCCAGTATTTCCGTTTTGGAGTGATTCAGTCATTCTTATGAAATCGCTAAATGAAAGTTATCTAATAACAGTCACCCTTCTAGATCTTTTGTACTGATACAGCTGTCAACCAGGACTCTATCTTTGGATTTACTTTGTTCTTAATTGTCGCTAATGACCTTCTTGATGGCATCAGTTCTCAGCTTGATATCTATGCTGATGAAATAACCATTTACTCCTGTCTCGATAGTAAGTCTGATCAATTCGATATGGTCTACAGCTGTTCTAATAATGACTCTTCTTAACTCGGGCAACGATTGGCATGTTACCGTTAAAGCCAAAAACTATACTTTTATTTATTAATCGTATGAGAGACCCATTTTTGTTTCTACAATCTCCTTGTTGTCACTACTTAATGACGTTTATCTTTTTTCTTATATTTTTACATTAGTAACTCCTTCTATCTCAGTGACTTTACTACCTTGCAGTATAGGTTTCCATATCTACACTACTACTGCCCTTCTGTCTGTCTTCATCCTGTCTCTCTCTCTATTTCTCTCTCTCTCTCTCTCTCTCTCTCTATATATATATATATATATATATATATATATATATATATATATATATGTCATTCGCAGACAGTACTGTTTCGCTGTATCACAGCTCTTCAGTGCGTCTAGATATCCGAATACTTAAAGCCCAGATCGAAACCCAACCGATCAGTCAGAGTTTCTACCACTGAGCTATCTTCATTCGACAGAGTGAAACAACTAAATCTACCGTATTGTTTTACGAATGAAAACAAATGGAAATCAGCCGGAGTGCTCCAATTCATTTTAGTGAAGAGCTTTGCATTAACGCAGATGGTTGTTGTTGATAGAATTAGCGTATCATTCAACAGTGCTCAATTGAAATATATTTTCAAGAGCTAAATTATGTTATATATATATACATATATATATATATATATATACACACATATATATATATATATATATATATATATATATATATATATATATGCAAGGACATTCTTATGTTTCTCGATAATAAGCCCAAATTTAGGGAACAAAGGATGAATATTTTTGAAAGAGTATAAAATTTACTCTTGAATATTTTTCTTCCTTTAGAAAACAGCGCATAACCTGCGTAACGATCTTGGTTGGCAGAAGACGTATTAGGAGATATAGCAAAGCGACAAACATTACTAAGGTCTACAAATGACATAATCTCCCACGTCGCGAGGGGAACACTGAACATAGAGGGGGAAGAAGAAACTCGATAACTGTAGAAAAGAATATATCTCGATTTCAAAATGTCTTCCTGCTCCGTAATCTGATTGAAAGCGACTGTTTAATTCTGCTTCTACTAAAGTTGTAGATTTCGGTTCTTGCTTGAGTAACGCATCCTTTATTTGCATGTCATGTGAATTAACGATTACTAAGTAAATTAATGGATTTTTACACGTTCCCTTGCCACTGGCCAACGCGATTAATATTGGCAGTTCAAGCTTCGATCACATGCCATTGTTTTTAATTCTGCTTTTACTTTAGCTTTTCATTCGATCTGTGTACACGAAACAGTCTACTTAATTTGGCTGCTTGCATCGACATTATTTAGTCTCTTCCTTTCACAGCTGTTTGATAATTCACGCAGGTGTGATCTAATAAAAAGAAAAGACTCAGAGCTATATATATATATAATGGAACATTGAACTCAACACTCAGCGGCGACGGGCTCTTTCATGCTAGACGCAATCGTCAGGCCGGATGATTGCGTCTAGCATGAAACAGACTGTCGCCACTGTGCCTTCAATGTTCACTTTTACATTTATTAGGTTGGTGCAAAAATAATTTCGTTTTATCACATAGTAACATATCTTAGAAAACGAAATTATTTTTGCACCAACCTAATACATGCTCTATCTCTGATATTGAGCATTTTATCCCATAAATATATATATTCTTTCTCCTAGATTGTTTATAAATATATCTCTGTCTATCTATCTATCTATCTATCTATATATATATATATATATATATATATATATATATATATATATATATATATATAATTTTCTAAAATGCTTATATATATTACAGAAAATATGGCTATATTAAGCTTACCCACATTTAAAAAATAAGTGTAAAAATAATGGAAGAATTACTAATGAAAAAAAATACCAACACTCAATAATATCAACTATGAACCCGATCACAATTTGCTGGTCGTATTTGGAAAATAAAAACAAGATTCCTATCATTGCAGATACATATGTATAATAATGTGCATATTCAGTTAAAAATCGAAAACAAAATCCTTGATAATGGCAAAAAGAATAACCGGTATCTCTCGGATATATAGAGAATTCGGGCAGTTTTTACACAATTTATGTCTGTATTTTTCTATTAGGTTGGTTGAAAATAATGTCGTTTTCTCACATAGTAACATATGTGAGAAAGCGACATCATTTTTGCACCAACCTAATATATTAGGTTGGTTGAAAATAATGTCGTTTTCTCACATAGTAACATATGTGAGAAAGCGACATCATTTTTGCGCCAACCTAATATATTAGGTTGGTGCAAAAATAATGACGTAATAATGTCGTTTTTTTGACGTATTTTTTTACGTCAAAGAACGACATTATTACGTCATTATTTTTGCACCAACCTAATATCTTCGTTTCTGAAAGAATTACTATTTTTCAAAGCCAGGATACATAATTACGAAAATCTTTAAAAATTGAAAGAATAGGGTTAAATACTTAACCCCGTGTTATTCAAAATATGTAAGGCATGAATCCCCAATTTAAAAGAAAACACTTAAAGGAAACAAGAAAAAAGGAATAAAACCTTAATCAGAGTACATTGTCAGTTGCCTTTAATGAAACTTGTATAAAAGAGGGATTGCTACCCAAATACATAATTATATATATATATATATATATATATATATATATATATATATATATATATATATACTAGAATAAATCCTAAGGAGACAGTTATTCTAGTTTATCGCTCCACTTAGCTTATTGAGCACTCTACGTTTTAGTCTTTCTACTCGTTTGGGTTTCTTTTTTCTTTGGATTAAGGACTTAAAGCACTTGGCGATTTGTTCCGATACTTTTAATTCTTTCTTTTTTGGGGTACAATTTTTTCCTCGGGTACCGATTCGTCCTGATATATCTGCAAGTTGAACTATCCGAGGTTTTCCAAACGAGTACTACTATATATATATATATATATATATATATATATATATATATATATATATATATATATATATATATACACTGCGTGCTAAATTATTATCGAGATAACTTTTCTAATATTTCAAAAACCGTCCAACCAATTCACAAAAGAATTTCACACAACGTTGACAATACTGACCTGCGCAATCACTGAATTTTTCGTACTGATCTGCGCAATGTAAACAAACTGCCGCTATATTTGTTATCAGCACGGTGATTTGAGAGTGGCAAATTATTAGAATTGAGCAAACAAAAGATTTATTAATGTTGCACGTGAATGTTTATGATCAAAAGAACCTAATAAATAAGATAATCAAACAAATAATAAGATACAAAAGCACAGTTTTAAACAATTTAATAGGGAATGTGCTTTCCCAGTTTTGAAATTACTTGAAGAAGTCTACGATCCATAGAATTTTTTAATTGTAGGATGTTTTCTGCTGTAATGCCGCGAGATATGTCAAGAATTGCTTCCCACACCTCAGCGTTGCTCCTGAATTGTCGTCCGTTGGCGTACAGTCTTCGCTTCATGATGTTCTATAGGTTTTCAATTGGGTTCAAATCGAGAGAATTTGCTGGCCACTTCATTTTTCCATCAAAGCCTAACTGTTTCAAATATTCAGCAGTCTTGTGAGCAGCATGTGAAGGAGCATTATCTTGCATAAAAACAATTGCCCTTCTGAAGGCAAGTCTTTGCCTTTTCATCCATGGTTCAAGATGCTCCTTCATAAATGCTATGTATGCATCAGCAGTCATTTTGCCGACATCTGGTACTCTCCATGGGCCCACTAATGTTTTTCCAATAATACCGACCCAGATCATTATGCCTCCACCGCCTTGTTGGCGTCTCAAACGCTGATGGCGATCTTTTGCACCATTTATCTGGCCCATCAAGTGTTGCTCGAGTTTCGTCTGTGGACAAAACTTTAGAGAAGTCAATCTTCATATTGTTCTCGGCCCATTTCAATCGATTTTGAATGTGATTTCTCGTCAACGGAGGCTTCGATACAGGTTTGACTGTTGTTGCTATTTCCCTCAGATACCAAAACCGAGTACTTTTAGACACAGTAGGATCCCTAATGCGACGGAAAAGCTCTTGACTAGTAAGTCCAGGGACTTTCGTGGCCTCTCGTTTAAGTCGTGACATGAGACGACGTGAAATAACCTTCGGCTTGCCTTTATCTGCCCTTTTGCGTACTTGTGTAGGGTCGGCGGTGAACTTTTTTTTGAAGACGCCTCTCTATCATTTTAGAAATTTCTAGGGTAGATTTACCTTTTGAGAGTTCTGAGGTGATAGTTTTCTTTTCAGCATCACTTAAACTGCTTTTACGACCCACTTAGCTTATTGGGCACTCTACGTTTTAGTCTTTCTACCTGTTTTGGGTTTCTTTTTTCTTTGGACTAAGGACGTAAAGCACTTAGCGATTTGTTTCGTTTTTTTTCTGATATTTTTCTTTCTTTTTTATTTCCAATTTTTCCCTCGTCGACTTGTACCAACTTGTCCTGACATATCTGCAAGTTGAGCTATCCGAGGTTTTCCAGACGGGTACTACTATTAATATATATATATATATATATATATATATATATATATATATATATATATATATATATATATGTATATATATATATATATGAATAAAGACAAAAAACATCTTAGCCAACGCATTTTATCCTCTGAGGAACTTTATCAAGGCAAATGCATTTTTTTAACAACTATTTATATACGAGAGAAAAATGTTATCAGTTTTTCAAAATTGTTAAGTTTAGAAACGCTGATAAATATTTATCAGGTTAGCTGAAAAATCAAAATATTAATTTCCGCCCCGGATTTTCCAATATCTTCATTCCTGAAAGATATTATTTCTTTCCCAAGCCAAAAAATCTTTAAAAATTGAAAGAAAACAGTTAAATCCTTAACCTCGTGTTATTTAAAATATATAACGCATTAAAATAATTTGAATACTAAGTTGCATTTAAAAATTTTCAAAACAACACTTGCTTACTTTCGTTAGTGGGCATTGCATTGTGTCACATCGTGTCCTCCATAGCTTGCCTCACTTATCAGCTGCTAACTTGATGAATATTTATGGGCGTTTCTAAACTTAAACATTTTGAAAAAACAATAACATTTTTGCTCTTATATATATATATATATATATATATATATATATTTACAGTAGTGTCCAAAACTAAGGGACAAAATTTTGAAACCTAATATTTGTTAGAAATAACAACTTTGAAAAGCTGAAATTTTGACAACTGGTAGTCGTTATCATCCATAATAACATACTAAAATTTGAATCATTTGCAAAGGATAGAAAAAGAATTATAACAATTATTTATTTATTTTCAAATTTGGAACGTCCAAAAGTAAGGGACAAAATTGAGAAAAACAATGTAAACGGCAAAAAAACAATAAAAATACATGTACAATCCATATTTAGTAAATGAGCCCTTGCTCTCAATGACAGCTGCACATCTTCGACTACAAGAACGAATCAGTTCTTGACAATCCTCGATACTAATTTTAGACCATTCTTCTTGAAGCTTCACCCACAAATCCTCCGTGTTAGTGGGATTTCTTTCCATAACTTTCAATAACCGCCCCCAAACTTGACAGTTTTCTTAGTACACTTTGCACTTAATCTTTCACCAATACGTCTCTTTACATTGTTTTTTCCATCATTTCCAAATAAATTAAACTTGCTTTCATCACTGAAAAATACTTTTGCCCAATTTTCATATGTCCAAATTACATACCTGTTTGCAAATTCTAATCTCTTCTTCTTATTCTTCGAACTAACAAGTGGTTTCTTCCCTGGGCTTCGATTAAACAGTCCTATTTCTTGCAGTCGTCTAGAAACAGTCTGTCTTGACACATTAACACATGAGGAACTATTCATAACCCTTTTAATTTCTGTGCAAGACTTAAAACGGTCCTTTAATGACATACGCTGCATTATTCGATCTTCTCTTGCCGAAGTTTTGCGGGGTCTGCCGGTTTTAAAAGCACTAACTATTTTGCCAGTATCATTGTAGGATTTAACAACCCTGCCTACAACACTCTTGGAATGTTTCACTTTCTCTGAAATCTCTCTAATGGTGTGCTTTTCCTTGTGTAGCTTCACAATAGCTTGTCTCACAGAGTAATCAAGTTTTGGGCGTTTCGCCATGGTGCCGGCTGATGCAACGTTTACAAATGACTAAGTAAGACTTATTCTTTAGAGAAAATCAAAAAAATTGAATATGGCATACTGTTTACATTGTTTTTCTCAATTTTGTCCCTTACTTTTGGACGTTCCAAATTTGAAAATAAATAAATAATTGTTATAATTCTTTTTCTATCCTTTGCAAATGATTCAAATTTTAGTATGTTATTATGGATGATAACGACTACCAGTTGTCAAAATTTCAGCTTTTCACAGTTGTTATTTCTAACAAATATTAGGTTTTAAAATTTTGTCCCTTAGTTTTGGACGCTACTGTATATATATATATGAAGAAAATATAAGGAAAAAACAAATAAAAATCCCTATATGCAATTATGCTGTTTTAATGTTAATATGTCAAAGTCGGACATTTCGGTCAAATAAACCATCTTCAGGACATATTCAGAAAATATAATTAACATTATCAATTCAACATGACAAAGACGATGGACATAAGAACAAGACTTATCCAAACAGATAACTGAAAGTTTTATATGATCAGCGTTCCGTCATATTAACATTAAAACAGCATAATTGCATATAAGGATTTTTGTTTGTTTTTTCCGTATATTTTCTTCATACTGTCGGATCTATACCCATATATTTGCTTACATATATATATATATATATATATATATATATATATATATATATATATATATATATATATATATGTTATTCGTGCTATTGTCCTCATCTTTGGCGACAACGATGAGGACAATAGTCCGAATAATGTAAATAATGTACATAGTACCTCATCTCAGATATATATATATATATATATATATATATATATATATATATATATATAATATATATATATATATATATATATATATATATATATATATATATATATATATATACTAGTTACAAAATAAAATCCTTGCATTTTTCTTGATAAAGTCCCTTAGAAAAGTCGGCTGAGATAAGTTTTCCTTCTGCCTTTATTCATATCGTCTTCATACAGATATAGTCTAGCTGAGATTTTCACATGCACATACATACATATATATATATAGGGTAATCGATACGTAAATCCCCATTTAATAAATACTTATAATTTATTTATTAAATTAGGTATGTCCACTAGGTCACGTAAAAAAGCGGCCTATCACGATCAAAAATGACTCATAAATCAACGAAAACAAAGTTTTGTCTCAATATGTTTATGTTGTTATGAAAGAGGAAAGACCAAAGTATTTTTTAAATATTTTTCGAAATTTTTTACTCCTTTCTAACACGTAGAAAATTTTGGTTAAAAATTATGTTTTTTTTACGACAGCGCGATAAGACTAAAAAAAGGTTTGTTTTATTTTGCGCTTTTCCCCGAGGAAAACACACGTTAATTAGGAAATTCTTGCAAAAATCAAATAATTGTTGGATTTTAATGAAACTTTCAGGACTTATTCAGAAATGAATGAAATCATTTAAAAAAATTTTTTTTTCAGAAAATCTTGTTAAAAAGAGATTTTTTTTTTAACATGTTTCCACCCACTTACATATTTTCATGAAATTTCGAGAAATTAAATCAGAGTTCCCGGGATTTTTTTTATTAGTTATAAACAGTAATCATTGTAGAAAGTAAATCACCAATTTTTTTTTGTCAAACATTTGCTACTTTATAGAAAATCAGATTTGAATTGTAAAAAAAAAAAATGTAAAAAGTATCTAATTTAATTAATTAGAAAAGCTTCCACCTGTTTTTGTAGATACGTTATACTAAGGACATTATTTTGTGAAGAAATAAAAATTTTTCGATGAATAATGTATTTTTGGCAAATTTTTTCCAGATTTTAAAAATTTATTCATTAACGTCTTAATACTTCAAAAATCGTTTAAAATTATTTATTTCAATCGTGCACGCAATGTAATGATAACGTTAATGAAAATGTAAATTTACGAATCGAACTTTGAAAAGCACATAACACTCGTTTAAGCAGAAATAATTTTAAAATAATTTTAAAAATAAATTTTTATTGAAAAACATTCATAATTTCTATGTATGGAAATGTATACGCAACATAATCCTTAAAAAGGTCACGTGATTTGTGTCGTCTGGCACCGCAGTTATTTCTCTTCTATGTCTTGTTCAGATCCACATCGTTAACGTGTTTGCAGAAATTATTTTCAAATTTTAAAAGTAAGTTGTAATTATTTTTAATTACTTTTTACATATTTTTCTTTAAAGTATTTTCTTTTATTTTGGATAATATTTCATTAAATTAATTTTTTTCTTATTAATTAATTTAACATAAGAAAGTAAGAGAAACGGAAACCAAGACAAAATAATTTCTAATTTTTTTAAAAATTAATTCTTTCTTCTTGAATTTATATTTGTAATTTTTATTTTAATACATTATTTATTCCATTCACATTTGAAATTAGTTTTCATTGAAAACTACAAAAAAAAGTTATTTTGAAAACTTTTAAACACCGTGTATTGAGGAATATAAAATTTCTGGTACCATAAAATTGACGGAGTTTTAAAAATTATTTAAGAAATTGTTAATTAAACGTTTTAGCAATTGTTTAGTAATTCGTTAATAGTAAGATTACTGAATATTTTAATTATTAGAAAAAAAAATTCCAAATGAATTTGTTTTCTTTGCTTAATTGTATTTCATTTTATAATTTTTAGATGGTGAAAAGGACAGAAGAAATTTTACAAAGTTATGAGTGTATTAATACACGAGAGCCAATCAAGTGTGGCCATATTTTTAAAAAATTTTTTGATAAATATGGTTCTTTAATGAAGATTGCAGAATGGGCCACCAAGCAGAATTCTCAAAATGGTTTCCATCCTATTTCGAAACATTCAGTTAGGAGACTTTCTGATTTTTATAAGAAAAGAAATTTTGGAGATAATTTCTCTGATTTCAAAATGAAATGTGAAGTGGTGGCCCAATCTTGTACTGACACATCTTCCATTGCCTCTTCCACCGCCATCCCAGGTGCGACTTCTGCTATTACAACCCTGTCTGCTGCAGCTTCAACCCTGTCTGCTGCAGCTTCAACCCTGTCTGCTGCAAGGCCTAACCTTTCTGCTGCAACCTCAATCCTGTCTGCTGCAACCTCAATCCTGTCTGCTGCAGCTTCAACCCTGTCTGCTGCAGCTTCAACCCTGTCTGCTACAACTTCTACCCTGTCTGCTGCAACTTCTACCCTGTCTGCTACAACTTCTACCCTGTCTGCTGCAACTTCTACCCTGTCTGCTGCAACTTCTACCCTGTCTGCTACAACTTCTACCCTGTCTGCTACAACTTCTACCCTGTCTGCTGCAAATCAAAACCGATCTAAAAGTTCATACAGATATGAAACATCTGCCATTCCTTTGTCAAAATATAGCAAAATAATCACCTTGCGAACAACACTATTAAAAAAAAAAAAAAAAATTTCTTCACTTTCAAAAAAAATTTGTGAACTTAAAAAAATAAAGAAAATTTCCAGTTCTTTCGTTAACAGGAAACTCCATTATGACTGTCTTTTGAATGGAGTTCCTGCTTCTCATGTTTCAAGTGTGGTTACAGCAGTGTCAAGAACTTTATCCTTGGAACACTGCTCTTTCGGAAAAAGTGATACAACAGTTTATAGAATGGTGGCGGAGCTCGGCTTTCTTTCAGATGTGAAGACGTTCTTTGCTGTGCAAAGTGCAGAAAACTGCACTTTAGTTTTCGACTCAACAACACAAGATGGCAAACATGTGAACTGTGTTTTATTAACAACTCCATCAGCTGCCCATCTTGTGTCACTGGAACGTCTTCCTGGAGGAACTGCTATGGATTACAAGCAGCATATTTGTGACTGCATCAACAACTTAGTTAAAGCAGGCTCATTGTCTACTGGCATAAGTGTTGATGCCAGTTTGCAAATAATACTTTCGAAAATTAAATGCTGCTTGACAGACCGGGCTCCTGTTAACCATTCAACAATTTCGTTATTGGAAAAGGAGTGGCAGATTAACCTTATAGAGCTGCATTGCAACTTACACCCATTGGAGACAGTGGCAACAAAAATGAGGAAGGTCCTGAGTGATTGCGAGGGAAATGTGAATGTGAGTGAGTGCCTAGCATGGCAAATTCTTGCAGGATTAAATTCCTTGAGATATAGTGATAAATTGGGCGCTATTTCAAAAATGCAGGCCTTTATCAAACAACAAGGCATTCCATGGTCCAATATCACTAGATTCCAAGGGAATCGTTTGCATGTAATTTTTCATCTAGGTGCAACTTACTTTCCCATTTTCGCTCAGTGTAGGCAATTTGTTTTGGGACTTTCCTCAACAAATAAAACAGTAAAAAGACTCCAAATCATTATAATGGAAGAAGCTGCTACTGTTGAAATGCAAGTGCTGGGAATCATAGGGAAGATGCTATCTGGACCTTGGATGAGTACCTTCTATACTAGTGTTGACAATCAAAAAGACCCCGTTGACACTATGAACATTGTCAAGGGAGTTATTGAAAATGTGAAGGTACTCATCAACAACCCTATGTCTATTTTCGCCTCCACAACAGATTTCTTTGGAAATACCCTTCCAGAGAATGTTACAGCATCCCTATTGATTGCCCCAGCAAATGAACACTTATTTTGCAACATGATAACTGCCTGCTTAAAAGGGATTGTGGAGGTTTTAAGCAGGCAGTATGCAAAAACTTTCGAAACAGTAGAGGCTTCACCAAGAAGTTTATTAACATCGGTGAGACAGCACACCATGCTCGCTGAAAGCATCATCGGTGAATTTTGTGAAAGACAGAAACTTGCGCCTAATGCTTATGTATCAAGCATAAGTGATGTTATAAAGGCCAAGCGGAATCAAGTAAGAAAATTCATCGATGATCTGGATGCTGAGCAGTTCTATCAGTATTTACCAATTGCACTGATGTATGGCAGACAGAAGACAAATGTAAAGAAAACGCAGCAACTAGAAGTTCAGGAAGAAATTGTGAAAAGGGTGAAAATTAAAGAAGCGCACCAGCAAAAAAAGAAAAGGGCTGACATGCAGAAAAAACTAAAACAAATAACCATTGATTCGTTGGAAGATTACTTTCCTGAACAGGGACAAGTCCTGAAACAAATATTAAATGGAAATGTAGTTGGACGCACAATTAAACATATTTGGACAATTGATGGTATCAACCGTGAGTACATCGGTTACATCAAAAAATATGCAAATCACTTTTATATGATTTCATATGTTAATGATGTAACTGATTACTATCATTTGACCAAATATGAAGTTGGTGCTGACTACATTTTGCAGGACTTGCATTTCGAAAGTTAGCTCTGCAATGGTGACGATGGAAGAGGCAATAAAAATTAAAAACGGCCCTTTTTAGGGCCACAAAATATTTCTGAGAGTCTTTTCACCATTATAGATAACAGCGATTTGTAATATTGTTTATGGTATTGGATTAAAATATTAAAAGATTGAACATTTATCTAATAAATAAAAAAGTTTAAAGAATGATCTGATTAATAAAAAAAAGTTTAAACAATTAGCTAAATAATAAAAAAAAGTTTAAAGAATTACCTGAATAATAAAAAAAAGTTTAAAGAATTACCTGAATAATAAAAAAAAGTTTAAAGAATTACCTGAATAATAAAAAAAAGTTTAAAGAATTAACTAAATAATAAAAAAAAGTTTAAAGAATTACCTAAATAATAAAAAAAAGTTTAAAGAATTAACTAAATAATAAAAAAAAGTTTAAAGAATTACCTGAATAATAAAAAAAAGTTTAAAGAATTAACTAAATAATAAAAAAAAGTTTAAAGAATTACCTAAATAATAAAAAAAAGTTTAAAGAATTACCTAAATAATAAAAAAAAGTTTAAAGAATTACCTAAATAATAAAAAAAAGTTTAAAGAATTAACTAAATAATAAAAAAAAGTTTAAAGAATTAACTAAATAATAAAAAAAAGTTTAAAGAATTACCTGAATAATAAAAAAAAGTTTAAAGAATTACCTGAATAATAAAAAAAAGTTTAAAGAATTACCTGAATAATAAAAAAAAGTTTAAAGAATTACCTGAATAATAAAAAAAAGTTTAAAGAATTACCTGAATAATAAAAAAAAGTTTAAAGAATTAACTAAATAATAAAAAAAAGTTTAAAGAATTAACTAAATAATAAAAAAAAGTTTAAAGAATTACCTGAATAATAAAAAAAGTTTAAAGAATTAACTGAATAATAAAAAAAAGTTTAAAGAATTACCTGAATAATAAAAAAAGTTTAAAGAATTACCTGAATAATAAAAAAAGTTTAAAGAATTAACTAAATAATAAAAAAAAGTTTAAAGAATTAACTAAATAATAAAAAAAAGTTTAAAGAATTAACTAAATAATAAAAAAAAGTTTAAAGAATTAACTAAATAATAAAAAAAAGTTTAAAGAATTATGCATTTAAAAAATTTAAACAATTATATAATTAAAAAAATAAAGAATTAGTATCTAATAAAAACTTCAAACAATTATCTAAAAAAAAAAAAAAAGGTTAAAAAATTATTATCTAATGAAAAAGTTTGAATAAGAAAAGTTTATATACAATTATCTAATTAATAAGAAAAGTTTAAACAATTATGTAATGATTTAAAAAATTGTCTAATTAAGAAAGTATGAAAAAAAAAAAAAAAAAAAAAAAAATAGTACATAATTGCTTAATAAAAATGTTAATATTTAAAAAGTACTAGTTAAAAACGAAAAACCGCGTTCGCCTAATTTAAAAATTTGTCAATTTTGATCATCCATAGCTGTCTGTCATCGCCTCGTCAATAGCGAAATCGATGAATGACATGCAAAAATTTCAGACACATCGTTAAGAAATGTTTGGATACAAATTTTTTATGCTATAAGTAAGTACTGTTTGTTTCATATCAGATTATTTTAACTTTAGATTTTCTAATTTTACTCAAATAACGTGTCAAAAATATATAAATTTATTTTAGGAAGAAGTTTAAATTCAAAATTTTGTTTGTTTACAAATTTCTTAAATTTTAAGAAAATGGTCGCTTTTAAGAAAATTAAACAAAAATCGAGCATATCTTTGACATTCCAATCTATATAATTTCTATGTAAAAGACTTCAGAATATTTTACTTAGTGTAAATAATAAATTTAATGCTTTAGCTTTCAATTAATAACAACATATTGAGACAAAACTTTGTTTTCGTTGATTTATGAGTCATTTTTAATCGTGATATGCCGCTTTTTCACGTGACCTAGTGGAGGTACCTATATTAAATGTTTCTACAAGAAATGAATGAGAGGGAAGCGTTTAGTTTTAATTCGATATTTAATTTTAAATTCGATATGGGCATCAGATTTGGATAGCCGCTTCTGGAGCCGCCCAGGAATCACGTCAACTGATTTCACTAGGTACACTTGTGCTCTGAAAGACATAACTTCTTGTATTCTCCCTTTGAGTTCTTCCAAAATCTTGGTTTGGTATAGTAGCCTTGCTCTTTTAAACATCCACACTGAAAATAGTCACATGGCTGGTCACTCATACATAGAATAGGGATTTACTTTTAAAACACACTATATATATATATATGTGTGTGTGTGTGTGTGTGTGTCTACTCTTTCTTCTATAATGCTTACAGTCATTGCTTGAAAAGGAAGACAAAATTGACACGAAAAATATCATATTGCATGAACAGAAATGCTAACAGCTGCAATATATACATGCAGCTGCGTCCATGTAGATTATCTAACGTCACCGGTTCGCGCAAAATACAGTCAGGAACATCGAACAGGTCTCCCTTATAGAGTTGGCAAAATATTAACATAAAACTGAATATAACAATTTAATCTTTAATCCACAGAAAACAACACTGGCTATTCTATCGATATTCCCATAATATGAATCTATTTTCGGGTGATGAAATTTGCTTGACCTTGTAAAATATTGCGTTATCAGATTGCATCAGATTTTTATCATGCCCTGACACTACTGCCTCGACTGTCATTTAGTTGTCCTACGGCCATTGCCTGCGATGGTGGTTACTCCAACGAAGCGTATGAAAATTTGTAACACTGTGCGAACACACTGGCAAGCCTTGCCAGTGAGCAAATCAAAGTACTAGACTGGCCAGAAAAATATTCTAATTTAAATCCAATCGTGAATATGTGATCAATCTGCAAGGAACGACTTCGTGGAATAGCCATACGAAGTACTAACATGTGCAATGGGACATGTTTCCTTAGAAAAATAGGGGAAAAAATAAATAATAAAGGAATTGTTCGTTTTTTTTCAATTTATACAAGGGTGGAAATTTAATGTTTATTTACTTTATTTATTTATCCTTTGTCTTATTTTATTTCACTGTATTTTGTCTTGTTCCAATTTAATGTAAAATATTCAATATATATAATGATCTACTAAAAGCTTTTTGGTAGTTCTGCTAGCCGGAAAAAATGACGTAAAATTCTCAAAATTTTCACCTATTTTCTCACATTTTATTATTATTATTATTATTAGAAAGATTATATAAACTTCACACAATGGTAGTACTGTCTGCTCGCTCAGTGAATACCGAATCTTTCCTTATAAGGATAAAGCTAATATTACCATTATCATTGGATCAGTCATGCGTACGTTAATTCTTGAATTTATATAGTCCCTTTGGTCATATTCTCAATGCATTTATGCAGTAAATGTTTATTATATCTGTAAACAGTGTATTTTCATAATACTCATTTGGAAAGATATTGGCATAATCTCACGTTGCGTTCTCAACATTTTCGAATTCAGATCTAGCATTCTCCTAAAATGGCTGCCAACGAAGGCTATATTCAGTTCTGCTATTTAATCTGTAATTAAGGGGAATAATGGTTTCGTCTTTTCACAAAAAAACAATATTATCAATGCTGACAATCCAGATAAGAGAAAATGCAAAGTGTATTTCTTTTATGAAAATGTATAAGATCTCAAAAAGTTATGGACAAATATCTTGATGGCGCAAAGACACATTTTATTTACATTATATTGGTAATGTTAATTAACCTTTACAAGGAAACATTTGGTATTCATTTTCCGAGAAGTCTGTACTGCTTTCCGTTGAATTTTATAAAACACTTCTCTTAGATTTTTTTAAGCAAAATAAGTAAATGTTATCGCTCTTTCCAGTGTTGATCGAGGTTTCCTTCCTAACCTTTTATTTGAAGTAGTGTTGAATATCAACATTTTGATTATATCATTACTTTATATTCAAATTACATGTACTATCCACTTTAGTTGTTTCTACTGTTGGTAATCCGCAAGTGATGTGGTTTATGTTACTTATTACAGTTCTTTGTTAATGTTCTTTGTTTGTGATTCAGTATCGGCAATCTACAATGTCCAAAGAAGAAAGACTCTCAGCCTTCATTCGCTCATAGACATTTTAAACTATTGATCATATAAAGCGATTTTATACAGCTGACAGTTTAGATATCTCTGAAGGTATTTGGCGCCATGTATGGCATCCACATGAAAGTCTTGATCTGACAAGGCTATTTAAGAACATGACTCGAGTTTTCAGGTTAATGTTTTGTTTTTGTAGCAATTTGAGGCGTTGGGAAAAACTATCTCTGTCACAGCCTATTCTATGTTTCTTTTTCTTTTCTCCTATAAAAATGTGTTATAACTAATCCATACGCTGAAGTATACGATGTGTTTTGAATTGAGTGCAGGGTACCTCATCCCCTCCAATGCAACAACATGCAAAGTATGACTGTTTTTTATATTTATTTTATAATCATATAAAGTAATTTATTAAGCGTCATTTTTTTTTAATACCGGACTTTATTTTTAATTTATAAATTTATTGAAAATTGTATGCATTTCCCCTCAAATCGATCGTTGTGCAAAAGAAGAAACAATCTGCAAAATTCTTTCATCTACCTTCATATAATTCTTCAATTTAGTGAGTGGTGGGGTTCTACATTGGCCGCTGATGAATTTTGGGAATGCTTCTTTATTTCTATTATAAGTGCTGCAAACTTCGTATGAAACCTTACATTGTACCTAAAGCCTTAGTCACAACGCCAACGTTTTATGTCGTTGTCTCTTACTAAATTTATCAAATACAAATAAATGGCCTGTGTGTGCAAATGTTTCTATTCCTCTTTGACTAACAATTTATATTTTCGATGTGATTAAAAGTCTGAAAGTTAAACTAACTAAATAGGCTATTGTAACTATAATAATAAACCACAAAGACTAACAACAAAACTTTCAAGATCTCTACGACTCAAGTGGATCTAAGGAATGTGCACCCTATGACCGTTTGGCCGGTTTTGAGTTGACGTTGATGAAATGACTTCTCCCATTTAGTATTTACTAATTCTAAATTGTCTATTTTTATAATGGATTCAAGCTAGATGACGTCACTACTTTCCTTCGAATTCCAGATCTGGAAAGTTTTATCTTAAGTCCTATTTCTTGGAACACTTGGTAGAGGATGTTGATGTTCAACATGATTTCTATGTCAATTATGAATAGAATACTGTCTTAATTGGTTACTACTTTTTGTTAATTTATTAGTATGGCAAATTTTGAAATCAATCTTTTGTCCTTAGTCATATGTCGAAAGCAAAATGTATCTATAGTTCAGTATCATCCACTTGGAGTTTTGCAACATAATTTCCACGGATAGCTTCTCAATTCTATGAAGAATTGCCAATCCAGATATTCAACTACGAATAAAAGAATATTATATGATCAATACGAGTCTTAATTTGTTTTTGTTTTTTTTTCTAATCTGAAGATAAAATTTCTGCCTTTTAATTTTAGGTTCTCAATGAGGATTCTATGATGTTATATGGTCTAATTGTGACACTATCAAGTATCTCTAGTAGTAAGTGAAAGGAATGTGACACTATTGGGAGACTGGTAGAATGAAATTAAAATTAAAAGTGTTCATGTGAAAAACCCGTATAGGAATTGAAGAATTGTAATGGTTAAAAACTTTAATATCCTAAAGGTGAAACCATGAATTGAAATATGGAGTTGAAAAAAAGGGAATGTTTTTTTATCCTTTCTGATAACCAGGAACGTTGAATGGAATGTTGAGTCCAAAATATGATTTGAGGAGTGTAAATTGTAGCTTCTTATCAGCTGAAAGGCAAATGTAATTGTTACGATTCGCAAAGCCGATAATGTAAAAAATCCGAAATATGGTTTTGTAAACATGCAAAGTAAGCAAAAATTTTTAATCTGACATATTGAAAAGATGACAACAAAGAAAATTGTTTGACGTTTAGGAAGTAGAAATAATTTATAAACACAAAGTTTGTTATCGGAAAAAATTATTTTTTGAATAATTAACCAATCGCGGGCCGATTGTCGTCAGAAAATGAATGAAAGAAAATGTATTGTTTTGAACAACTGACCGCTTTGTTTGGAAGTCAGTATCGTTTTTCCAAAATATTAGAAAATAATTAATTGAGATGAATAATGATGAATCCTGAGGTGTGGTGGGAGTCGGGCGAAATAGATATAAACAGAGCGCTTAAGCGAACCAGCAGTTGGCGCGAGAAACGAGACGAGACATCAGCGGAGGAAGGAGATGCTGGACCTTACGTGACCATCTGCCGATAGAATTCCCGGCCAACCTCTTTCTTTGTTGATTGAACCCGCTGCAAGTTTTAGAAGAAAAAGATAGTACCACGATAGGGAGTTTAACGAGAAGGATTAATTTTGCTCTATCGAAAACTATATAAACGAATTGAAAAATTAACCCGGTGACCTTCTTCGTTATTTTGTTATGTTATTTTTATTTTCGCTAGTGGAAACGTTCTTTGTTCTTTTGTAGCACGCTTCCGCCACGATCTAGTTCAGTGCTCAAGTACAGACGAAATTCGAACTTCACTGCTCTGTGATCAAGGAACACAACGTGGGACTAAAGTAGATGAAGAAACAAAGTGGAAAGCAGATGACTATCAGATGACCGGCGGCAGTTCTGACCAGTGTGGGAACACCCAGGGATCAACCTGGCCATGTTATATAAATATAATGAGAGCTTTGGTAGTTAATAATATAAACCTATGAATGAAACATAGTGCTTTTTGATTAATTGTAGCCTTGCAAATACAAATTATAACGTGCTAATGGCATTTTAATGAAGTGGCACTGTCAGGGTGATTATAATGGTTACATCAGACGAAAGAAGCCTTTTCAAGTAAGAGAAATAAATTTTAATTTGATGCGTTCATAAGCCAACTTATTGATCGGTAATTCAACAATTTCCTTGTTTGACCTTACATGAGATTAGTCGGTTTATGATCAATAATATTTGTCTGCTGTAATTCGAAGACAATTCATTGTCATTTCCCCTTAAACGATTAAACTTTAAATTCCAGGATTTATGGCCTACTCAATATTTGTGGAAGTGAATAAAGCAAAAAAACAAAAGTCGTTTGCCATTGCCTTAAGTAAAATCATAGCATATTTTTCTTGCTCTTTCATTAGTTAGTTAGTTAGCACCTGCGTTACGCCTTACCATTTCCTCAGATAACTAATGGACAATTCCGTTTTGAGTCCGAAAAAAGACAGAAGAAAAAGAAGTGAGCGAGCGACTGAGTGGTGTCTTGGCGTGTCAATTTTTAATATTAGGTTGGTGCAAAAATAATGACGTAATAATGTCGTTTTTTGACGTTAAAAAATACGTCAAAAAACGACATTATTACGTCATTATTTTTGCACCAACCTAATATTTACCTTTGTACCTTCTTATTTATTTAAATAATAGTCTACATTCATATTTATGGTTTTTATGGTAATATTTTTCACGCGCAATTATTATTCAGTGCGAGAAGTTAAATTTCACTGGTAATTTATAGTCGTGAGACAGTCACAGCTTTTTTTTTTTTCAATCATTAATTTAAGAATTCATCAGAAAATTTAGATAGGAACTGCTAGTTTAGTTTATTCTGCTAATCTGAAAATGGTTTAATTTGATCTCTTTTAGAGTTAAAAGTTAAAACAGGAAATGTTCGTCATTGCCTGACTTTTGTTCCATCTTTTGTTGGCTACTTAACTAATTCTGACACGACGTCAAATTTTGGCGTGCCCTGTAAATATTGAACTCACTACAGTAGCAATAGTCTTGATTATCTTATTGACTATTCCTCGAACGCGAAATTTTCTGGTTCACGTCTGTGACATTCTGGCACACATAATTTAACACTTTTTTTTACATTTGGAACACGGGGGAAATGAGGATGAAACGACACCATGGATGTGGCATGGTATTTCCTATCCATAAAGCCATGGACTCCTATAAATACGTCCAATTTAGAAACATAAGCTCTAAGAATGGTGACGTGTATTTTAAAAGAGGCTACAAAAATTGTAAGTTGAATTTATTGAGAAGTGTTTAGATCTTGAATTTGAAAGAAGAAAAAATTTGTGAACAACAGATTTGACGCTTCACGTTCTAGAGTATTAAAAGGCCGATTACTGAATTCGACGATATAATAACTGTGAGTTCAATCACTGACCGATTTAATATATATTCAAACGCAGGGGGGGACGACAAGCAAGACAGGATGTTTTCTAAGCAACTTAGGATTTTGACCAATACGCGAGTTGCTGAATTTTCGCACCAGAATATATATTCATGTTGCTTAAAAGTTGCTAACAAGTTTTATACTTGCGTCTAATGAATAGAAAAATACATTTTGTATGAACCAGTTCTAAAAAAACGCATAGAAAAGAAAGAAAATAAAACATAAGATAGGTTGTGCTGGAGCTAGTTAAGCCAAACAGCAAAAAATTGCTACTAAACCAAAACATTAATCTGAAAGCAAGGATCATGTCCATAAACAGCCTCATCGGATCGAGACTTTCATAGGCATATCATGCATGGCTTCAAACCCATTCGGGAATATCTAAACTGTCAGCTGCGTACAACAGCTTTCTCTGTTCAATGAATAAAAGTGAGTCTGAACGAATGAAGCCTGACTTCGTATCAGGGATCACCGTTCTCCGAAACCATGTGGACTGGCGCTAGAGAATCATAAACAAAGGACTGTATCAAAACAGAGAAACTCCATCACTTGAAAACTATCAGCAAGAGCAACAACTAAAATGGTTAGCACATGCAAGATATAAAATGAAAATAATGACATAATCCAGAAGTTGACCTGTCACACTACTTCAAATAAAAGGCTAGGAAAAAAGCCTGCCAATTCTCGAAAGTGTGATAACTGATACTGGACATGAAAAATCTGTTTTACAGAAAAAAAATTATATAAGAGAAAGATTTCATAAATTTAAACCGGCAGGAGTATTGACTGCTCTGTCAATGAATGTCAAATGTTTCCTTGTAGGGAAACAGTTAATATTACCATTTCTATTACAATGACCGTGTTAGTAGAATTTAAAGAATTCCTAGATACACTATAAAATAACGTATTTCGTAGCACGTTTTGTTTAATTTTGCGATTTTATTATTTCGCGTTGCTTTATATTTTATTGGCGTGTCGGTAATGGCTACTGCCGTTACTGCTACCCAGTAACTAATTATTTAAGACATTGCATACAGAAAAGGACACTTTGTTCATTTGGAAAACAAGATGGAAAAATTTGGACATATTTTGCAAATGGATCCAGAATGTGCCGCTAACAAAGCCATAGATTTTTACTTTGAAAGGAGTGACTTCAAAAAGTTCAGAGGTCATCCAAGAACCACCATAGTCACAAATCTGAACCGACATATTCAAATAGAGCAGAAAGATCCCACTTTTCCTCTGTAGAATTTTAGAAACAATGCAATGAATCCGCAAACACGCACATGTGCTGGTTAGGATACACACTAAGGCAAAAACTGATCGGTAAAATATATTTACAATGCTTTAATAATGTAGGATACAAATGTGTTGGTTAGGATACACACTAAGGCAAAAACTCATCGGTAAAATATATTTACAATGCTCTAATAATGTAGGATACAAATGTGTTGGTTAGGATACACACTAAGGCAAAAACAGGTTGGTAAAATATATTTACAATGCTTTAAGAATGTAGGAGAAGAATGTGTTGGTTAGGATACACACTAAGGCAAAAAATGACCAGTAAAATATATTTACAATGCTTTGATAAGGTAGGATACAAATGTGTTGGTTAGAATACACACTAAGGCAAAACCTGATCGGTAAAATATATTTACAATGCTTTAATAATGTAGGATACTAATGTGTTGGTAGGATACACACAAAGACAAAAACTGATCGGTAAAATATATTTACAAAGCTTTCATAATGTAGGATACAAATTTGTTGGTTAGGATGCACACTAAGGCAAAAACTGTCCGATAAAATATATTTAAAATGCTTTAGGAATGTAGGATAAAAATGTGTTTGATAGGATACAAACTAAGGCAAAACCGCATCTGTAAAATATATTTTCAATGCTTTAATAATGTAGGATACAAATGTGTTGGTTAGGATACACACTAAGGCAAAAAATGACCAGTAAAATATATTTACAATCCTTTAATAATGTAGGATACAAATGTGTTGCTTATGATACACACTAAGGCAAAAACTGATCGGTAAAATATATTTACAATGCTTTAATAATGTAGGATACAAATGTGTTGGTTAGGATACACTCTTAGACAAAAACTGATCGGTAAAATATATTTACATGCTTTAATAAAATGTAGGATGCTAATGTGTTGGTAGGATGCACAAAAAGGCAAAAACTGATCGGTGAAATAGATTTACAATGCTTTAATAATGCAGGATATAAATGTGTTGGTTATTATACACTCTAAGTCAGAAACTGATCGGTGAAATATATTTACAATGCTTTAATAATGTAGGATGCAAATGTGTTGGTTAGGATACACAATAAGGGAAAAACTAATCGGTAAAATATATTTACAATGCTTTAATAATGTAGGATAGTAATGTGTTGGTAAGATACACAGTAAGGCAAAAACTGATCGGTAAAATATATTTACAAAGCTTTAATAATGTAGGATACAAATGTGTTGGTTAGGATACACACTAAGGCAAAAACTGATCGGTGAAATATACTTACATGCTTTAATAATGAGGATACAAATGTGTTGGTTAGGATACACACTCAGGCAAAAACTGATCGGTAAAATATATTTACATGCTTTAATAATGTAGGATAGAAATGTGTTTGATAGGATACACATTAAGGCAAAACCGGATCGGTAAAATAGATTTACAATGCTTTAATAATGTAGGATACAAATGTGTTGGTTATGATACACATTAAGGAAGAAATTGATTGGTAAAATATATTTACAATGCTTTAATAATGTAGGATACAAATGTGTTCGTCAGGATACAGACTAACGCAAAAACTGTTCGGTGAAATATATATACAATGCTTTAATAATGTAGGATAAAATGTGTTGGTTAGGATACACACTAAGGCAAAAACTGATCGCTAAAATATATTTACAATGCTTTAATAATGTAGGATACAAATATGTTAGTTAGGATACACACTAAGGCAAAAACTGATCGCTAAAAAAAACTTACAACGCTTTAATAATGTAGGATACAAATGTGTTCGTTAGGATACACACTAAGGCAAAAACTGATCGCTAAAATATATTTACAATGCTTTAATAATGTAGGATACAAATATGTTAGTTAGGATACACACTAAGGAACAAACTGTTCGGTAAAATATATTTACAATGCATTAATAATTTAGGATACAAATGTGTTTTTTAGGGTACACACTAAGGCAAAACCGGATCGGTAAAATATATTAAACAATGTTGTAATAATGTTGAATAGAAATGTCTTGGTTAGGATACAAACTAAGGCAAAAATTGATCGCTAAAATACATTTACAATGTTTAATAATGTAGGATACAAATGTGTTGCTTAGGATACACGCTAAGGAAGAAATTGATTGGTAAAATATATTTACAATGCTTTAATTATATAGGATGCAAATGTGTTGGTTAGAATACACAGTAAGGCAAAAATTTATCGACAAAATATATTTACAATGCTTTAATAATGTAGGATACAAATGTGTTGGTTAGGATACACACTAAGACAAAAACTGATCAGTAAAATATATTACAATGTTTTAATAATTTAGGATACAAATGTGTTCGTTACGATACACACTAAGCCAAAAACTGTTCGGTAAAATATATTTTCGATGCTTTAATAATGTAGGATACATATATTTTGGGAGGATACACACTAAGGAAGAAACTGATCGGTAAAAAATATTTACAATGCTTTAATAATGTAGGATACAGATGTGTTGGTAAAACACACACGTAGGCAAAAACTGATCGGTAAAATATATTTACAATGCTTTAACAATGTAGGATACAAATTTGTTTGTTAGGATACACACTAAGGCAAAACCGGATCGGTAAGATATATTTACAATGCTGTAATAATGTAGAATACATATGTGTTGGTTAGGATACATACTAAGGCAAAAATTGATCGGCAAAATATATATTTACACTGCTTTAATACCGTAGGATACAAATGTGTTGGTTAGGATACACACTACGACAAACCGGATCGGTTAAAAATATTTACAATGCTTTAATAATGTAGGATACAGATGTGTTGGTCAGGATACACACTATGGCAAAAACTGATCGGTAAATTATATTTACCATGCTTTATTAATGTAGGATACAAATATGTTGGTAAAACACACACGAAGACAAAAACTGAACGTTAAAATATATTTCCAATGCTTTAATAATGTAGGATACAAATGAGATATTTAGATACACACTAAGACAAAAACTGATCGATAAAATATATTTACAATGCTTTAATAATGTAGGGTACAAACGTGATGGTTAGTATACACACTAAGGCAAAAACCGATCGGTAAAATATGTTTACAATGCATTAATAATGTAGGATAGAAATGTGTTTGATAGGATACACACTAAGGCAAAACCGGATCGGTAAAATAGATTTCCAATGCTTTAATAATGTAGGATACAAATGTGTTGGTTATGATACACATTAAGGAAGAAATTGATTGGTAAAATATATTCACAATGCTTTAATAATATACAATACAAATGTGTTGCTCAGCATACACACTAAGGCAAAAACCGATCGGTGAAATATATACAAAATGCTTTAATAATTTAGGATACAAATATGTTGATTAGGACACACACTAAGGCAAAACCTGGTCAGTAAAATATATTACAATGCTTTAATAATGAGGATACAAATGTGTTCGTTAGGATACACACTAAGACAAAAACTAATCGGTAAATTATATTTACAATGCTTTAAAAATGTAGGATACAAATATGTTGGTTAGGATACACACTAAGGAAGAAACTGATCGGTAAAGTATATTTACAATGCATTAATAAATTAGGATACAAATTTGTTTGTTAGTATACACATTAAGGCAAAACCGGAACGGTAAAATATATTTACAATGCTGTAATAATGTAGAATACAAATGTGTTGGTTAAGATACATACTAAGGCAAAAATTGTTCGGCAAAATATATTTACAATGCTTTAATAATGTAGGATATAAATGTGTTGGTTAGGATACACACTACGGCAAAACCGGATCGGTTAAAAATATTTACAATGCTTTAATAATATAGGATACAGATGTGTTGGTAAAACACACACGATGCCAAAATCTGAGCGGTAAGATACCTTTGCAATGATTAATAATGTAGGATACAAATTTGTTGGTTAATATACACCCTAAGGAAGAAATTGATTGGTAAAATATGTTTACACTGCTTTAATAATGTAGGATACAAATCTATCGGTCATGATACACACTAAGGCAAAAACTGTTCGGTAAAATATATATACAATGCTTTTATAATGTCGGATACAAATATGTTGGTTAGGATACACTCTAAGGAAGAAACTGATCGGTAAAATATATTTACAATGCTTTAATAATGTAAGATACAAATGTGTTGGTTAGGATACACACTACGACCAAACCGGATCGGTTAAAAATATTTACAATGCTTTAATAATGTAATATACAGATGTGTTGGTAAAACACGCACGAAGGCTAAATCTGATCGGTAAAATAGATTTACAATGCTTCAATAATGTAGGGTACAATCGTGATGGTTAGTATACACACTAAGGCAAAAACTGATCTGTCAAATATATTTACAATGAATTAATTATGTAGGATACAAATGTGATAGTTAGGATACACACTAAGGCAAAAATTGTTCGGCAGAATATATTTACAATGCTTTAATAATGTAGGATACAAATGTGTTGGTTAGGATACACACTAAGGCAAAAACTGATCGGTAAAATATATTAGCAATGCTTTAATAATGTAGGATACAAATGTGTTGGTAGGATACACACTAAGGCAAAAACTGATCGCTGAAATCTATTTACAATGCTTTAATAATGTAGGATACAAATGTGTTAGTTGCATATACACTAATTCAGAAACTGATAGGATACACGCTAAATAGGGACATATTATTTTTACTTTTTCAGTGATTTACTCATATTGCTGTAAATAATAGTATTAGTAAAGTTATAGTTAAATTTAATTGCGAAAGCTTCCATAGTAGCCGTGGACTTGATGAATATTCAAAAGGACAATCTGTATGGAGAAAGGAAAACAATCTAACCCACAACCCGCAGATTTTTAGTGTTCAGTTTAAAATTGTCTGTAAGGTTATTCAGGACCGACATGCACCTTATGATGGTCAGAGAACGAAACGGATGACAGCTTTGCTATTCTAATCAATATAACGACTGTAATCTTTCGGAATCTGCTATTTTTCCATGTCAACAGAATGATATGAATTTGCGTCCAGGTTTTTACAATATATCACCATTTTTGGTAGATTTTTTGTCACAGTGTGAGATAATCAGGAACTAAACTTGTTGAGAGAAAGAAAAGAAAAAGGATATCGATGATGTCGGATAGATTGAAAAAAATCTTTCAAAAAATATTCTTTCAAAAAAATTTTTAAACAACGTACGTCTCTCGCTTTGTGCGTATGTGTAGACATGGCAACTTTATCCATACCCAGTCCGATGAAATTTCAACGGATAAAACGCGTCACAAAAAGAACTTTCCAGTTTGTCATATTTTTTTAATAACGACTGTAAATAATTTAAATGACGATAACGTATTTTACTAAATGTTCACCCAAGAATCCCTCAAGGTAGAGTGATGCCGATAGACTTTGTACTATATCCGTAAAAGGAAGATGCAAATGAAGATATGTATGATGGGTAATAGTTGATCCTAGTCTTGAATAGTTTAAAATTATAATGATGCGAGAATCTGTAGCAGTCCTCGGGAAGATTCCTTTTTAGCATTGAAATAAAAATGAGAAGGATTCGAACCTATACATGTCGCATGGCCTGTCCCAGCTGCAAATGCCTGAATTTGTGGAACTTAGAAATGTAACTCGCCTAAACATTTGCCACTGAAATAGTAATAATAATCTTGCGACATTTCACTTTTGGATATAGAAATTATTAATCGAACTCAAGACTGCTTGAACGCTTTTGAAATCTGTCATTGCGGGAAAGTGAACAGCTCCAGGTGGAAAAATAAATACTGGAGTAATAACAAATATTATTTTTTATGCACTAAGTAATATTCTGATTTTACTTTAAATGATGTGTGTGTATATTCAGCAAACAATATGTCACCTGCTGTCATCAGAACGGGCAGTTTTTTTGGTAGTAAGAATCCAAGCAAACGAAACACTGTCAACACAGTTTGTCAGAAATTTTTTAAAAAGAACCTCTGACAAAACAATAACTGCCTCCTCATAGACGACGGAACCTCAAGCCAACCAATCGCATTGCAAGCAGCCAATTGACAGAACCAATCACGTCCGTCTTAAGATCTAATTTGTTTTTTTGGGGTTTTTTTTTTTTTTTCGAAAAAGAAGTTAGAATGCTGCTCACGCTATTTACATTATTTGGACTATTTTATTCATCTTTGTCGCTATATTCATTACAACGTTTCGGTTGTTGTACGCTCCGTCCTTCTTCAGGTGGTTGGAATGTCGAACTGAACACTTCATTTCGCTCACTGGGGTAGACTTTTCTAGGTCCACGTGCCATGTTAAATGGATGTCAGTTGAACAGTTGTAAGTTTAGAATTACTTCTTCAAATTCGATACGCTTCCTGTAACAGACTTAGCGACTTTTTATCATGGTCGGTCTATTTAGCTTCCTCCATGTCTGTAAATTAATTATAGTTAGATCCGATCCTGAGTCTAACTGTAATTTTACCTTCTTATTTAAAATATCGAGTTCCACGTATTTTCTTGTGTTTAGGTTGTCTTCGTTGTCCATTCAAGTAGTTCTTACCCTACTAGTGTTTTTTTTATTTTTTGAGATGCCTTATGTCCCATTTTTCCACAGGCTAAACAATTCTTGTATTTAAATAGACAGTCTTTATTCCAGTGTAATCCACCACATCTGTGACATGCAGACGGGGGGTGGCTTATATTTGCTTTGATCTCTGTCATTAATCGCCTTATAACTTGTAATTTTTTCTTGATCATAAAAATTTTGTTTTCTTTCCGAGTGGGGGTGAAAATCGTAAATTTTTGTTCAACTTACGTATGTGTGCTACTCCCGATTCCTCGATATCCATAGAGTCTTTTTTTTATACTCAAGCATTTTTGGCAGTCTTCTGACAATTTTTGTAGCGTTAATCCAGACTCGTTTTGAAGTTTCGAGAGCATTCTTTTGCGCATTTCATTGTCCTTAGCTGAGACTAATCCTTGTACAAAAATGAGATACTTAAAATTGTCCGGTGTCAATTCTGCTAATTTAAAGTCATCGCAATGTTTGTTCACAATTGCGGCGACGTGGAGTAGTCCTCATTTTTGTTTTTTACGAGGTTGAGACATTTCCACCTTTTGTGAAAAAGTGAAGTCTTTCCACTGAAGAGCTCCGTCTCGTCAAACGTCAAATCGTTTGTCTTTTTCAGTAGAATATAGTCCACAAATTTTTTGTACTCGTCTGTTCCCAAATTTCTGAGTAATAAACGTAACTTCTTAGCTTCCGTCCAATTTTGGCAATCAATGTTGAAAATGGCTTCATGCCGTCTGTAATAGTTCCCAAAATTTTTATCATCTTGCAGAGAGTATTTAAATGTTTCTATTGTATTCCAAACTGCGTCTTGGGAAAAAGTCGCCTCTTTTTCGATTTTCTTTTGTTGTGTGTTGCCCGCTACTTTTAATATTAATTCCTGGAGTTACATTTGTCTTTCTTCATTTTCCTTCTGTGTTTATAGTAATTGCTTTTGACACTTCTCCTCCATTCTTTCTTGGAATTTTAGTTGCTGTTCATTTTGGTATTTTACCAGTTCTACAAAAATACTTTTAAAATCCTCCATGATAAGAGACTTACGACAAATTTTCCGTATGTTGAGGAAGTACCTTTTAATCACGGTGGTCACGCAAAATCCTTGCAAATCCTCGTAAATCTTTGTCGCCAAGTTGTTGTAGACACTGGCAACGGCAATTTTTTTTTTCGAGAAGTTAGAATCCTCGTCGCCAAATTATTGTGTTGGCACGAGAGAATTTTTTTTTTCTTCCCTGTGGGTCCGAAGTCCTCGTCGCCAAGTCGTTGTGGATTCCGGGAATGGAATCCGGCACAAATAAATAACAACGCCAGTAATGGAAATAAGAAAATATGCGTATTAACGTAAGGATACAAAGTGAAATGAAGATTAGTAGTCCAGGAATGCGGGTTAGTAGAAAAGTATATTTACAAGTCTCTGTAATGGAATCCGTATTTTCTGGACTCTCGTAACTCTGTGTGAACACCCTGTGTCGACCTTTTTTTGTGACGCTATCTCTCCATAGTATAAGTATACTTGGACGAGTCCATTTTGTGTACAAGGGGCCAGCCCCACAATAATATAATACCTCATCTCATAAATATAGACAGATACTGAAGGGCCGAAACGTTGTAATAAATATGGCGACAAAGATGATGACAATAGTCAGAATAATGTAAATAGTGTACATAATACTTCATCTCAGAAATATATATACAGATACTGAAAGGCCGAAACGTTGTAATAAATATGGCGACAAAGATGAAGACAATAGTCCGAATGATGTAAATAGTGTACATAATACCTCATCTCAGAAATATAGACAGATAGATTGCTGCTCATGTTTTGCCAAACAAGATAGACTATCTCAAATTTGGCTAAAATATGAAATTAAATATTTATTTTCGATTAATTCTTCTGACAATATCTTACTGAAATGCTTTTAAGCAAAATGCCTATCTCTAAGTTATTTGTCAGCACTAAATTTTAAAAAAAGAGTGATTGGAAGTGTTTTGTTTTTTTTACTTTTTTGTTTAGCAACATATCAACTCCTTATGAGTCATTTAATGCCAAAATTTTACTTTTTCGTCTGTATTAGTAATTTCTTTTACAAAAAATATCATTATCATCAAAACTTTTTTCATTTGAAGTCATCAATTAATATGTTCTCTTACCTTCAGTGACGTTGTACAATGATTCGACAATATATCCCCAGACTTCTCTGTCCCCTGCGAGTTTGCGGATTCATTGCGCATCTTCCTTGACTGTAAACTTCTCCAGAAGAAAAATGGGATCTTTTTGTCTTTTCTTGAACTATCTCGGGTCAGCGTTATGACTATGGTGGTCCTTAGATGATCTCTGAACTTTTTAGAAATCTGTCTTTTCAAAGTAAAACTACATGGCTTTATTAGCTGGTCATTCTGGATCCATTGTGTTTGTTGACATTCGTATGTTTTTTTTTTCCTTGAACATTACAGACACACGGTCTGATATTTCTCAACATCGATGTACATTGTTCCTCCATTTACACTTGACAACAAATCCGTTTCCATAATGTTTGCATTCAGTCTCTAAACATATCAGCTGGTGTTTATTTTTGCCAATGTTGCTTTTCAGACCAGGTCCAATTTTTCATTTTCCAAATATTGCCTTTCTTAGTATGCAATAACTGGAGTGGGAACTGGTGTAGCCATTACCTACACCGCCAATATATTGCTTGTATTGTTTTCTTTTTATATTTTTTGTTACAATGTATCAATGGTATTTTTTTAAGATAAACTTTTAAATACTTTCTTAGTGTTTTGACCCCAGTTTGAGGGTTAACAATTTGCCCACAGCTGAGATCATACCAGTTACTACCACACTGGATCAGGGTGGATTTGGGAGCAACAACATTTAAGGGATGGTTCCACGCTTCTCAAAACCTCCCAATCAGAGATCTTCTCGCCGGATGTAGCTTATCGTCATACCCAGGACGTAAAATGTGATTTTGAAAGTGAGTTAATCGAAGGTTAATAATGCCTCAAAATAAAACCAACTGATTAATGATAATCGAATTTAAATGCGACTATTTATAAACATTCACCGGCTCACTGAAAAGTTACAATTGATTTAGGATTCCAATTGGTGAAAACAATAGTTATTAATTTTGCATTTGTTAGGCGAATTTTTATTGGATTGAAAATATCAATAAGAACATTTATTTACTTCTCAGTTATTTAAACATTTTGCTCTTAATTTAATAAATTTAGACTAAACATTCTGCATTCGCTACAAATTTTTCTCTTTGTTATATAATCAATATAATTTCAAATTACAACGGCATTTAATAGACCCACCTTCCGAGTTACATAATAAATTAAATAGTATATATTTGCGCTTTGACTGCTGCGTTCGCAAAGTCACTTGGGAAAAGTGCATATTCATCAGTCTCTACTCAGCAATTAACAAGATATACTGGACTCAAAACACTTATGTAGCAACCACTCTAAGAGAAGGTGAAATCTGAATTCGAAATCCTGGTGAAGTCAACGAAAAAAAAAAAACAAACTTCACTATATTTCCAGGAAATCATGTCAATTCGCAGAATATAAAGAAAGAAACTGTGGGAGATCCATGATCAGCTACGTCCAGAAAGGACATGACATTTTTTTAACAGTCAAACACACGATTTCTTTGTCAGTTACTGTGCTACATTTAAAACTGAAAATGTACGATGTGCCTTCAGTAACTTATCTTTTTGTAAAACTACTGAACTCATTTAGTCGAGACCAAAGAATATTCGACTTACACACATAATTAGGAAATAATAAAAATTTATCTGCGAGATTAAATCGGTAAATAATGTTAAAATGTTGTATCTCCTTTCTAAGAATAATTTGATTGAACTTTTCCCTCAAGAAAAACACTCATACTCACACACACACACACACATATATATATATATATATATATATACATATATATATATATATATAGGGTGTGTGTAAATACTTTTACAAACTTTGGAAGAGAGTTCCTCACACCATAACAAGGTCAAAATTCCATACAAACATATGTACGTAAATCCTTCTTTTTTTAGCTAAGTTTAAATCTTTGAGCCTTGACCACCGGTTTACCGGTGATAAAGAGAATTGACGTAATGCTCAGCCACCGGTTGAACAGTGGCAGAGAAAAATGACTTAATGCTCAGCCACTGGTTGAACGGTGGGTAAGCACTTGTAACTATTTTTACATCTACTGCGAAACATTACATACCAATTATTTTCGAATTTTGACTCAGGAGTTCAGGCAGAAGTGATACAATTGTTCAGAGACGCAGGGCTCAAAGGGTTAAAGAAAGTTTTTGGTAGAAAGCGTTACGTTGCTTTGTAGACTAGGTTACATTTGTCATTCGTAGATTTTTATGGATAGTCTTTTTTCAACATTTAACGTGTGCTGAAGTGAGTTAACTGAGAAGGGCTACGCTTTACAATGGCAGGATATTCATATCGTGAGCAGATAGATATGATACGGCGATGTCAATGGTAATGGGCGCGAGACTGCGTTTCCAGACCGAAAACAGCCGAATCATGCTAACTTTTCTGCTTTTAATCGCCGCGTTGCTGAGACAGGATCTGTTGCACAGATATTAATAATGCAGGAACGCTTTATCAACGTGTCATGTGGGTCTGCGAAACCATTCAACACTGTGTGGGAGTATTTGAACTGATCCGCCAATCAATGATCCGACGGGTGCATGCATGTGTAGAAATTGGCGTAGGACATTTTGAACATTTATTATGAATTGCTGTGTTGAAAAAAAACGGGGTTTGGAACATGTCTATATGGATTTTTAAGGTGACGAATCCACCCCAAAGTTTGTAAAAGTATTTTTAATACACTCTCTTACATCACTATCTCTTCTCTCTCCACCACTCACTCTCTCTCTCTCTCTCTCTCTCTCTGCTTATGGCTACATTACGTTGAAACAGCGGTTCCCATACAATCACTAAAGTTAAGCAACGTCGTGCCTGATCAGTACCAACATGGGTGACCGCTTGGGAATAACAAGAGTTGTAAGCTTGTAAGTGCGGGTGGTGTAATGAGTACTGCCTCGGGATTTTTATGGGGTGAGCAGAGTTCCGCTTCATGTTGAGTTTGTTATATTCCCTTACACGCAAATACTGATGGGAAAGGTATGCATCCACCTCGTCTGCCCCCAGCTATATGTTAATTAGTAGGACTTGTATCACTGTATCATTATTATTATTATTTCCAAAATATAAAACTTATAATTAAAATATATTTCTAGCTTTAAATAACCAGTAAAACGTTGACAAGCTGTATAAAATGCATCATTCAGTCTCTCTCTCTCTCTCGATCAATATATATATATATATATATATGTGTGTGTGTGTGTGTGTGTGTGTGTGTGTGTTGATCTTTAGAAAAGGAATTATATTTTATTAATAAAAAATGATACAAATGTATAACCACGATTACAATTTTAGGTAACTTTCGGTCATCTGAAAAAATAATACAGTTGGCAAATAAAACTATGGGGCTGAAAAGAAAAAATATTTTCAACAACTGGCGTTAAAATATACCAAAACCGGGGGAAGTAACAAAAATATTTTCCGAGTTAGTGGTTGAATTGGCCACCGGCTCCCCGAACAAGGTCAACTTATGTTTTAATTCTCTCTACACATGGGGGGGTGCAAGACGTTGTGTATTAATAACAACCGATTCCAAAATGTCAAGATGGAGTCATGTCCGTGCCCTGTGCAAGACAGAGAAGAACTCTGGAGAATATATGCAAGCAGCAGAATTCAATAAATGCTCCCTGGTAGCGGAATCATGAGCCTGTGAACATTCGGATGCTACAGGCTCATATCTAGGTACTTGGCCCGGAACATGCTGGACAACCCGAAATTCTGTGAATAGTCCTGCCCACATAGTCGATCTCACATGGACATTTATACTGGTAAAAAACTAAACTCTGCTGATGGGCAATGAAGACATCCTTGTTGCCAGAGGAAAAAGCCCTTCTGGTAGAAAAAATATTCCGGACTAATACGGCATTAAAACATCGTTTGATGGAAGAGTATAATAGACGTATGTTTGCCTTACGGGGCCAATCCACGGCAGTTTAACATATACAGGATATTTAGGGAGACCACATACCTTAACTCCATTGAACAGCTGTTTCATTTTCCTGAGTTCAGCGTCAATCCTGCACTCAGAACACTACATCAAAGGGTGTATGGGGGTGTAAGCGTATGTACGTATGTGCATATATATATATATATATATATATATATATATATATATATGTGTGTGTGTGTGTGTGTGTGTGTGTGTATATATATATATATACAGATAGATAGATAGATAGATAGATAGATATAGATCAGTATATGTATATATCGTAGTGTTTTTGAATGAATTATCTGTGCTAACTATAATCTACTTTTGTTTGATAGGGGTTATAAAATTGCTTGTGGATTTAATAATCAACTGTTGTGTTTTGTTACATTTTAATCTTGTAGGGACTTTATATCCTTCATAGTCATTTGAATAATATTGTTAGTTTATATATATATATATATATATAGATAGATAGATAGATAATATTAGTGGTAAATATACATATATTGATAATATTGATCGGCCATGGTGTGTGTATGTCACCACGAAATGTATCTTTATTGTATTAGACATCCGACAAAAATCATTTTCCCCCTTCCACTCACACCTAGTTTTTAAATAACCCTCTCTGTTAAACCCCTCTCTTATATTCGTCCCACACTCTCATACTTACACTCTCTCTAAATTCTATTTTTATTTCCGGAGTAGGTTTTTTTCTGTTTTCTTTTTGAATTTGTAGGTCTGAAGAATCGGATCGTATTTACGATTCCAATGGAATAAATTATGACCATGGAATATTAGTGTTTAAGCCTTGTTATTATATATATATATATATATATATATATATATATATATATATATATATATATATACATATATATATATATATATATATATATATATATATATATATATAGTGATTTTCCAAGCGTAGCTTATATGTGGCACAATGCCGAAAGTAGGGGGTACCCAGTGAGGATCGAAATCACAAATCACTACTCAGTAGTGAATGTTCTAGCGAAATAAGCTTGTTAACCATTACACCGCCACGACGTGGCCAATACATATATATATATATATTTTTATTTTTATTTTATTTTTTTATGTTACTGTGTAGGTTGATATATATATATATATATATATATATATATATATATGTATGTGTGTGTGTATACGTGCCTATACGTATATGCTTATATGTGCATGTTTATGTGTATTATGCATATGCGTGTATATGGGTATATATATGTGTATTATATGTATATATATATGTGTGTGTGTGTATATGTATGTATGTGCGAATTTTTTCTAAGCTCTATACTAAACATTAAATCTGTTACGAAAAAAGAACTAAATAAAATGAAGACAAAACGATTAGCTTTAAAAAAGAACTCGTAACTGGAAAAACCGAATGAAAAAAGAATATTAGCAACAAATACTTTTTCACACGTAACGCACTTCTGCGGAATCAGAATCAACGTTGAGTTTATGCAAGCGAATGAGCCAATTGGAGTAAAGTGCCATGCAGATTTAAATTTTTGCCACTTGTGACGAATGCAGCTACTGATTTTTTTGCATGCTAGCATGCTAGTTAACATTCGTGTCAGTCAGCTGTTGTCTCTCACGCTGGTCAATAGAATCTTCCTGCCTATTCGTGGCAGCCAGCTATAGGCTCTCACTCTGGCCAGTGGAAAATGGCCGCAAACTACATGAAAAATGCCGTAGAAGCATGAAAAAATCGATTATTTCCACTATCGATGGGAGTTCGCAAATGCAACTTCGGTCTTGGCCTTTCCCCTAACTTGGAGCATGTGCATGTAAATTTTAGTGCAAATCCGTCGAAAATTGCGGTCGTGCATTCGTTACACACACACACACACACACAAACACACACACATCCTGCCTTTTATAGATAGAGATATGAGATATTTATATATATTTGTGTGTTTAGGTGTTTTCTTTTTTATATATTAGCTGGTTTTATTTTATTATAAGTGTTACATTTTGCCTGGACATTTGAATTTAGTGTGTTTTTTTTATCTGTGTGTATGCATATATATTTAATTTTCTATCCATTTCTATGTATTTTAGTATCTTTTTTCTTTGCGTTGTTCGTTGACGAATATTTTTTCTATTCTATCGCTATTAAATTTTATCTATTGAACTATTTTTATCTATATATCTTTGCCTATGTACGTTATATTTTAATAGTCTCTTTGAATTCGTTTACTAACACTTTCAAATTTGAATATTTGTTGGTGTATATATGTATGTTTCTATATTAATGTATGTGTCAATGATCGCCTTTCATTTTATGTGTATGTTGTCTATTTTTTCTTTTTTTTAGGGTCGTAGACATCTATTTCCTGTTTTGTACACGTTTTTGCGTATTTATATATGTGAATATGTCTACATGTTTGTGTATTATAATCTGATTGTGTATGTATTGTCTTTTGCAAGATTTCATCATCTCTTGCCCATATCATCTCTTCAAATGTATCTAAATTGTAACAAAACTTTCATATTAGAAATTAACGTTTATTATGTGTTTTTGGTCTTTCAATTAAAACAAAATAAATAAAATATGTACTTTTCCTCAGTTTCTTCTTTAAATAATTTTATATGTTAAACGTAATACATGACTAAATTTAACATTGGTAATTTTTCATTTTCAAATTTATAGTAAAATTTAATATTAATTAGTTAGACTGATTTCCATTTTAGTCTAACCCTAATATTAAGACATTAATTATTATAACCAAGGTTCATTGTCAAGTTTTTTGAATTGTTATGTACTTGTATTTTGATTGATCATTGCAGCTTATGTAACAGTTTTTCTCCTATCGTGGAGTGTTTGGTTGATTTGAACCTTTTAATACTCTTTATTCTACATTCAACACCATCACTTGATAATACACCAGAAGTGTTGAAAAATGGCTATTTTTGTAGTGATTTTATAACAGATTTATGTCATAATTTTCGAATAAATTATACTTGCCCTACTCTGTATTGAGCACTCTTTTAAGAATAGTATTTTTTGCTATTGGAATTTATTCCGTATACGCCAATCCTATACTTGGGTATATATATATATATATATATATATATATATATATATATATATATATATATATATATATATATATATCTTTGAAGAAAGTGGACGTCATATCTAAGGCACCTTTCGACCAACGCTTTGTGAAAGATATTCCTTGGCAATATTTAATATAAATGAATACAAAGACAAAGTGACTGAGGAGGGAAAGGTGGAACTCGACTAAAAACAATTTTAATTATATAAATTAAAATCGAATGAGGTGGGGTGTAAATAAATAGTTCCACAAGAGTATATAAAATAGAAAAAGGGAAACTATTGCCAACGAATATCTTTGACACAGCGTTGACCGAAAGGTGCCTTAGATATGACGTCCACTTGTTCAAAGCTATATATCAGTTCCTCGATTACAAATCTGTTTATTTATATATATATATATATATATATATATATATATGTGTGTGTGTGTGTGTGTGTGTGTGTGTGTGTGTGTGTGTGTGTGTGTGTGTGTGTGTGTGTGTGCGTGCGTTTTGAACAAAATATTAAAACTTAAAAAAATAAACATTTATGATACACTGGGTTGTATATTAATATTTTTTTGTTTTATTATTTATTTCAATTAGATTCCTCGACTAGTTTCGACCACCATGGTCATGATCAGGAGAAAAAAATCTGTTTGTTAGTAGCGGTGAACTCCGGGAATGTATGACTTTCTGAAGAAAATGAACTTTATCTGTAGTTTTCATTTGTTTTTTAGCATTCATTTTGGTTTGTCTTTGTGTTGGCCAAACGGCATCTTTTAAGTTATTTTAAGATATAGAGTGGGAGGATTCATACGGCATTTGACAGTTTTATTTGTTGCTGAGAAGGGGATGTGTACGTGTGTCTGTGTCTCAGTGTGTGTGTGTGCATGTTATCATTTATTTCTTTAGGAATGTGTTTGATGTGTGTAAGATCATATATTAGTATGTGTGTGTGTATAAGTATGAGACCTCAACATCTCCGGAAGCATGTCTGTCTTGTATGGGTTAGAAATGTAGTCTCTCTCTCTCACACACACACATATATATATATATATATATATATATATATATATATATATATATATATACATATATATATATATATATGAAGAAAGAACAGTAAGATATATAATCCGGTGTTCTTATAGATATTTTTATTTTTACAAAATAGTGCTCAATGTAAATTTACAGAGCATTAATATTATAAATTAATTGATTTAAAATATGTTTTTTCCGCTACACAGTTCTAACCATGTTTCAAAAATGGAAGGCCCGAATTTAATCTTGTAATTAAATTAAAGACATTAGTTCCATTTCATCCTCAAGCGAATTTCATCCTCAAAAATTCCATTTTTGAAACATGGTTAGAACTGTGTAGCGGAGAAACCATATTTTAAATCAATTAATTTATTATATATATATATATATATATATATATATATATATAATTTTCACAAAAATATATATTAGCCAGTAAAGATTAAATTCACTTCAAAGTTGTAACTGTTACCAAGATGTGCATAACGAGTATTATTCCACTATGTGGTGCCCATGGTTATCGACAATTTTTGACTTACGTTATGTGGTACAAAGGGGTTAAAAGTAGAATTTCACCATAAAAACACATTGTATTTTTTTCTTTATTATTTTTTTGCTTCTCAAACTAGTCTGTCTGTCTGAAAAGAAAAGTTCTTTGTTAAAATCTTGATCATAAGACCTTATGCTAGTGAAATGATCTGTTTTTCTCAGCAGAAAGCAGAGTAACAACACTTCGGTCTTTTACTTTTTTGCATCTTCTTCGTGTTGTTATTTCTACAGAAGAGTAAAAACACTATCATGCTGTTGCCTTGGGTTTCAGGAGACGTTTGACCTTTTCTCGGCAGGTTTTGTAAAGTAATGACGCATTACATCATTTAGAAATACGGAGTGAATAATGCAGTTGAACATTCGTATAAGCTTCCTTCATAATTTGTTTCTTATTAAGATAGCGTACGGCCATATCACGCTGAAACAGCCGTTCTGGTTCGATCATCAAAGTCGAGGAACGTCGATCCAGTTCAATACCTAAATAAGTGACCATTGGGGAATACCAGGTGCTGTAATCCTGGATCACTGGATGTTGTAATGGATAATGGTTCGGAATTGTAAATCAGAGAGTCGAGCTACAATTCCAGTCATGTTCATTATGTTCACTTACTCTTGGGAAATTAATGAATCAACCTCTTACCCCCATAGCTATGGGTTAATAAATCGGACTTGTATCACTAATGCATAATGCCCCAAAAAACTTCTAAAAATTTTTACTGGCTTTAAATAACATGCAAATGTTTGATAAACCGTAAAAAAGTTAATTAAAATTTTATTAAGAACGACACTCTTACGTCGTCATTGAAAAATGTGACGATATTCTAATAGATATCAAATCGCTATCCAGTACCTTGCTGGTATCGTATATACTTGAATATAGTGCGAGTTGCAATGATCATTTTTTTTTAACGTAAAAAAGATCGTAATATACACAGGTACATTTTTTTTAAAGATTTAGCATCATACAATTTCGGTGGCTGGTTGCACTATACACAGGTAATTTTGTCTGAATGTGTTAAAATCCATGCAAAAATAGCAGTGATAGTATTATATATGAATTCGTCTTATACTCAAGTGAATACGTTACTTATAATCCGTATAATTATGTAGGCATGAAAAACAAATGATAACATGAAAATTTAAGGCGTCTCATAAATATCATTATATGATATTTCATTTCATTATTTCATCAATTAATCTCGGCATGTATGTGTGGATGTGTGTCCGTGAACGTGGAGCCCTGGTCCGAACGTGGACCTTACATTCGCATCTGCGATGTCTGAAGGACTCTCTTCCTCCTCTCTGTGGTGAGTATTTTTTTCTCACGCGCATGCATATCAGCGGCAGCAGTGCATGTATGTGTTCACGTCTCGGAATCGCAACTGACATCAGCTACATCGCGGATCTCCACCTCTGACTGGGAAACCATCTAAGATCAACACTAGCTTCCTTGATAGTTTGGTATGAAATTGATTGCAATGCCCATTAAACTATATTCGCATGAAACTAAGTTTAATCTGGCAGAAGGCAACAATATTGGTGTATCTAAATAAAGATGTACCTCACTACACTGACAAATCGTTTCAACCTCGCTATCTATTGAGCTATATAAACATTCATTAGGATTATACATGACTGATTAAGTAAACGTGTTTTTCCCCTTTTTTGTTTCATAAAACATCATGCCAGGTTCTTAAATATCCTCGTTAGATCGAGACTTATGGATGTCGTGTATGGCATCAAACCCTGTCATCTCTAGACAACCGTTTTCTAAGATTAGTAATTAAAGAGGGATTTGAGCGAGTGAATTCTGAGGCTTTTGGCAAGGATCATCGTTGTGGTTTGGGGCTACTGAATCACAAAGAACTGTAACAAATAACAGAACCACATCACTTGAGGACTACAAACCCCAGAAACAACTAAATAAACGGCACATGTAACTCGAAGAGAAAATAATGCCAAAATAACCAAGATGTTGATATTCCACACTATTTCAAATAAAAGATTAGGAAGGAACTCCCATCAATCCTGGAAAAGACTGGACTGGAAAAAACTTATTTTGCTGACAAATTGTTTTAAGAGACAGATTTTATAAACTTCAACCGAAAGGAGTACTGGATGCTCGGTTAATGAATTCCAAATGTTTCCTTATAGGGAAACGGCTATTACGACCATTACCATTACCGATGTAATGTAATAAAATGTGATGGCAGAAGGTTCGTTTTTACCGTTGATCTTACCAACATTAATATATATTTTCCTTAACATTTTGAGAGCGTACATATTTTTATAAAAACATCACTTTGCAGTTTTTCTTATCTGGATTGTCTGCATCGATATTGTTGAGTTTTGGCAAATGGTGAATCCACTCAAGACAGGCAGGAAGCCTCATCAATACAGGAAAGAAGCGATAGCAGCCACTGAACTTGAAAAAAAAAACTGTTTACATCAAAAAATTGATTTAGGAAAAAGAGTTTATAAATTTCAATAAGATGTAGTATTGCCAATGGATGCCGAATGTTTCCTTGGAAAGAAACAGTAACCTTTACCATACTTCACTCAATAGAAGGTTCAAGTGCCACTCAAGATAATGGATTAGTGAACGGGCATGTTTTAAGGATAGGTGAAGTAGTAATTGCTGCATATTATGAAATACACACTCACACGCATATAATATCACATATATGTCAGTCAGTTATGTGCCATGCGTGATACACGCGTAGACGATCATGTATCTTTCGATACATGACTGACGAGGCATATTTTTCCCGCAGTAGGTTGCCATTTCTTTCTGCGGTAGACCAGTTGCCATCCAAGGCTATAGAACCCGGTCTGTCCTGCTATTTACTCACAGCGGGAGGGGGGTGAGAGGACGAAGAATAGGATTCATACCTTTCCTAAGGATGCCATTACTCCATCGTGACTCCTCTCTCTCTCCCTCTCTCTCTCTCTCTCTCTCTCTATATATATATATATATATATATATATATATATATTACTTATTTTAGGATATTACAGAAAGCATGTAAGAATCGCTGCACAATTCCAGTCGTGTTTCAACACATAACAATGCATCTCCTCAGGCGATTGCAAATTTTGGATTCACTGACCGAGCATCGATATATATATATATATAGTATTATGCAGTAAAAAATAACGGTTGATTCTAAATGTAAAGAGGTTATTAATATTTTAGTTATCAGGAGAGCATTTCTTCGGGGATTTACCTTTATTTTTCTTGTTTGTCTTTTAATGTTTCTTCACAAAGACAGACGCAGAGCATTTTTTCAAAAATATCTTTTATTTCATCTGGTTTCCCTCGTTTTGAATAGAAACATCGACTATGTCTGGAATGTAGTTTCAGATGATATCTACACTAATGATACAGTTTAGAACTCCTGACATTGCCAGCCTTGACTGCAAGTTCGGGCCGAAGACCAAGACTAAGCGCGTCAAGTCCAAATAACCTATCAGTGGAACAATTTAATGACGATTACAACAGATCACAACGATTGGAGCAGCGGATGAAGAGGGCTACGTCGGATATACTATAGAAGGCCCCGCTCGAAATTATAACATAGTCAGAGGCAGTCCATTACAGTTTTATTACTGGATTCTTCATGACTCATTCTGTATGTGCCGCAGAGTAAGATCATGAAATCAAATGTTTGAGTAACTTTCTTCTACTCTGATTTTCTTTCACCTCCCAACTCTTGCAAAGCCAAACGGCGATAGGGAATGAATGATGGGAGCAGATTTTAGTGAAACTGAAGCTTTAATCTGCTCGCAATTTAGGCATCAAAGCCATTATCACAAATAAACCGATCAGAAAAGAAATTAATTTCTTGGATACGATATAAAGCCGATGAAATGAGGACACAAGAACACCTACCATGAAGTGACCGATAGTACCTTAACTTTCGAAGTATAGAGAATTTGATCCTGGCTATATGGCCTTCTAGCTAACAACACTAACCTTATTAAATATATAGTTGCCTGCTTAATGCGATGAACAGTAAGACGCTATCACAAATCAATGAATTGTAACGGTGTACCGACTAATGAAAATACGTAAGTGAAATTTTCATATGCAACATTATTGTTTACTTCACTCTAGTCTTAGTCAATCACCGCCGGCCTGTGGGTGTGCGAAGTTGGTGCCGTGTGCGTACATGGTACCTACATCCTCGTGTGGATGTATAAGTCTCTCTTTCACCCTCTGTGGCGAGTGTTCATACATCGACTTGTCATAATGTTTCTCCTACATTGATGTAGCTGGATCACCTGATTTACATTCTATGTCGCACGAATGTTGCGCGGATCTGCACTTACTTCTCTGGGGTAATACTGAATATAAATTATATCCGGGTATTATCTGTGATGTCGCATACTAAAATAGTGTTCGAATTTTAACTGGGGTCTCATTTCGGTAGCCTTATTTAATAATCAATTATTTAACATCTGGCAATATTTCTGAGATTAGGTAATGTGAACAAAAACTTAGAGAGTTAAGTTACTAAAGAGAGTTAACTGAAACTGAAATATCCTGCAAAGGCCTGGTATGTGGAACTAGAACAATCTAACGACGTGAACTAAATAAAGGGTTAGTTCGAAATCCCAGCGTATATCACCTGAAGAGGGACTGTCCATAAAACGGCCGAAACGTTGTTAATATGATAAAGATGAGGACAACATTTCGAAAAATGTAAATGGTGTCAATAATTAAATATATATATATATATATATATATATATATATATATATATATATATATAAATATCCAAACAAACAAAATCTTATTATGAATGTCAATGTTAAATCTCTATAGAAAATTGTAACGATATTTTCTAATAGACACTAAATCATTATTCAATACCTGGCTGATGTCGTATATACTCGAGTCTGGTGCGAATTTTTATGGTCGGATTTATGCAAAAATTAGGGGGTCGCATTATACACGGGTAATTTTTTGAAAAGGTTAATAATCATGTATTTTCAGTGACGTCCGTGCACCGGGATAAATCACCTGATAGTTGCGCGGATCTGCACTTAGGCGCTAGGTAAATATATCACCGTTGGTTTTACCGACGTCTCTGAGATAATACTGAATGCAAGGTATATCTGTGACGTCACATACTACAAAAGTGTTCGAGTCTTACTTGGAGGTCTCACTTTGGTAGCCATATTTAATAATCACTTATTTGGATTATACACACTTACAAATCAGTGGTTAAAAGTCGTTTGTTTTCATTCTAAGTTAATATTGTTTTATTTACATTTTTTTTTGTTTTCTTTGACTGTAAATGTATCTTATGGCGACTATGCTTTTATTTTTACCGTCTTATCTCCTTTATGGAAAAGTTTAGACATCCTATTTTGTGAGGCCAGTTCCACTGTTTTATGTCCCTTTGACGCAGAAACACAATTCCGCAACCGAGCGTACTTATAAAAGACAGCTTTGTCTTGTAAGCCTCGCTTTAATCTCATCTGCTCGCCTGTCTACTTGTGCATTTTGATATATACACGTCTATCTTTAGCGTGACCCTGGCTTTTCAGGAAATATGATAATGGCAAAAACATTCGTCGTCTGCGAAGTTAGAAAGTTTTCTGCTTCAGCCCTTTCATATTTGTGCACAGGTCAACAATTTAATTCACACACGCACACACATTCAACTGAGGATTTGCAGATAAGTGTGTCTGCATTTTTCTTGGCAATTGTTTGCGCATGCGTATGCACATGAGTGATTTCAACTCCACCCACACACACACGCACACACACTAATTGACGCATGCGCTGTTGTGCGATAGTAGCAGTAATGCGTGACTTGAACATACAAATGTTGATCAGACAACTTGCGGGAAGAAAGCCAACAGTTATCTCATTAATATTCAGTTAAATTGCTTGTTTTTTTTTTATTATTCGAAGTTTACAAAAGCATCAGTTCCAAACGAAGAGTAGAATGTGAGGCGCGAGTCTTTACTTCGTACTGAAGTGGCCATAATTCAAAGCGCTTTTTTTTTCAGTTCACCGGACTGTATTTCAAATCTGAATCATTAAATAAAATATTTTATGAACAAGTTGAATGCTTTTACTAGTAATTATATTTTTTTGCTAAACTGGATGTGATGGTTTTGTAACGGCTAGAAATTCGGAAAGAGAAGCTGGGGAACAGTGTTCGAACCCTCCGCTCCTCGGATTTTTCAGGTCACTTCATCACAAAATCCCTTGGGTAAAGATTTAAATCTATCTCCCCCATCTATGGCTTAATCATAAAGCTATTTGTACACTCTTGCCTTGAAATTGCAAGTAGTGTAAGAGGAAAGTTTTTTTTTTTAATTTAAAAAGTAGACTGAAGAAGGATAGGCTCTGCCAGTTTTTCTTGTTCTTGTCACACCACTGAAGTACGTGTGGTGCCGCTACGAAACTAACTGGTTACGAGGCGACTCATATTATAACAGAAGCTTACATTTTAGAAACGGATTAGTTAAAGAAAATACGTCACAAGTCTTTAGCTATCACTATTTCCATCGGAATTATTCAGACAAACTAGATACTTTAATTTCACCAGTTCTAACATTCACAGCCATACCACTTACACTGATTTGAATCATTTCTAGTCCATTCATATTTCATTAGTAACAAGGAAGTTAAACTCGGACGGCTTCCGCTATTTTGTGGAACCAACTACTTAGATCAGGCCCAAAATGGAGGATTGCTGCCATATTCTGGGCCGATTACCTTATATCTTAAGTTGAACTTGAGCAATGTATCGGTAAACAATGGTATGGCAAATATTGAGAGGAATATCATGGCAGCGATTTTGTCAGCTATAAGATAGACTTTATAATTTTACTTTTTTTTATTTCAAATAACTGGGCGCTATACACGCACCTGTCCCCACAAAACAATTGGCTAATGGCAGGCGACGCCATTACCAATTTATAAACAAGCAGTGACCGTTTAAAATGGGCATTACTGTCGCGCCTTGCAAATGAGAAGGAAAAGAAAATTAGTTTCGCTTGAGTTGGTTTTATTTTTGGCGGACTTTGTTGGACACACATCACGTGTCCGTTCAAATAGAATAATTAACCAAGCGAGGCAAGAGAGACCAGTCTGCCTTGCTATTAGGTTGGTGCAAAAATAATGACGTATTAATGTCGTTTTTGACGTTAAAAAATACGTCAAAAAACGACATTATTACGTCATTATTTTTACACCAACCTAATATTTGCCTATAGCTGGAAGAAGATGAAACAATACCTTTTCAAAAGTTATTAGCCGAACTGAACAAAAGACCTGGAATTGAACTCGATATGCCAATTTCACTTTCTGCACCGATGCCGCTGTTTTCTATCTATGCCTACTGATCTATTAATGGTGATTTTCTAGTCGTAGCTTAGATGTGACACAAGGCCGAAAGTATGGTGGTACCCAGTGAGGAACAAGCTCACATCTCAGTCGTAATTTTTCTAGCCAGACAAGCTTGGCAAGCATTACACCACGTCAAGGTGTCCCTACATGATTTTCTAAGCGTAGTTAAAATGTGGCAGAAAGCCGAATATATGAGGCACCTACTGAGGAACAAACACACTACACAGTCGTAATTGTTCTAGAAATTTAAGCTTGCTAAACATTACAGAGCGTCGAAATGTTCTTACATAATTTTCTAAGCATAGCTTTGATGTGGCACAAAGCCGAATATATGAGGCAACTAGTGAGGAACGAACTCATTCCTCAACCGGAATTGATCTAGCGAGACAAGCTTGCTAACCATTACACCACGTCGAAGCTCCCCTCAGAATCTTTTAATAACCGAATAGAAAATAACTGTCTTTCTAAATGTAAACAGAATTAAATTTTTTAACTAGAATATTACAAAATATGTTACCAGCATGAGAATTTCTGTCTGTCACCATGAAAACAAAATTCAGATATTGATTTTTCATATATTTTATTTTGAGGATACTTACACCCAGATAACTTTTCAGTGGGGTAAATAAAACCAGTACCTCGTTTTAAGCATTATTTAAAAAGAAATATGAATAAATAAGTGTAATCGTAAAATCGCCAGGAATACTTGGTCTACCATCACTTCCGGACACGCAATAAAAACGTCTGCTTAAATGTTTTGGTGACAGCTACCATTGCAAAAGTTCAATAAATATTCATTAGACATTTAAAAAAAAAAAAAAGAAAGTTAGTTCAAATATGTAAATTAACATTAAAAGACGTTAAATCATTAATTATGACGATAAACTACATCCGAGTCCTGGGTAAGAGAATGAACTACTTCTGACAACGGGGCCTCTGATCAGGAGGTTTTGAGGAGCGTGGAACCAACTCTTAATTGCTTGTGATCCATGTCGACCTTGAGCCGGGGTGGTAGCGCCTGTTGGCGTCCCAGCTATTCGCAAATATTTAACACCCAAACTAAGGTTAAAACACTATGAAAATATAAAAATGGGTTTTAATACCCGCGCTGCATTTTTTTTAAATTTATTACCAGCAATGTTTTTTTTTTATGAAAGAATTATAATAAAGCAATACAATATTACCAGTAATACTTTCTTGGAAGAAAATATTACCAGCAATACATTCTTGAAAAAAATATCACCAGCTATACATTTTTGAAAAAATATTACCAGCAATGCATTATTACAAGAAATATATTTTTGAAAGATATTACCAGAAATACTTTTTGAAAAAAAAAACAAACATTACCAGCAATAAAAATCTTGTTTGCATTAAATAACCCATTGAAGTTGATATACCATTAAAACAAAGCAGACCAAACTAAACCAAAGCAAACCAAACAAAATTATTCATCATACGTTACATACGTTTAAAAACAAATACGACGAAAGAAAAAATGATCACGTCAACATTACTATAAATCTTATGAAACTGCGTGAACAAGAAATCCAAAAATATCAACAAGACGACTTTATAACGATTGATGAAGTGTCATGACTAAAAAGAAAAGAGATGAAAAATGAAGCAATTGTTTCCAAAGATATTTAAATAACAGAGAAAATAGATGAAAAACAAACATGATAAGGTGACAATAGAAAAAAAACGTGTCAAAGAGATGCCGTAAGTGCGTGAGACTGTTAATCTAATACAATGATTGTAATTAATTTTGCATTGGGTCTTTGAAAAGATGTGAATGAAAGGTGCAAGTGCTAAATGAAAGTGATAATTTGATAAGTAAAAACAGATTGTTTACGTTTCAGGCAAAGCCAGGTTTTCTCAAAGAAAAAACACTATACGAGAACTAATATTGGTATTTCAGTGACACTAACTTCATATCACTTTTCGAACAGGATTTCTTTTAGTAAATGATAATTCAAGAGAAGGCCTAGGTGACACTTCTGGTGGATGCTTATTGAATGAAGATTGATGGAAATAAGTGGATTAAGTAAGTGCAGCTTATGAGGATATCTAGGATATATAAGAGGTAATAATTTAGTAATCGAGGAAGCAACCTCTTGGGAGTCTGTTCCATAAAGAAGCGGTTCGGGAAAAGAAGCTGAGTAGAAATTTCCAATGGGATAGTAAGCGGATCAAGATGATTCGACCATGGGCGATTTTAGGTGCAAAAGTTTAGCCTGCTGGAGCTGAAGAATATATCTTGTCAGAACATTCTCCATTTAAAGAAGGATAGGCTTGTCACTTTTCGTCTGTAGGGAAAAGCGTTGTAAAATGGAAAATAATTCATCACCCACAAGGACATGCAAATGTTTTTGAATTCTCTCAAGGCATAAAATTTAGAATTGTGTGGCTGCAGAATTTTCTACAGCGCTACGAGTAACCGGACATTTTTTCCAGTATTTTTTTTGTATGATGGATACGTATTCCACTGGAGGTCTCGTATGAATTCGTCTTCCAATAGACTTTCGATGTAAAAAGCCTCATTGAAAATAGAACCGTTCACCAGGACTTAGAAAAACTAATATAGAAGAGAAAAAACAGAAAATGTAAATTATGTGGGAATAATGATGAACCATTCACCAATATAATAACCGGAAGTAGCAAATTACCCCCCGCAAAGAATTCAAGATTTGGCATAGATGAGAAAGGTTATACATTAGAAACTGTATTCTAACAATACGCACCGATAGTTACAATGACTAAACATAGAAGGAAGACTGTCACTTTCTATGGTTGACGACTAATTATTTACTGTTACAGCAAAAACGATGGTGAAGAGAAAAACTGAGGAAAACATTTTATTACATCTCTTTTCCTCATCAGTTTTTGAACAGCGAAAATAGATTACTTTGCCAAGGTCACACCAATTACCTGATACCAGAGATGAAAGAAATATTCCAATATGACGTAGCAATTCTGTTATACATCACGCACAAACAAGTTTCTCACATCGAGGAATCCATTAAAAGACTTGCTAACCAAAACCCCGACCTCAACATAATTGAACTGATTCATAATGGAAAATCCGATTCATCTAACAAAAAAATGAAATAACTTCGAGGAGTTCAGGATTTGTGAGCTATGACTGAATTTTTAACTTGTATTTCTTCATCATCATGTCGAGGTTGTAATTCGAACCACTGAGAATCATAAAACAATATGGAGCTGAGTTTTGATATCGTCAAATATATCTTCTTTTTTTTTAATTAGGTTGTTGCAAAAATAATATCGTTTATTGACGTTAAAAAAATACGTCAGAAAACGATATTATTTTTGCACCAACCTAATATTTCTTCAGTGATTAATTTTCAAGAAATTTCACTGAAGATCATCCTTTCTGAAACAGTAAACTATAATCTGGAATTGAAATGGAAGCAGTGAATTCACATATTCCTGTATCCATCAAAAAAATTCAGGATGTAGGCTTAGTAAATACTAAACACTTCAAATAGCTAGATGTATAGAACAGTTAAAACAGATTTAGTACAGGCGAATATGTAGAATAGGATTCGCTAGCAGTATTTGGAACAATGCTGCAAGTGACCAAAATAAAAAATTTGAGACTTTTATACGGATACCATGGATGGCTCCAAACTGTCAGCTGCATACAAACGCATTCTCAGATCAATGGTTAAAAATGTTGTTGAGCGAATGAAGGGAAAACCAAATTTCTACAGAATCACAAAGAGCTCTACCAAGTATAAGGTCGCCCATCATATGGAGACTTTCAATAAATGCAACAATTAACATGAATAGCACGAGAAAATTGAATAGAACATAATGGCATAATCACGATGTTGAATTCCACACTACTTCAAACAAAATGTTAATAACGGAAAGAAGGTTCACATTTACTGAAAAATGATTTTACGAGGAAGAATATCAAAATTTCAACTGGCTGCTCAATTAATTGAATGCCAAATGTTTCCTTATAAGGAAACTGCTAATATTGCAGTCACCATTTTCAGCTTCTGAATTTATTGAGATCTGTATCTCGCCTTATGTCAGAGTGAAATCGGTAACCGCCGCTAAAGTTTTATTTCTACTGACTTAACTAAAACTTCTTATTAAAAAATGAATTTACTTCTTTTTTTTTTTTTTATGAGCTCGATGTCGGATTTATTTTGCCTGCCATTCTATACACGTACCAGATCTTTACTGAAAAAAGGAAAAACAAATGAAAAGTGACTTTAAGATTTAAATAAATCTTGCTATACATTCCAGGAAAGAAGAACGGATCTGTTAGTCATTACAGTCGGGATGCTGGGAAAGTTCCTGAAAAGCATGAAAGCCCATTCAATCGATAGAATATTTGAGAATATTTCTAGCAACGAGAAGAGGGCGAGAGTAATTGGGGAGCTTGTCACTTTACTTTAATCGCAATTGAAACCGCTTTTCTATCGTAAATCAAACACTCAATGAATGATCAATATGGGGTCTGAAGAAAATAATTAAATAATTGTCACTTACTTCGATATCAACAGATAAACTGAAGGTGAGACGAGAGCATTGTGGTTAACAAATGTCTATATATGGAAAATTCAGTGGCTGTTTTCTCTTTTCTTTTAGTTCGTATTTGAATGCTGAAAAGTCACAAGCAAAGAAAAAAGAGGAGGAGAATAAGATATTTTCTTTGATAAACTTCATCAGAGCATGAAACACGTTAGTAAAGAAAATTTTCCATTTTGTCTTCGTTTAAATTTACGTATATATTTATTTATTTAGTTTTTAGCGTGTTACAATATGTTATATTTCAGGCGCAACTCCTAATCCAAGATGGAGACTGGCTTCACTGGTCGGATTGAGAAACCCTTCCAACTGCACTCACACAGTTTAAATGGTAGGTCGATGCCACTGAACGTGATATGACCGGCGCCGTGGCCATTTAAATTTCTATATTTAAATTGTTTTAATGCTTGGAAACTTAATCTTAAAAGAAAAAATAAATGTCACTGGCGTTTTTTTTTTTTGTTTTGTTTTTTTTTGCTAGGATGTTTTGTAGTTGGGGTGTCAGAGACAAAAATTCAGGCAAATTATATTTACTTGACCCCCCACTGACTCAGGTTGTGACACAAGGTAAGCTGGTCTAAGCTGGTCTAAGCTAATCATAGCTGGTCTTAGATGGTCATAGCTTGTCCAAAGCTGATCAGAGCTGGTCTAAGCTAGTCATAGCTGGTCTTGGCTTGTCATAGCTGGTCCAAGCTGAAATTAGCGGAATTCCCTGTTGTGGAGCCTCCAAAGCCAATTGATATGTCATTTTTGAGAACATGTTTCAAGTTAAAACTGTCGGTCACTTATAATGGTTCCAATGACTTTGCTGGCAAAAAATGTAGAAAAAAACAACTGTCCAGAACTGATCATCTAATAATTAATGATCAAACATGTGCGTATTTTGATTAACTTCAAACGATAATTTGACTAATATTTGAGTTAAGTCTCCGGGTTTCAGAATTGGTCTATCTACTTTTAGACAAGATAGAGTATATATAACTTGGTAAATATTTCAACAATACCAAATCTTAGTTTGCGAGATACTATTTTATAGAAAGAACAATAGGCCAATTGTTTTACTGAGAATGGAAGCAAATCCGATTCGCTCAAGGAACAATGGATCAGTCTCCAGCACATGAGTCTCGAACATACTGTTGTTGATCGGTGCAAGAGGCGTAGTCTATGCTCCAAGGCAGTAAACTAGCGCCTCCAGAGTCTCAAGTTCAACCCAGAAATCGTATGAAAAATGAAAGAAGATTTATCAAGTGGCCTAATACTGTCAGCTAGTATAATGGAATCGTTGGACAGAGTTACTGTTCCGGTTAATTTTTCTTATGTCACTTGTATATTCATTTTCATAAGAATCAAATCCCATTCTCACTACGCTTCGACCAAATGAGTTCCTAACTAGCAGAAAGTAAATAAATAAATAAAAATAAAAACAAAATTTATGAATAAGTACTTGAGCGATCATTTCTTCAATACAGCTGTTATATCCCATGTCAGGATGTTTTGAGTAGCATGGAACTACCTCTTAATTACTATTGTTCCAAGGTCCAAACTTCTGCAAGTAATGCCTCTGATGTGAAGATTGGTAGTTTTGAGTAGCATGGAACTACCTCTTAATTACTGGTGTTCCCAGGTCCACTCTTCTGCCAGGGAGGCCTCTTATGTGGAGATCGGATGTTTTGAGTAGCATGGAACTACCTCTTAATTACTGTTGTTCCCAGGTTCACCCTTCTGCCAGTAAGGCCTCTGATGTGGAGATTGGAGGTTTTCAGTAGCGTGGAATCACCTCTTAATTACTGTTGTTCCCAGGTCGACACTTCTGCCAGTAAGGCCTCTGATGTGGAGATTGGAGGTTTTGAGTAGCGTGGAACCACCGTTTAGTTAGTGTTGTTCCCAGGTCTACCCTTCTGCTAGCAAGGCCTCTGATGTGAAGATCGGATGTTTTGAGTAGCCTGGAACAACCTCTTAATTACTGTTGTTCCCAAGTTCAACTTGACCTGGGGTGGTAGCACCTGTTAGGTTGTAGATATGGGAAAGTAATGATCTTCCAATACTACTTTTTGTATACACCATTATGTAATTAGTAAATAAAATTATCTGGTACAAGGCCAACAATGCTAAGCTTCAAATTCAGTTTTGTTTGTTTTGTCTGTTCGACGGTATATCAACTCTTTATGGGCCATTTAATTCCGAAAAATTTAATTTTCTTGGTAGCTTACAAATAATAAAAGTATGTTATTCTTCATTCAAAATTGAATACATGGAAGATAATACACAACGTTTGTGTATATATATGTTTCTGTGAACAAAATTACTAGAGACGGTGATGTGTATGTTTTATGTAGTTTTGTTGAAGTTATATTTTGGAATAAAGTTTGATTTCAGAAATTGTAGGGTAGATATGGATCCATGTCTTTAAAGTCTCCTTTCATGTTGTTTGTTTCGTTGATTGATTTTGTTTAGTGGAATATCAACATCTCTAGTTGTTATTTAATGCCGAATTTTAATTATTTTGAATACAAATTTTGGCTTCAACTAAATATTTTAAAGGCTATTGTATGTCTTCAACTACAGACAAAAAGTATTGTTTGTCATTTTGTTAAAAAATATATAATATATTAAAAAATATATTGTTTTTAATTCTACTATAAATAGGTATTGTTTGGAATTTTTCTATAAAAATGTATTTTATACAATGTTTTGTTTTTGTTTGGAGTTCATTTGTGCCCATAGTTAAGAGCCTAACAAGTGTTACCCCGCCAGTTGAAGGTAAACCTAAGAACAACGGCAATTAAGAGGTGATTCGACGCTTCTCAAAACCAATTTGCCGGTCAGAGACCTTCCTGCCAGATGTAGTTTGACGTCCTACCCAGGACAACATAGTTCAGTATCAATGGTCTTCTAGACTAACTTTCTAAACACGATTCCCCAACTACGGTTAAAATAACAAAATAACGTGGATGTATGATAGGCAGTGCAACTAGAAATAATACGTTTTTCAAAGATATTTTTCTTCATTTTGTAATTTTTTTCAATTTCATAAATGTAAATTGTGGGTGCAGTTTGCTATTTAAATCGTGTATATATGTATCATTCAGGAAAGGCACCACAGAATTCTAACACGAGAGGGAGAAATAATAGACAAATGTGTAATGAAACTTTGTGATTATAGGCAGCAAATCGGGCACTCATTTTCACACCACCACAACAAATATTATTTCTAACGTTAAGTCAAAGACTTTGCTCATATCAAGCGGTGTCTAAAATTTAAAATTATAGTATAAACTTTGAAATGCACAATCTATAGTACTTAATAATCGATAATAATATATAGAAAAGTGTTAAAAAATAAATGACTGAATTCTATTTTGAATCTGCTTTGAAACGGGCTGTTTGATAATATTTTTCTACATTGAATTAACATAAAAAAAGTTTCTCATTTTATTAAATTTTATAAAATTACAAATTAGAAATTATTTCTGATCGAAATGCCTAGAAGAAAACTCTATAGCGGCTCGGATTGAGGAATCGGAGAACCGAGTTCGAATTCCAGTCGGATCCATTATATTCACTTACGTGCAAATACCCTTGTGTAAGTTATGAATCCTCTTCTTCTTCCCCACAGCTATAGGCAAGTATCAAGATAGCTTCTATAGCCTTTGATAGTAAAAGGTCTACCGCAGAAAGAAATAGCAACCTAGTGCGGGAAAAAATCTGCCTCGTCAGCCAGATAGCGAAAGATACATGATCGCCTAAGCGTGTATCACGCATGGCACATAATTGGTTGATCTAAAATGCATTTAAAATAGAGAAATTCAATATGATTACAAAATTAAACAGCAAACAACTTGAATTTACTTTAGCATTTTTGGCATCCCCGGCCCGTCAAGGCTACAACCAACTCTACAGCGTCGTTGTATTAAAGAGGTGGGTCCTATGTTAACTGAAAAATTTTCAGTCCACACTGTAGGGTACTAAGAAAGGTTTGACTAAACAGTCACCTATGCCTGTTGGATTTTCCATTAAATTCGACCTGGTTTCAATTATTAGGTTGGTGCAAAATTAATGACGTAAAAATGTCGTTTCTTTGACGTTAAAAAGTACCACAATAAACGACATTATTACGTCATTATTTTTGCACCAACCTAATATTTTCTCGTGGACAAGCGAATGAGTTCTAATATCTGTTATTATACTAAGCGTCTTTTTCTATTTGTAATAATGTTTGTCATTTGAAGCCCTGAAAGTTTGTGTCCTCATGAGAAGTCACAGGATCTAATGAGAGCCATCTTCACCAGTTTATATAAAGGTCATAACAGAAAGAGCAACTGAAGTGGGTAAAACTAATGTTGAAGGCAAGAGAAACAACAGAAAACCGTGAGTAACCTATTTAATGAATTTCTGTGAGTGGATAGTAGAACAAGGAGAAAATGGGAAGGTAAACACCCAAAACATTAATCTGTAACAGACAGGAAATTATGGAGAGTCGTAATCGTCTACATCAAGAAAGAGAAAACTTAAGTACTATGATTTTTTTTATACAGATGCAATGCTTTAGCTATATTTGAAATGGCGGATGGACGCGTTCAGATAAAACTCGTGGGAACCTTTTAAGCATTTGTTGATAGATAGATAGATAGATAGATAGATAGATAGATAGATAGATAGATAGATAGATATGTCCAGGTGTAAACAAACATCTTAGTCCTGGGTATGACAATAAACTACATCCACCATCAAGGCCTCTTATCGGGAGAGTCGAGGTTTTGAGAAGTATGGAACTTAATGGCTGTTCCCAGGTCCACTCAGATCAGGGGCGTAGCAACTGTTAGGGTCCCAGCTATGGGCAAATACAACCTCACTCCCACCCACCCCTATAAACAAAAATACTATGAAAGTATAAAAATATATTTTAATAGTAAAATATACCAGCAATATATTTTTATATAAAAAATGTCCGACAATAGATGACCAGCTAAACATTTTATCAGTAGTTTAATGCATAAAATTGTGTTCAAATTATTTATATTTCGGTGGTACATAACGCATAGAGGTTGATATTCTATTAAACAACACCAAACAACCACAGAAACAACATGGACTCTGTGACATTAATCAATATAATATCCTACAATTTATAAATGTAACTGTATTCCAAAATCTTCAACAAATCTACAACATAAAACACACATATCATCGCCTCCAATAATTATGTCCACACAGAAATGTACAGATACAAAAGCTGCGTGTCATCTACCATGTATTCAATTGTGAAAGCAGAATAACATATATTTTTGTTATTTTAAAACTCCCAAGAAAATTAAATTTCAGCACTAAATGACCGATAAATAGTAGATATGACCTTATAGAAATCAACTAACAAATATTTTAAAGAAATAAGTATTGTTTTTCTTTTTCTCAAATTCTTACACACACAGTATCCCTGCGTCTTAGTTTATTGCCTTGCTGGCGCCAAAATGATTAAAAATAATGAGAATAAACATTTCCAAAGCACTAGAGATTCAGTAAATGCATCATGTTTAGCTATCAATAAACCGGACAACGAAAGGAGAAATACATTTTTCAAATCTCGCGAGATTTGCACAAGGCAAAATGCGTTATGTTCAGTTTATACGAAAAGATCATAATGAAAAGGAAATTTGAATTTCCGAGTGCTTTGACACACCCCAAAGTCGCAATGCATCATGTTCAGCTATCCACACATATCTGAAAGAATTGATAAAGAAATCTGTCGGACATTCATAACAAAGAATAACATACAACGTTCAACCATTTGGAGCGGGACTGCAAACCTTACTTTCCTGGATCGAAATGAAATACGGTTATTGTATATGAACAGAAAGAATGAATATGTGGTGATAATTAATCAATGTCAAGCTTATCCGACCATTGCAATCAGGAGTCATTCTTTATGAGTCGTAGGATCTTGGAAAAAAGCATTAAAAATAGACATGTCAACAACTCGGGCTCGTCAATCTTGTATTAAATCAGAAATGACCTGGGGAACAGAGAAATGCTTCCTCCTGATTCGCTCTGATTCATATAGCAATATATACCCCCTCAAGAAAATAACTCCCACGAAAATCCCCAACAAAAATCTGCCCCCAAATGAAATTCCCCACGAAGAAAATCAAATCCTTGAGGCTGATTACTTTTATCTTTGTACATGTTCAAACACCTCCGTGGTTTTTTTAACAGGAGTAGAATTTACGGCCACATCACGTTGAAACTGCGGTTCCCATAGGATCACCGAAGTTAATCAACTTAAGAAGTTGGTGGAGGAACTTCTGATAGAAAGATGGAGTAATACTCAACATCTCCGGCAAGCCATTGTACTATTTTGCTTTAAATGGCATCATTAACCACAATTACAACAGAGGAGGGGGGGATTACAGCGGCGTTAATTGAGTAAATGACTAAAATTAATATGGAAAATGTAAGAAAATTATTCTCAGGAAAATATTTAAAATGCACTCACCTCATATTTTATCCTGATCCTTACTCAGTTTTAACGCCAGAATTCTGTCACGTTTTCGAAATGACTTTCCTTGTATTGATTAGGAAATCATTATCCATGCCTTCATTTCTATGTTATTTAAACTGCTGGCTTTATTTTCCCATGGAAAATCCACAAAAAAGTAAATCTAAATAGTTTAGGAAAAAGTAAGCTTTTTTTGTGTATTTTGTATCTTCAAAGCAGGTCAGGTTTTTTAGTGTTTGAGTGACACGTCTGCTTGTTATCAACATTTAAGAATATGATCGACAATTCTACTGCACAAGCGTGTGATGTAGATATTAAGAACAATAATGAAATCTATATTTAAAAATTAAGATACATATGACGGGACATCATTTCCAACTAGGAGGTATCAAAATTCTATGATGGATTGGAATAAATATTATCTCATATACGCTTATGTTATATATATATATATATATATATATATATATATATATATATATATATATATATATATATATATATATTGTGAAATGGACAAAGTCCGACAATTATTTTAAGAAATTTTTATGTTTATACATTCTTTTTTTATATTAGGTTGGTGCAAAAATAATGACGTAATAATGTCGTTTTTTGACGTTAAAATGCGTCAAAAAACGACATTATTACGTCATTGTTTTTTGCACCAACCTAATAGATACAAATATTTAATTAAATGCTCTGTTTATAATAAACAGTATAAAACAACATTTACCGTCCTGAATGTCCGAGATAATTGTCATAGAAAATATTTGTCCTCCGACAGGATTCGAACCTGTATCCTATACGGAACCGTCATATAGCCTGACGTGCTTTTACCTGAATTTACTTAAATATTTACTTAAATATTTGTATCTATAAAAAAAAAGAATGTATAAACATAAAAATGTCTTAAAATAATTGTCGGACTTTGTCCATTTCATAATGTGTGATGTCATTTATTTACATTTGGATACGCATCAAGCAGATATGAATCTACGTGAGAAAATCATGAAAAATTGTAGCTTAAAAACAGTAAAATCGACTTTGCTAACCGAAACTCTCCTCTGTGGCGAAATCGGTAAAATCACGTCACGCTATATGACGGTTCCGTATAGGATAGACGTTCGACTCTTGTAGCCTATACGGATTCAATTGTAATTTTCCTCAGTTGCCCTGATTGCAATGTGCGCAAAGACAGAGACGCAACTGAGAGATGATAAATAGGGTGTTACAAAACACTCGAAAGAGTATTTTGTATTTACTCAACCCCCACGAGGTCACATTGGGACACAAGGTCGGTTTAATGTGCGAGACCGAGCGCGTACAACCAGGTAAGGAACAAAAATTGCCCACAGCCTCCGCAACTGTTAGTTGCGCTGGTTTCGGGGCTAGCAACGATCCCTCTCTCCAGTGCAATGAGAGAGCGCAGCCCTGGGTAGCTTTTCATCACGGCCGGCACCTCTCAGTATAATTTTCCTCAGTTGCGACTCTGTCAAAGAACAGAGGCGCCCCTGGGTGCACTCTGCCCAAGCACAGAGACGTAGCTGAGATAAAATAATGTGTTACATACCACTCATGACAGTTATTTAAACACTAGGTATATACTCTGCCTCCCCAGGACACTTCGAGGTGTTGTAATGGTTAGCAAGCTTGTCTCGCTAGAACCATTACGACTGAGTAGTGAATTGGGTCCCCCTTACCTTCGGCCTTGTGCCACATCCAAACTATGCTTGGAAAATCACTATACTCTGTCTCCCAACTAAGACGAGTTGTGACACAAGGTCTTTTTTAAACGAGGGACCCGAACGCGTACACCTGAGCAAAGAACAAAAATTGTCCGCAGCCCCCGCAACCGTCGGTTTTGCAGCCTCGGTGTGAGAACCGACCCCTTTCTCTTTTCCAGTGAGAGGGCTCGGACATGGGCAGCTATTCCCCAGGGTTGAGCACCTCTCAGTATAATCTTCGTCAGTTGCGATTCCTTTGACAGAGTCGCCCCTGAGACCACTCAAAGACAGAGATGCAACTGAGATATGATTTATAGATGTATTACAGCCTGCTAATATAGTATACATTTTAAGACGGATGGACAATAAATATGACCTATTAAGATTTAGCTAAAAAAGTGGGAATTCAATGGAATTTAGAATGTTTAGCACATTGAAATAAGGCTTCTGGTAGAATTGAAGACTACTCCTTCAATTCTTTTTCATTTCATCTTTTGTTTTCTTATTATAAACATTAACGTTCTCAGAGCACATTCAGGATGCTTTATTAGTTCTGAGTTTTTGTAAATCACCTTCGGCATTTAGACAACAGGCTGAAGTGGGAACTTTTCTTTTTTTTAAGTAAACATCGGTTTTTTTATTAAAAAAGTGAAAGGATTGTTTTCGACTTACTCCTCTGAAAAAATGATATGCATACAGTACAATAATTGAACTCAAAACTCAATCAGGATCTCAAAAACCACCAATATCCTCTTGGCTCTGTTCTGTAATCAAATTAAATGTTAATAAGACAAAATAAAAGAAGTGTTGGTGATCTAATGACTAGGCAGTGGGAAAATGAAATTGGCAAACCTAGTTCAAACCCCGGCTTAGATAGTTTATTTTCTCTCCGTAGTGATGCCTTTGGGAAAGGTAAGAATCTGTTTCCCCTTCTTAGCACTTGATTAAATAGCAGAGTAAACAGTGATCCTTCGCTTTTAATAACAATCAGCCTAGGAAATAAACAATCCCGAATTCAGGGCGTAGACAATCAAGAAAAAAAAACTTCAATATTTCTCCTGAGTATATATCAATGCATTGTTTATGGGTATTTCTGTTACGTATCTTCAGGATGTGGGCTCTCCACAACTTCCTAACTTTTGCAGCTTTAAACAATAATAATTCGGTTCCCGTCACTTCGCTGGACGCAAGTTGATAAGATTTCAAATTTAAATTCTTAGTCCATCTAAAATAACATATTTATTAAGAAATATATTCAATTTAAAACGAATTAACGAAGTGTTGTTGCCAGACAGAAGATGAAATTAAGATTCGTGTCAAATATGTCCATTCCACTTTCATTAAAATTTTATTTGTATGAGCGATTGAGTGTGTTTATGTTTATTTTCATTTGACGACAACTTTAAAACTTTGATATATATTTTTTTTAATTTTAAAACATAATTTTATTTATTACCGAGTAATCACCGAAATGCATATATAAAATTCTGGGACTTTGGTTATTCCGTCCTACCCTCTAAAATCGCCACACATTGACTGATCGAAACCAAATTTTGGGGAGATGTACAAAACAGGTAAGGGTGTACAAAGTAAAACTGGTTTTACTAAGGTACGTTTTTAGTACAATAAATTGTATTTTTTTGAAAGAATTCAATGTGCTACAAAATACTCAGACTATTTTAAAAAGAATTTAATCTTTAAAATAAAAAAATATGTATTTAATAAAAATGCAATATTGCTTTTTGCATATCTTTCCTTTAAATTTTTATATACAAGAATCCAGTTTTCATTTGGCTCTTGAAAGAAATATTTACGCATAACGATTTGTATGTTGTATACTCAAGAGTAAGAATAAGAAGTAATAAAATTCTAAGAATTTATTTTTGCTGTGAAAATGGAAAAAAGAAAAAAAGAAATTTTTTCTCAAGAAATATTGTTTATCATGAATTTCTATAAAATTAAATTAAATTAAAGAAATTATTAAGGGTCAAAGTATTGTTTTTGTCAAAGTATTTTTCCTAGCAAAACGGTTTATTGAAATTTTATTTAAATCTTATGCTTATCTGATTCGTTTTTTTTTTTTTGTTTTTTTTTTTTTGTTTTTTTGTAGGGATGGTTAAAAAATTAAATTTTTCTTCTTTCTTCTCGTCAACTTTGTTGGTCAGCCTAGGATACCCTTTCTTCACACTTCAGGGAAGTTTTATTCAAATGTCATATTTCAAAGCTCAAATTGTGTGAATATGGGTTCCTGCTAACACTAAATAGCACCAGCACATGTAAGTTACTCCGACAGAAAAAAAAAAACACGTAGGCATATGCATTGTATAAGAATATTCAAAGTATCACGCAGATGATGTACGATATAGAGAGAATGGAGCTCATCTTTAACAATATAGATTTACCCCTTACTATCACTCCTAGTCTCTTGTCTGTATTGCCCATTGGATAGATTATTCTATGTATCGAATTTGTTTATAGCTTACGAACACAACACGTTGAAACACCGGTTCCCGTAAGATCACCGAAGCTGAACAGCGTCGAACGTGGTCAGTACCTCGATGAGTGACATCTTGGGAATACCAGGTGATGTAAGCTTGAGTGTGATTGATTGTTAGTATTGTTAATAAGAGTGCTGAGTTCCTCTTCCCGTTGGGTTCGTCATATTCAGTACACGCAAATATCCCTAAGAAATATCCCTGTAAGAATCCACCTCTTGACAACCCCAGCTATGGGTTAATTAGTAAGACTTGTATGACTAAATAATTTTTTTTTTTAAACTCGGGCTTTAAATAACCTGTAATTGTTTGAAACGCCGTAGAAAACGAATCAATCAAGTATTTCTGTCTCTCCTGCCTTCAATATATCCCATGAATACATAATCTAATTAAAAATTGTCTCTTTCTGATTTTAAGTAGAATATAATGGATTTTTTTTTATTTCCATTTTCCTTAAAACTTCGTCGAGTTTCCAGTTTTTCTGTGAGGTAATTTCTTATTCTAAGCGCACTTTACTGCCTTATAGGATGATTGATATTATATAGCAGTTCAGCATTCTTTTCTTTGTTTTTAACTATATTTTCCGATTCTTAGTACATAGATTTTGGAATCCATCATTCACAATTCCAATGCGCCTACAAAATCGGTGCCGCATTTTTTTTTTCACCTGTTAAAACATTTTCACCTGCTTGATTTTCAAATCTTCAATTCATAGCCCGCCGCCCGGGTGCCTTTCAATTAGTTAGTCCTTTTTTCTCGCTTCCCATTATTGTCTTTTCTAAGAGTTTCCGGAGTTTTCTTATTCTAAGCGCAATTTTCCTTAAAACGTCCTTGTCCTTCACATGATATTTTCAGCACCCGATTGCAGAACGACATCCAGTCTGTTTTCATCTATGAGTGGATTGTCCAGCATTCACTGCTGTGTGGAGATTGTTCAAAAACAAAGAACTGAAGCAGACATCATTGCTTAAAACAGCGTTTCTCAACCATTTTGCCCTTGTTTATCCTTCGAAATAGTTTTCCTGTCTCAGGGAACCGCTTAATTAAAATTAAAAAGACATTCATTATATCTATTTCCTTTATGTTGTCGTGGTAGTTCACGCGGTAAGTCTAATATTTTCTTTTCCGATAAAGGGTTTCAAAGAAAAATGACACCCTTTTTTGTCAAATTTATTAGCAATACAAAACAAAATTATATTTCTCCTGTATGAGCCCTCAAACCGAGGTTTTTATTTAGAAACAAATCTGTAAGCACACAGAAAAAATAAACATGAATGACCATTATCCCTATAATGTATTATAATAACCAAGGATTTTCCAGCAATATGCCCTACGTGTATAATGAAATTATCAATATAAAATAAAATAAAAAATTACTCAAAAATACATTAGCCTATTTTTCAATGTTTTTAGCAGAACCCGACAGCGGCCTCTTAGAGTACACTAGGGTCCTGGAGAACACCGGTTGAGAAACACTGGTTTAAAATATCTGATTTGTCTCTCAGAAGAAAAAGTACGATTACTTCATTTCACTTACTGCATTTTATTGAATGTTTCTATTTTACAAATAATAATTCTCTGACACGTGTTCTGAGTACATAATCTAATTAAAATTGTCTCTTTCTGATTTTAAGTAGAATATAAGTGTTTTTTTTTTTTTATTTCCATTTTCCTTAAAACTTCGTCGAGTTTCCAGTTTTTCTGTGAGGTAATTGACAAATCTTTACTGCCTTATAGGAGACATCCAGTCTGTTTTCATCTATGAGTGCATTGTCCAGCAAAAATTAACTGTATTTTCCGAGTGTATTGTCCAGCAAAAATTAACTGTATTTTCCATCAATAATGGTATTTAAATGTTCCTTGATGAAGCCATTGAGTAAATATACAGTGTTACGCCAGTAAATTGTATATTCCATATATTATAATTTAAAATGTAATCACATGGGACACACACCGCCACGTTGTCGTTGCTGTTCATTGACTCTCAAAAACCGGAGGTTGGACAAAGTTCACAGCAATGCAATGCATGTTAAGGTTTCCCGTAAAGAACTCCTGGCTGCCTACTCAAGAAAGGAAATAGATTTTTCATCAACATGGACATAATAACAAATTTTATTCATATTTTTTTTGTTTGTGCTGATGGTTTGTGACCCTGAAGCTATGTTCAGATGTTCGCCAAAAAGCTAAAGGAATCTTTTCGATGGTGTTGTTAGCAGATTTCTCGACATTCACGCCATATTTGACAGCGGTACACTACAGATCGCAAAGTCGTTCCAACACAACAGAAGCTCGCCTAGTAAGTGAAGACTAGCCAATAGGTAATTGGTAGACTGACTCAACAGACTTGGTACGAATGAACATTAACAACTTGCATATATCCGTTGAATGATATAAACATGGCACGTACTATACGGTAAATTACCGCTAACACTTGGCATACAAGTAAAAGAATTATAAAAAAAATTCTAAAATATAGCTGAACAGGAAAATACTACGAAGCCTACTGACTCAGTAGATTTGGTACCAATGAGTGCGATCTGTGCAAACATTTTCGTTGAATGGTGAAGTCACTTTCTAGGCACTTTCTGACACCCCCACGTATATTTACGTAGATAAAAGAATTGTCAAAAAACTTGAACAATAATTGCACACGAAGAAATATCACGAAGCTTATTGGTAGACTGACTCAGTAGGCTGGGTACTAATGAAATTTTGGTGCTCGAACATTTCCGCTAAAAAACTTGGCCAAAGTACGGGACGGAGTACAGAAAATTACACAAGGAAATAAGGACCAACTGCAGGCAAGCTGAAGAAAAATGGCTAAACGAAAAATGTGCAGAAATAGAAAGACTGAGGACTACCAACAAAAGAGCCGTGCAGAAGCAGGACAGACAGTTAACAGGACAGAAGACATGCTGGTCAACAGGCTGTCTAAAAATCAGATGGAACACGCGTATTAGAGAAGAAAGAAATTCTTCAAAACTGGAGCGAATAATATTGGAGAACTCTTCCGCGACGTAAGGGAAAAACCAGCAATACACAGAACTACCGACGGATCTGGAATTCTGAAAACCGAAGTAAAAATCACAGTGGGCAAATTGAACAGAAAGAAGGCAGCTGGGCCAGACGAAATTGTAATGGAAATGCTGACGGCCTCAGATAACTTTGGTATAGACAAGATCACCGAAATAGCAAATTAAATCTCCAACAGCAGGTGTATACCTGAAGACATCAGCAGATCTATCTTCGTAGCTATGCCTAAAAAACAAGACACAAACGAATGCGAAATCCACCGACCAGTAAGCCTGATGAGCCACATGACAAAACTCATCAACCGTATTCTGTTGAAGCGCGCGCAGCAGAATCAGGCCAGAGATAGGACAAGAACAGCGCGGGTTCGTTAAAGACACCGAAACAAGGAACGCGATATTTATGCTCAGAATGTTATCACAAAGAGCAATACTAATGCAGAAGTACATGCACCTATGTTTTGTAGACTACGCAAAGGCCTTCGACAAAGTACGCCACAATGATCTGATGGAACTGCCCAACAACCTTGATTTATTCGGGAGGGATATCAGAATAATCAAAAGCTATACTGGAAGCAAACAGTATGCATACGTTCAGGGAACGAGTTCAGTGAATATACAAAAATAGAAAGGGGCATGAAGCAAGGATGCATCTTCTCACACGACCTGTTCAACAGATAAAGCGAGGCGATTCTGATAGAATTGGAAACCCTACCGGGATTTAGCATTGGCGGCCACAATCTTAACAACATAAGGTACGCAAATGACACAGTATTGATAGCAGTTACGGAAATGAAATTACAAAAACTCCTACAGAAGTTAGGGAAGGAGAGTGAGAAGAAGGGACTAAGCATAAACTAAAAAAAGACGGAGTGTATGGTCGCCAGTAAGAGAATGAGCCTGAAGTGCGAGCTGAAGGTCGGGAACATAAGAATCAAGCAGACGCGGAAGTTTAAATATCTGGGTAGCGCTTTAACAGGGGACGATAAGTACGACACTTAGATCCGTAGACGTATTGGGATGACCAAAGACACATTCCAAAACCTGGGCAGAGTATTGCGTAGCAGGAGGATTTCTTTGGTAACAAACAAAAGAAAGAATACTGAGCTGTTACGTGACATCTGTTCTTCTTTACGGCAGCGAATGTTGGACGATTTTCTCAAAGATGCAGAAGAGACTCGAGGCGCAGAGATGTGGTTCTACAGAAGAATGCTAAGGATATCATATACCGAGCTCGTGAGCAACGATGAGGTCTTAGAGAGATTACAAACAAGGAGAAGGCGTATACTTAACATCAGAAAGAGGCAGCTGAAGTTTCAGGGACACATAATGAGGAAGGAGGGCCAGGAATATTTGATACTCACGGGTCAAATAGAGGGAAGGAGAGACAAGGGAAATCAGCGCGTGGCATACCTGATGAGCTTGAGCAGATGGATGTCAGAACGTGGTCTGGGGGAGAAAGCAGAAGGAAGGAGCTTGCTGAGAGCTGCAAGTGATAGAGGACGGTGAAGAGCCATGTTCGCCTACGTCCTGAAAGAAAATACAATCATAGCACATACAGCCCACAAACTTTCGGATATCCCCTGATATATGTTATTTTAATTAAGAATTGAGCGGTAAATACAATGGTAAATATTTTCTGTACAATTTAAAATGTTTCTGTCATTAATTTTATGACCATTCAAATTCTTTTAACTTTTACATCTGAACATGTATATTTATAGTTGTTTTAACAAACAACATTCTTCAAACTTATACCAAAGTCAGCGAACATCTGCGTATGTCACTTTCGTATCAAATATCCTCACACGTGTATATAATTTTAGCACACAGAATACGTTATGGCTGAAAACAGACAAGAAATGTTATCATCTTGAGATGATATTTGTTTGTCGTTACGAAAGATATAACTTCTACAGCCGCTGGCATTCTCTGTTTTCTTCTGATTTCTCTCAACAAATATATCGATACCAGTGTACCCTTACCGTCAGAAATATTGACATGTAGATCAATTTTTTCTTATTGCATTGGTCATGTTTTCTGAAAGAGAATTCTATTAGGTTGGTGCAAAAATAATGACGTAATAATGTCGTTTTTTGACGTTAAAAATACGTCGAAAAACGACATTATTACGTCATTATTTTTGCACCAACCTAATAGCTTTGTTATATCTACAGTTAGAAAGAATGTTAGAAAGAATTCTGTTTTGTTTTTAATTATGAAAAGTGAAAATATTTGAAGAAAGCTAATATGACGCCAACACCAAAAATGGTTGTTTGGTTGATTTTGTTTCGTGGCATATCAACAACTCTATGGGTTATTTAATGCCGAAATTTAAACAACAATTTTATGAATTCAACTAAATATATTTTGAGCGTAATTGCATGCCTTCAACTACAGATAAATGTATTGTTGGTCATTTTTTCTTTAACCGTTTGAGCCCTGCGTTCTCGAGCAATTTTTAATGCTTCTGCCTGAGCTCCTGAGTCAACATTTGCAAATAATTGGTATGTAATGTTTCACGGTAGATATAAAAGTAGTTACAAGTGGTTATCCACCGTTCAACCGGTGGTTGGCCATAAAGTTATTTTTCTCTACCACTGTTCAACCGGTGGCTGGACATTACATAATTTTACTCTACCACCGTCCAACCGGTGGCTGAACATTACGTAATTTTTCTCTACCACCGGTAAAGCGGTGGTCGGGACTCAAAGGTTTAAATATATATTCTTGGTAATTTTTTATAAATAGGTTTTGTTCATAATTTTACTGTAAAAATGTATTTTTATATTTTCATAGTGTTTTTATTTTGTTTGGTGATTCACTAATTTCCCATAGCTCACTATTAGGGTGGTGCAAAAATAATGACGTAATAATGTCTTTTTTTGACATTAAAAAATACGCCAAAAAACGACATTATTACGTTTTTGCACCAACCTAATAGTTCACTATTTTCGCGAGCAGGTGCTACCACCCCGAGTCCGGCTGAACCTGAGAACAACAGCAATTAAGAACAAATCAAAATCTCTAATCTCCCAATCAGAGTTTTTGCTGCCGGATATAGTTTACCGTCAATACCAAGGATTGTGAAAAATGGCGGAGACATTTAATAGATTTTTTAATTGCATTGGTTTTGTTTTAAACATGAGTATACTAATTTTATTTTATGGACAATGTGAAGTCTACATGCAAGTGAAAATTCTGCTTTTTAAACCATTAAAAGTAGAGAACGTACAATGAAAGCTAACTCGATAGATACCATTAAATAGTCAGCACCCGCTCGCATCCGAACATCGGGATCTTCATACGCTCTCCTTATTCCATTCTACCTACACCCCTGGTGGCGCTGGCGGTTGTGAAGGCCTAGTCTACTCCTAAAGAGACGTAAGCAGGTGTCACAAGAGAAGTGCGGATGGTGGACGCGACTGGGCGAGTCGGAACACCCTGTCAACACGTCGCAGATTCTCTTCATGTTGGCGGTTGGACTCGAAAGTCACTCCCTGCCCACGGATGGTACTAAGCGAGGAAGGCTGATTTGCAGCAACGGTTTCTCAGGTCTCAGGGTTGATGCTGGCCTGTATCAGGTATCTGTTCAGCAGATCTTTGAAGCGTCGTTTTGGTTCTACCCATAGCTTCTTGTTAAATAGTGATGGGCATTGATTAGATTTTCTATTTTAATTATCTAGTATATTTTATCTGTACAATTAAAGTAATTAAAAGTAATCAATACCAACAAGAAATAAAAGTCAGTCTATGAGCTGCCTGACCTAAATATTTAGTAGTCTTATAATTTTATTGTCACGAGTTATTTCTGTTTAATGGTATTGAGTAATACCTTCTTTAAACACAAGGAGATATCTCTTTGTGAAGAAGCTGCTTGGCTGATAAATATATATTTTGCTGACCCCTCCGCGGCTCGGTTTCTTCCTGATTGCTGTTACTTTCTGGAACAAATTCCTGAGAGAATGCTTCATTGACAACGACAATCTTGGACTCTAATTCCAGTACCGACTGATATCTATCCTGTTTCTCTATATGTGATGTAAACACCTTAATCACTGCTTCACCTTCCTTTACAATAATCTTACATCTGTATCACACACTTCATTTAATGGCACTCTACATTGAGTGGCTCTTGGGCCTTGTATTGGATGAACTATAATTAAAAGGAAAATTGAAAATTAAAACATGACCACGCCCCAACTAACAAATCAAGATATTTGAATAATTTTGAAATTGAATTGGTTATACAAGATGCAGCAGAAATACCCCCTTCCACATTGTCAATTGTCATCTGTGTGGTGCTAGGGAACTTAGGCAAGTGGGAATGGTGTCTTCATCTAGGTAATGTCATTCTTTTTCGGATATCATCAATGGCTTGGACCGATTGCTGTTGAAACGTTTGTTTTGTTTTGTTTTTGTTTGTTTTTAAGTCTGGTGAAACAGTAATTGTAACACTGAGTTTTTCATGTTCATTTCTTGTTAAGGGGGAATGATGTTGTTCGGGATAGAAAATCGATATTTTGCTACTAGCTGAAAATTTTAGGGTCACGCCACGCAAAAGATCTCGAAATTTCAGGAGATGGAAAAATTGAGAAGTGCTCTACAAAAGAGTACGTTGAATAAAGGTCACCATTTGTAGGATGCCATTTTTGAAGGAATAAATAACATTTTCAGCTCTTTGTTTAAACAACACGTAAATATTTTTTTAATAAAAGTTATTTTAGTCTTTTTGGCAACCGTTAAAATGTGGGAGGTACTTTTGCCGAACTCTGTATTTTCTGGTTGCATAATCAGACATTATTTAAATGCCAAGTCTCTTCATAGCATAGGAGATCGTGACTTTGCATGGTTTATTTTCCTTAATTTACGAGGGTATGCTGAAAAGTAATAACTAATTAGGAGTAATACTAGTGTTGTAAAGTCTTGCATGCATTTATTCCAAATCTTATTAATGACTGCAATGTATCTTGCAAGGTAAACTTACATCTGAATGTTCAAAGAACTCTTCAAAGTAACTATTAGGTTGGTGCAAAAATATTGTCGTTTTCTCACATATTAACATATGTGAGAAAACGACAATATTTTTGCACCAACCTAATAGCAGAAACTTCTCTTAAAAATGGACACAATTTGGAATAGTAGTGTCATCAAGAACCTGCAGAAAAAAGGGTTTAGTGCCCCCACCTCACCCACATAGTAAATTCATCGTCACATGGTTGCAACACTAGGGGATAATGCTCCAGCTTTATTAACAGTGCAAAAGTTGGCTGCCACGACCTAGGAAAACATTGATAGGTTCACACTGATGAATACAGGCGAATGATTCTAAATCTATTAGCATATCCCGTGGTTGAGTTCAGAATATTCTGTATAATGAAATTGGCTTGACGAAGGTTTCTACTTGGTCGGTGACATGTCTTCTGACACATGATCACAAGCTCACTAAAAAAAATAAAAATAAAAAAAAACACGCCCGGGAAAATCTGAAATTATTTGAGGCAGGTCAAGTTGGTTTCATTGAACGTATTGTAACTCAAGATGAGTTTTGTGTTCATCACTTTGAGCCAGAGACAAAGTGACAATTTATACACTGGAAACACCCATCCTCATCTACTCCAAAGTCGTTTCATTTGCAGTGAAAGTATATTTTTGGGGTGAAGCAAAAGGCTTTTTTTTATTGATCTTGAAAAGGTCAACGCCATCAATGGAGAGTACTATGCCAACTTACTAAGGCAGTTAAGAAAGACTAACATGACCAAACACTTAGGAAAACTAATGAAAGGTGTGTTATCTCACACAAGTCCTTGGTTTCAATGTCTGCTATGCGGAACTGTAGCTTTGAACCGGTTGATCAGCTCTCTATTTTCCTAATTTGACTATTGATATTTTTCCCAACATGAAAAAAATACTCTTAACTGGAAATTAGTATCGAAGTGATGATGCCGTCATATCTGCTGTTGGTGGCTTGTTTTTTTTACTAATAGAATGAACAGTCTTTTGTTTTTTTTACTAATAGAATGAACAGTCTTTTGTTTTTTTTACTAATAGAATGAACAGTTTTTTGTTTTTTTACTAATAGAATGAACAGTCTTTTGTTTTTTTACTAACAGAATGAACAATCTTTGAACAGTCAGAAATAGTTTACCTGGACAGAAACAATGCAGTTATTAATGAGGAGGGTTGAAATTAATGCATTCAAGATTGCACAACTCTAGAATCATGGTCAACCTAGGAATATTCCAGTGCATCGTCTTATGTAAATTTCCTTTTATTTTTAGGAAATTTCCCCGCCCTATTTCACGAGCATATTAAGCCAACAGCGTTTATTCATTTCGCACCCTTTCAGCCTTTAATTTGATTTTCTGATATCAAGAAAAATTCTTAACTAGCCAATTATTACCCAACCAACCTTGTATGATTTTTACAATAATACCCAAGACCCAAGAGCCTCTCGAGTTAGAGGGCTGAAGATTAAGCGCCACAGTTTTATGCAAATAGGTGATCTAACAAGTATCGGTTCTACAAAGCAGCGATTCGTGTGAAGAAGCTGCTCGAGTGGAATTTACATCTCACTAATGGAATACGGAGAGAATGAGGGTGGTTCGCTACAATGGGCGTGGCATGGTGGGTCTTACTCGTGAAGGTTATCACTAGTTAACCCTAGCAAAACGAATCATGTTTTCTTATTTAGGTAATATACTTCTTCCCGTTAACAACGTAATCTCTCATATTAAAGAAGAGAGATCAGGCTGCATAGCCGATACATAGCTACATTCGGATCCCTGGTTTGACTTTCAACGCTAATAAGAGTTACACTAAAAGCTAACATCATGTTATTTTTTGTATACAATTAACTCTATTTTCGTACGGGAGAAAACTTTCTACTTTTTAAATCATGTAATACATGAATTTAATGTGGCTATTTTCCTTGTAAGATGTCCAAAATAAAATAATATAACATAAATAAAAAGGCAACTTATCTCTTCTATTTAGTCATGAGATATTCAGATGTTCTCCCAAAACGAATCATGTTTTCTTATTTAGGTAATATACTTCTTCCCGTTAACAACGTAATCTCTCATATTAAAGAAGGGAGATCAGGCTGCATAGCCGATACATAGCCACAATATGTTGTATATTATAGGATAGTTATCGATTACACTGAGGATGCAACAGCATCAGCAGAAATACACGAAAACTGGCTAAGACTACCCGAACATATGTCAGAGGCTAAGAATAAAATATGTCGTTTGTACACTATCAAGATACTATTTAAAATCGGTCCCAGCTTTCGCATACGCCTCGCCAAAGCAAAATATATAATATTCTATGCAATTCTGGCAGAGAAGAAACATGAAACCGGACGATCTCGAATAAACTTGAGGAACAAGAAGGCTTTATATTTTACAGATGAAGACATTTTAGAATATGCCATCTATAATGGAAAAGGGGATACAGTAATTTGTTATGGAATTAGGGCAGAAGAATAAATGAAAGTAATTGGCCACTATACTGACCCAGTAAGCAAACTAGCAAGGAAGTTGAAATAAGATTATCCCAAAAAGACAGACGTTAAGTATACCGCCAAAGTGGGATTCAATTGAATTCCTAAATACACCAGATACCTCAGATTGTTAAAGTGTACACGGCCGAAAATTTGCAAAATAATAAACATGGAAGACGAAGAAATGCATAAATTTATATTCATATAAGCATACAAAAATTCTTCTTCTTCATTTGCGATCTTCCTTCAGAACTTTGGTGATTATGTCGCTCCACGCCTTCCTTTCCTTTTTAACTCTTATTAAGTGTCTTCTTGCTACCTCTCTTAAACGCTGTTCGTCATTCAATTTACACAAGCTCGCTAGATAGGTTACGTGTTGTTTTTTTTTCTCTGTCCCTTTTCTCTTCAATCTGTCCTGTGAGTGCCAAATTTTCCAAGCCCTCTTTCCTCATTATAAGCACTCGAAATTTCAACTGCCTCTTTATTATGTCCGGTATAAATGCCCTTTTTGTTTACATTCTTTTTTTTTTCTAAAAATTCGTCCTTGCTCACATGTTCGGTCCATGATATCCCTAGGATCCTTCTGTAAAACCACAGTTCTGTAACTTCAAGTCTCTTCTTCATCTGTAAACAGATTGTCTTCTATTCATTGCCATTTCGGGGGACTGATAATGCGTAACAGTTCAATGCTCGCCATTTTGTTTCTAACGAAATGTTCCTGTTTCTTAACCTTTACTACCGCGAAAACCACAAAGCCTCATTCAGATGATGATACTGAAACACGTATAGTTTCGGGGTTCAAACATCATTAAACGGTCAAGTCTAAGCAATATCTTATGAGGTGCATTGATTTTTCGTCACTTTATGAGGATACCGGTTTTATGACCGATCTTCAAGCCACTTTATATATTTCCACTTTACTGGCGTAAATATGTTTTTTTTTTGTTTTTTTTTCTTAAGCCGCCTAAACTGAATTACCCAATCGGCGAAGAAGTCATGACATTTCATTTCGAGATAATGTTCATTATCCAATCCGGTTTTCTGCATTCTTCTCGTAGACATCATTTATCTCGCTTACGTAACGCAAAAAGGATCCATGACCCGCGTGAAAATATGGATACAGGCATAAGTAACTGTTTGTAATCTATTTGTTGTTTAATCAACTTCTATGCCTGCTGCTAGGAAAGTTGGTTCACTGTGTCGTGCTAAACAAGTGTCCTCGCCATAATATATGGTCACAGAATTAATGGTCATTAGCAAGAGGTACAAGCCAAGATGTGGGCTAAAAATTGAAAATGTCAAAATCAATCAGGTGCGAAAATTTACTTATCTGTGAAATTTTCTAACATATGAGGGAAAATATGACTCCGAACTACGAAGCTAGATAGGAACAGAGAAAGATGATTTCCAAAAACTAAGCAATGTAATAAGGAACAGAAAAACTACGTTAAAATAAAGAAAAGGGTGTTCAACTGCTATGTAATATCAATCTTCCTTTCGATGATGTCAAATTGGAAGCTGAGCTCAAAAATGATCTGCAGTCTGTTTTAACTGGTGCAAGGAATGGCTTATTAATCTTAACGTCACGAGAACAAAACTGCTCTTTTTCAATCCTCTGAAAGAACCTTGTCTTTTTTGTTTTCCATCAGAATTGCTGATGCTATTCTCTAGGAGAGTGATTTCTTGCGGCTTATCCTATTCATTCACACTCTCTAAAACCTTGCAACTTAGTGGCATTATTGCCTTGCTTGGGTTGGAATGATTAAAAAACGAATAGTCTATTTCGCTAGTCCAGTTAAAATAGACACAAAGGCTATTTTACCAGTCCCCGGTAAAATAGACCCTAAGGCTATTTTGCTGGTAAATAGGAATAGTGTCTTAAAACTAAGAATATATCATATTTGAGATTACCAGCACTGTTCTTGACCACAGAATCTATGTAGAAAATGGATTCTGTGGTCTGTAAATTTTGTCTTCAGTGGGTGCAAGTAAAATGCATTAGCAAGAGAAACATGACCGAGGGCAAGTTTTGGTTTTGCAGAGACTGTTATGACTGGAGGGTTTAAAATATTCTAAGACTTCTATATTTCTTTTAATAATTGATGATTTTAACTTGTGTTTTAATAGTTGATGGTGGAAAGGAATTTAAATTGTCTTAAGAATTGATGTTTAAAATAAATAAATTCCTGTGTCAAATCTGTCTGCTGTTATTTTTACCATGACCAGCCTTCACAATAATAAAAATATTTACTGGCAAAATAGTCTGGGGTCTATTTTACCGAGGCCGAAAAAAATAAGATTAAATTCATGTTTGTCTCTTTTACCAGGACCTGTAAAATAACTTCTTCCTAAAAATAAAATAAATAAAAAATGCTTAAATACCATTTACATCTGGAAGGTTATATTATTTGCAATATATGTAGTTTGCTACCCGGGTTAAAACGTTTTAGTATTAAAAACCTTATGAACTTAAATAAAAGCCTTCTACAATTTACAAGGAGGTACTTAAAACTTTTCCGATCTGTCCAGGAAGTGATTTACAAAACTAAGCAATCATTTTGACAATTTTCAGAGAAAGTATCAGCTGGAGAGCTTCGTAACATCTCAATACTGACGAGTTACTTTTTGTATTTTCTAAAAGAGAATCTGTTTTAGCTTCTTGCTAAATCTCTCCTAACTTAGCACAAACTATACAGGATACGGATAAAATATTCAGCCTGTAAAATGAAATAAGCTTTACACAAAACGTCTATTTTAATGCCCAAAGCTTAAGTTAAGTACAGTTTCACATACAAATATAAAAGCAGTGTTGTTTTAGAAAATAGTTCTGGCCTTTTCTTTTAAAGAGTTCGTTTTCGAAAATACAATAAAAGAAATAATATGAAAATTAAATAAAACGCTAGAATAAACTATATAGAAAGCAAAACCACTTTGTCAATATACTTAAAATATAAAGGGTATAATGAATATACGATGTCAGTTATGACGTACGGGATCAATTACATTGATACTCACTACTTTTGGCCTTATGCCATACCTAAGCTATGTCTGGTAAATTTCTATGACGTATCGCAGAAATCAGGGGAATAAACAAAACCTCTTTAAGCCTATTTCTGAGATACACAAAACTCAAATGAAACAACTGAGCTAGAAATAAGATTTAGAAGAGTTACATATTAATCAGGACACTGAGCAAGATAAAGAATTAAGCGAAAATAATATGAATTTCAATGCATATATAAAATGAAGAAAGAATAAGAGATGGGGCAAAATTTGGTTGGTTTGACAGGTCAATTTTGAAACCGTGGTATTGAACTCAATGTGAAAGTTGTGGTTTTAAAAAATTATTTTGATAAATAATCACCTAAAATGTTTTCTTCCAAATCATTACCATTTTTCTTTTAGGAAACTAGTTTTGAAGCTTAAGTTCAGGTCCAAAATCATAGCGTTGCAATTTTATTCCGCTGATCAGTGAAAGCCATATAGCATAACCTTATAAAATTCATAATTTTCTGGAGCTTTAGAAATTTTATATGGACAAGATTCATGACACACGAACATCATTAATAAATATTTATGCCATCAAATAAGACCTTCACGTGTTTCAAAGAGAAATTATACTGAACAATTTATCTATATAGTGACATTATGTTGTTATACAATACTGTAGTTTTAGTGCGATTTTCAATAAACAATACAAATTTAAAAGATTTTGTCTCAAAATTTGTGCCTAGCAGCATTATGGTGTTATATACACTTATATCTATAATTATGTTTTTATTAATTTTGACCTATCAAATGATCTAACATATTTATTGAGAAGACATTTTTGGTAATCTTTTAGAATTTGTTTTACAGTTTTTACTAGTCAGATACAGTAAATAGAATTTATTATTTTACTTGTGGTGATTCATAATTAGAATTCTGGTTTGAATATATTTTCCATTCAGTATATCTAATAAAAAAAGATATCAATTTTATTTGGATTTTTTCTTGAAATATTAAACTTTTTAAGGTTTCTCCGAAAAAGCCTTCACAAATGAGTTATTTCTCTAGATTTTTAGAGATCTTTAAAACTAAATGAACCAACATGAGTAAAAGCTATGAAACTAATTTTTGGTTCCTCTACTTACCACATCAAACCCTAGCTTTTACTCTTTTGCAAGATAGGGAAAGTTACTGAATAGAATAATCAAACGAAGGTTGGTAATGAACGATAATACTTAGGACAAGAACAATACATATAAGATTCACCAGCGGCGCGTATATGTAGTCAACTGCTAGAAGAGAGTCAAATGAATTCCACGATAAATCTCCAATTGCCGACTAACACAGTATTTACTACTGTATTTATATGAATGGAGACAAATGTATCCTGCAACACACTCCGGGTACAATTTTCTTCAGTGACATCGTCGAATCTCTCTCTCTCTCTCCTCTCTCTCTCAATCTCTCTCTCTCTCTCTCTCTCTCTCTCTCTCTCTCTCTCTCTCTCTCTCTCTATGATGGTATGATAAAGGAACAATTTTTGGCTAATACGCCATCTTACCATTTCAACTTTCTGTTCCGGTCGTCGGTTAAAAATCAATCCAATACGCTTGTTTCATGTCTGATAATATCCGGCCCATCGTCATTTCGGAAGTGTTCTACGTAGGAGGTAGCTACAATTATTTGGTTCGTAATTCTGCTGTAAACGTATAAGATTTGCAGGACTACAGAAAGGTCGAGAAGGTCAATAAGCGCAGCAATGAGATCTTTGCATTCATCAGAGATTCTTGTCTTTCCAGATGGTGCTTATTATTCCAACAACCGCCATTGTTATTGCTGCTCTTGAAATGACTTCAATTCTTCATTGATAATCGATCCAGGATATTTGAATTGGCTAACTGCTTTAATTTTCAGACCACTGACTTATATCTTGGTCGAAATCCCTTTTTCTATTTAGAAGCTATATCGTTTCTCAAATATCATTACTTTATTTCATTCAAAATTAATCGCTCACCGACATTACCGGTACTCCATAATTCCTCTGCTTTGTTTTACTTATTTTCTGTATAGAAATTTTCTAAGCATAGCTTAGATGTGGCAAAAAACCGAAAGTATAGTGATGATCGAACTCGCTACTCAGTCATGATTGCTGTATATGATTGATTAATTTGTTTTTTATGGCTTATCAACATGTTGCAGAGTATTTAAAGCCAGAAAATATTTTAGATAGTAAGAATTGTTTTAGATATGATTTACTGATACAAGTTCTACTAATTAACACATAACTGAGGTCAAAGAAGGGGGATCTTTCTCAAAGGTATTTGCATCGAAGTAAATATAACAAAAGCAAATGGAATTGGAAAATAGCTCTCTCTGATTACGAGCCCTTATCCATTACACAAGCAGCACATCTAACCATACAATATCTGGTATCCCACAAACTGTCACTCATCTAGGTACTGACTAGGCTCAATGTTGCTTAATTTCGGTGATCGTACAAGAACCGGTGTTTCAACGCATTATGGTCGTAAGACCTTATTTCTGTAATTACACTGTAAATATTTCGGTCGAAGAATTCCATTAATTAATTTTATAATATTAAGCATAACATTGGTCAGCAAAATATTTTCAGTACTCAATAGAAATGTTATTCAAATTAGTCAGCAAGTTAATCAAATTGGTCAGCAAAATGTTTTCAATACTCAATAGAAATGGCATTCAAATTGGTCACCAAGTTAATCAAATTGGTCAGCAAAATGTTTTCAATACTCAATAGAAAGGATATTTAAGTTGTTCTGTAAAATATTTTCAGTAATTAATAAAAATTTTATTCAAATTAGTCAGCAAAACATTTTCAGTACTCAATAGAAATGTCATTCAAATTGGTCAGCAAATTAATCAAATTGGTCAGCAAAATGTTTTCAGTACTCAATAGAAAGGATATTTAAGTTGTTCTGTAAAATATTTTCAGTAATTAATAAAAATGTTATTCAAATTAGTCAGCAAAATATTTTCAGTACTCAATAGAAATGGCATTCAAATTGGTCAGCAAATTAATCAAATTGGTCAGCAAAATGTTTTCAGTACTCAATAGAAAGGATATTTAAGTTGTTCTGTAAAATATTTTCAGTAATTAATAAAAATGTTATTCAAATTAGTCAGCAAAATATTTTCAGTACTCAATAGAAATGGCATTCAAATTGGTCAGCAAATTAATCAAATTGGTCAGCAAAATGTTTTCAGTACTCAATAGAAAGGATATTTAAGTTGTTCTGTAAAATATTTTCAGTAATTAATAAAAATATTATTCAAATTAGTCAGCAAAATATTAAAATTGGTTAGTAAAACATTTTCAGTACTCATTAGAAATATTATTCAAATTGGTCAGCAAAATATTTTTAATACTCAATAGAAATGTCAAGCCGATTAATTTAGCGCTACGTTAAACTCTGGTTGAGTTTTTTCATGATGAATAAGAATATTTTATAAGACAAAATCACAAAGAATTAACAGATCGTTCAACATATATTTAATTTCTGCTAGATTCCAAATGCTAGATACAGATAAACATAGACCCTACTGATGTGAGAACTATGAAATTTAGATACGGGTGCGTTTTGCAATATATTAGGTTGGTGCAAAAATAATGACGTAATAATGTCGTTTTTTGACGTATTTTTTAACGTCAAAAAACGACATTATTACGTCATTATTTTTGCACCAACCTAATAGTTCAGAAGTTAGACAATGTCCCGGTCTACGCTAGAGCCCAAGAGGCAGCCATGTGGCAAATTTATCCTATTTTTGAATACTTTGATATGTGTCATTTTTACACTATTTTCCAAAACTTCGATATGGGTCCATTTTACTCTATTATCCAAACTTTGGATATTGGGTCCATTTTTCATTAGATTCCACATTTATAGAATCTTACTCCTCTATAAGGACTGCAGTCGGTATATTCTGAGCCTTGCTCATAGGGAAACTACATGTTGTGTATGTAAAATGAAGAAAAAATGATAGACCATGTTCAGAAATTAAAGTAAGACTTACTGACTATTACATTTATGACCGTTTTGCTTATAACATTAGTAACGACGGGTATTAGGTTTTTCCATGTGATTCTTTAAATGTATGTTCTGCAGATATTATTTTTGTACAATGTTCTTTCATGGAGTCGGTCTTTACACATACCGACTTAATAAATATGTTCCAAGAGATCGCCATATTAATTAAAAAGACACTATCATTCAACAAAGCCAATGCAAGATGTATAAATCTACTGTAACTAACATTTACAGTCATTAGATCAAGAAAAGATACTAAAAGTATTATATACTAATGTAATCATTTATTTATTTGTCAAGTCAGTATAGAATTGCCTATCGCCCGGTTCACATTCCTTCCACGTTTTTTGGACAAGAATAGATGTTTAACCGTTGCTTCCAGCTTAGGACTGGGTTTACGCTTCTTTCTAAACTATTCTCATTCTCTTTTACTCCCAGTAAAAGAGAATTAGTCTTAGTGGCGTTATCTCCTTGCCTGGGGTTGATTGATTTTTTAAATTCTACGTGTGCTACTAGTACCATCTAATCTATCATATGGTAGGATCTACGGCAACTAAACCGGATTCCGCACTAGGTTTTGCTAGTGAATAGGATTAAAGACAAAACATATGTCATAGAGCGGATGGACATTCTTGTAAGCTCAACTGTCATGCGGCAGTAGACTGGACTTCATAGATGTGTCCGTGGTCAGTGCGGTGATGACACGGCATCTCTGGGCAGATTGTTTCCTAGACTGAAGACAACTGTCATTCCAGAGGGTTCCACCAATTGAATCAACGTCCTCGTGTCTGTGACCAAGGTGAATAATCACTATTACAGTTCGATCTGGAGAGGGAGGGCTTCGCTAGGTCAGCTCGTCTAAGACACCACATGCGTGTATGAATATCTTTCTGGCTTTACATGGCAGGAGACTGATAAGTTGCTCGATTTCGCAGTGCCAGCACCCAGTCATTGAACTGATGAAACATTTATTGCAGAAATTTGTTGTAATGATTATAGTAATACCTGGCCGCTCGTATCCGAGTATGTCTGTTTATTATGGCAGCTAGCCTATCCCTGTTGCAGACGCCCGCTCGGACACATTTGTGTACGCTCAACGTCCACAAAGCCCTCATCTGGATTATACTGCAATTATGCTGAGCGGACCATAGTTATATTTTCTGGGAGAGAACACCTTATTTGCCGTGATCAACGGTCTCAATGAGACCAGTAAGCTCAAACAATTAGTCACGATGACTTGTAACTTAGTGCGAACACAATCATTGACCAAATAGTTCCGTCTACTAAATTTCGATCAAAAGGTCTGGATCAACCCGTGGTATTGTTTTCGGGTACTTCTCAAAGATGGTGCAGGTTGGAATCGCTTCCCCAGACAGACAATAGCAAAAGGTCACGTTCTTGATAAATCGATCATGATGAGATTAGAACCCGGGTCTTATGGATGGAAATCACTCGTCCGCGTTCCCATAATGAGTTACTGTATAAATATATAGCTTTTTGTGTGTGTGGTGTATGTGAATTTTACTGGAAATGAAAATGTCTGGTTTTGAATTGATACGAGAGTTGATGCGAGAGTTGACGCGAGAGTTACTGATAGATATGTTTTCTCTATAATTGTTGCCATAATTTTCAGTTATTTTACGTTTTTAATTCATGTTTAGAAAAAGTTTGCATTCAGAAGGAACATTTTCGGTGTAACTCTGTACTACAGGAATACGAAGCCAAATATATCTAATTAAAGTCAGTGAGAACAATGCAACCGAAACTTTGCCGGTTGGTGTTTTCTTGCGTCTTCAAACGAAACAAATTAATGGCAGCTTTTTTTTTTTAATAAATAGCTTCCATTAATCCTTTTAGAACCAACTCTTCTTCCTATTCAAGCGGACAGCGTGACAGCGTCGATCTGCCAATAAGTTACTAGGTTGCGTCTTTATTTGCTCAGCAGCATTTCAGCCGATATAACCTTTTTTTTTGTCCAGGCCATTCAACATGCTTTTAAGTAATCATTTTTGGTTTTGACTCGGAAGTCAGTAATTCGTGGTAAAAAGAAAATAAAACTTGGGTATTCTATTTCTATCGACACTTATTTTGCCTTGATTCACGAAAGGAAATAAAAAGTAAATTCAGATTAATTTGCTAAGATTTCAATCCGCACATAAAGAAGAACGAGTAATCAGATTAATGGAGTCGCGTCATGCGAATTGTCAGTCAGGATTCGGCGTTTCTAAAGTTACATCGGAACCAAAAAAATATAAACTCGCCATTCTGCATCCAACAGAATAAATCTTTAGACCAATATGACATGATGCCATTGCCATTATTAAGTACATTAGCGTTCAATATTCGCTAATTTACATTGGGTTCTACTAGACTAAATTGCTGTGTTAAAACAAATCGAATAAATTGATTTTGAATATATACTCTGGATTGTCCTCACAAAACACATTTGGAAGATAATCGCATAAAAGATTATAAGTATCGCCTATAAGTGAGTGCATCCAAATAACTTTAATTCATGGAGATTTTTTTTTTAATTCTAAACGAAATCTAGCAGGATTCTGGCGTTTCTAGTGAACCTATAGCTAATTCGATATAAACAGATTGGAAGGAGTAGACTGAGATAGATAACTGCTGGACAATCTTCTCAGATGAAGAAGTGACTTGAAGCAACAGAAATGTGGTTCTACAGAAGGATGCTGATAATTTCATGGACCGAAAATGTGAGAAACATCGAAATTTCTAGAGACAATGGACGCAAAAAGAAAACTTCTACTTAACATCGGGAAGAGAGATCTGAAATGTCTATGCCACATAATGAGGAAAGAGATTTTAGAAATTTTGATACTCACGTGATAGAATGGATGTAAGAGAGACAGAAGAAAGCAACACAAAATTCACCACGAGTGAATGGTTAGCGGAGTAAAATAAGGGAGAGCAAAATACAGAAATTTCTTAAGAGCTACAAAGAACAGGACATTGTCAAGGGCTATGATCGCTAACGTCCTGAAGGACACATAGAAAATAGAATATATAAGAAATAGACATTATCAGGTATAAACACACTCAACAGCTTTTAAACTGTGGCTAAATCGATATGTTGTCTTCCAAATACGAGTAAACATGAAAAATTAAATTGCATTTTTCATACACTATTTTTTTTTTTTATTGAATTCACCTCATGCAAGGAAGTAAAGCCACTAAGACACAACAGGTTGCCGGCTGTGAGAGAATTACAAAACGGAAACGTTATTAAGGAGTGAGAATAACAGAAGAATGACCCGGAAGACGATAGATGCCGTTTGAAATTGCATTTAACTTTTTGAAAATCAAAGATAGTTGGAAAGCATTGAGCCAGAAGAGTGTTTCACAAGCGATAAGTGCGAAAAAAAAGAAACTGTTAGCATAGGACTTACGGCTACAAGAAGTAAATTCAACTATAAATTAATGGGATATTGCTGCTAATCTAGTAGTGCATTTAAATTCATAATGTCCAGGTACCATAACGAAAAGCTTACATCCGAAAAATTACCATGAAAGTATTTATAAAAAAGGCAAAGGGAACGTCAACTTTATGTCGGTGGGAACGTGACTGAAGCTGGACCACCTCCTCAGGATCAATAATATTATTTATTCTTTATTGGAACTCTTTCAAGAATCTATAAATATATAGCAGGAACACCGGGAAATATGTGGCATCAAAATTCAAATTATGAACGAATTGTAAATTTATAGATATGTAAGATAGATTTTGAAAAAAAAACTGTCTAGCAAGACACATTGAACTAATTTTCTTAGAAACTAACCTAACAATGGATTCATTGTTGTCTTTCACCTTTCATGTCATCCGAGAATGTTAGCCTGAGAAGGTACAACGCGTCAAATCTCCTGGAGGTTAGCATTACATAATTTTCCTAAGTAAGTGTATAGATAAGTTGACTAAATCTTAAGGAACTCTGCTAATGACAACCTTATGGCTTAAGCAACACAAACAGAAATAAAAAAGACAAAACGTAACATTAAAAAAACTGTTAAGAAATACATTATTTCATACTGTTGGTATTTACGCGTCTCTCCACGGCAACTTGATGTGACACTAGGTCGGGTTTTATGTGTGCACCCCAGTATATACTCCCGGTCAAGGCCCAAAACCTGCCCAGCTCCAGCAACCGTCCGTTGTGCTGGCATCGATTTCAATACCGACCCCCATCTATAGTGTAATGAGGTTGGTACCGCTTCAAGCAGTTGTTCCCTGGGAATGGAAAAGTGTTCCCGGGATCGCGAAGCTGTTCCTGGGATCGGACATTTTCATACTTTATTCAAGAATTCTGTAAATTCTTTTTAATTTAGTTACATTGAAACGCTATTCATTTTTCTATTCATAGAACCGAGCATAAATTAAACAACCCCAACACTGGTTAATCCTAAATAACATTTAAAAGGTTTCTTCAATCAGACGAGAAACGGCATGTCAGCTTCTTTATACTGTAAGCTCTCAAAGATTTAGTAAGTTTTGTTGTGGAGTAGCCACACATCTTCTCAAGATGGACTTGTCTAAAAAATATTTAAACAGCACTCTCTCTTACTGAGCGAGAGAAGTTAACAATTAACTGTTTATTACATTAGTCTGTGTTCTCAACCGTGTACCATATTATTCTCCAACCTTTCCTATTTACGACACAACAACGTTTGAATAAAGATTTAAGCTGAAATCTTTTTAAAATGTGGAATTAATAAGAAAAATATAGAATCAACCCATATGAAAGACAAAAAATCATTTTAAAATGTATTTAAAATTTAATTTGTTGCTCCTTACACACTTTCACTTTCACTTTATATAACCTGCAATGTATTTTGAAAGTATCACAAAGATAAAAGAATCAGAAGAAAGCAATGAGTAAACCTATGTGACAAGTTGATGCAAATGGATAGAGAAACAATTATAACAAATAGAGAATTCATAAATTATAAACTTTTGTTGAGAGCGACAAGAGGCAGGAAACAATGGAGAGCCACATTCACCTGCATTCTGAAGGGATGTGACTAATAGTGGAATCCTTGAACAGATATATTTTATATTTTTTAACTAATAACCATTCCATCTAAGAAATATGTAGGCAAAACATAAAGAAATAAATATGGGTCTTATTTATGAACACAGAATAGACCCTGTTGTAGAGTAGCTGTACACCCCCTCAGGATGCACTGGTCTAAAACTATTTAAACAACATTCTCTCTTACTGAGGGAGAGAAGTTAACAATTAACTGTTTATTACATTAGTCTGTGTTCTCAACCGTGTACCATATTATTCTCCAGAATAAACTACTACTTACTTTCTATATGTGTGTCAGCCTTTCCTATTTACGACACAAGTTTTGATTAACTTTTATTAAAAAGGAATTTAAATATAGAGTTTAGTATAGCTGGCCACTCATATTTGAGGATATCCGTCTGCTAGAGTGGCTATCCAATCCATATTGCAGTCGCTTACTCAAGCGCAGAAAATCGACCATGGTGAGATTCGAACACGCCTGTCAGTTTTATCCATAGATTTTTCATGCAAACTTTTCTACTCTAACAATCCTCTCTCTTACAGGAAGAATATGGCGAGCCTCTCGCTGCTCTGTCGCCGCTACCTTGGAAAGAAATCGCACGAACTGCATTTCTCAGTTCCGTCAAGTCTAACCTTCATGATGAGGACCCACCATGCCACCTACATTGTAGCCAACAACCCATATTACCTCCGTATTCCATTAGTAAGAAGTAAGTTCCACTCAAACAGCTTCTTCTCGCAGTCAACTGCCCTGTGGATCAGACTCCCAAGAAGATGTTTCCAAGATCACTATAATCTTAACCTGTTTAAGTCTAGAGTTAACTGTTATCTTCCCTTCTTATCCATATAATATAATCCTTTAATATAGACATACATCTACCTCGTGTAGCCTTCGGGCCTTGTACAGGATTAACTTTACTATAAAACCTGGATTAAATAGCTGATTATCTCATAGGGAAACTGCGATTAAGACTTATATACAAAGAAAACTGTTCAAAGTTTTCACAGGAGAAAAGGTTACAAATTCAATAATTTGTAGCATTATACTTTGGTATTTATGTGAGTCTGGGGTCATGATAGCAAGGTGCACAAGAAAAAGTGTTTGTTGTTAACAGTTAAATATTACGCAGTTCTCAAAAGGTACTATGCTGTGTATTATCGATTGAATTGTGAATGGTGATAGTTACTGTAATATGCTGAAAGAAAATATGTTGTCCTTAAACAAACTCGTTGGAAGAAGTGCTGTTTCCAGCATAACAATGATCCCAAATACTCTAATTACAAGGAAGAAAAGAGATTCATTTAATTAACCCAACAGGTTGACAGATTTAAATATTTTAGAAGACACGAAATATAGTAAAATAAAAAAAGGAAATGAAGGAGGATCATCCAATTCTACGGGTTTGAAAGAATGCCTATAATTGGAGTGTAAATAATCATTCCAAAGATTGATTGCGCAACTCTATTGATGTTATTCTGGTTAAGAGCACATACAGTAATAGAAAATAAAAGCGGTCATATCAAATATGGACATTTATGAAATAATATTAGGTTGGTGCAAAAATAATGACGTAATAATGTCGTTTTTGACGTATTTTTTAACGTCAAAAAACGACATTATTACGTCATTATTTTTGCACCAACCTAATAAAATATAACTAAATAAAATGTGTGTGCGTTTTGATGTAATGTGTATAGTAATATGGTGCTTAATTGACTAATTAAACTTTTTTCGTCAGTATGTACTCATTTTTGAAAGGAATAGATTTATATTGTAAGTATCAGATTTTCTAGGCCAGGGAGACTGTTCATAGTTTAATCTTTAACTCTTTGAGCCCTGCGTTCCTGAACAATTTGAACCCTTCCACCTAAGCTCCTGAGTCAAAATTCGCAAATAATTTGTATGTAATGTTTCAGGGTAGTTATAAAAATAGTTACGAGTGTTTACCCACCGTTCGTATATGAGCATTCAGTCAATTTTCTCTACCGCCGACAAAGCGGTGGCCAGGACTCAAAGGTTTAATAATATACTATTCGAAATAATTTAAATCCCATTTGTTTGATTTATACCCAAATTAAGATTCTTTATAAAATTTCTAGGGTTCTACTCATTTATGAACATTACTGGATTTTTAAGAAATATATAATAATTGTATATTAGTTCCACCTTGAGCTCGTGGCGTGGAATTAATTCATGTCGGAAAAGTAGTCGCTTCCACGTACAGAATGTATCTGACACCTCGTTCCATGCTCTATTGTTAAACAAGAGTGAGCTTATGAGGTCAATTTTAGAGATTTGTCCTTGTCAGTCCACTGCCATTTGTATGCCAGATTTAGTATTAACTACCTTGTATAATTGCTAGTTAGCATGATACATTCGTTATTACAACTGGTTCCCAGAAAACTGAAATAACTTATGATTCAATCTAATTCAGGGTGTGGCAGAAATATCTCCCACATTTTAAAGGCGGACAAAAAGACTAAGATGAGTGCTATTAACAAAACTTATTTCATTGTTGTTTTCATACACTTTGTTTTTAAATTGACATCCTCTAAATAGTGGCCTCTATGCGCTATACACTGTTGTAAGTGATTTCTCAAGTTTCTCCATTACCCGGAAGTTCTAGATCTTCCAGGTGGATTTAAGTGCCAAACCTGTAGGCCTGAAATTTTCATCTCAATGCAATGTCAATTTTCTCTCCTGAACAGCATCGTTCCAACATAACATGAAATGATCACGAAAATCTCTCGGCGTTGCAATTACAGATTCATCAGACTTAAAAAAAAAACGGTTCAACAGCAAACGCACTGTATACACCGGTTCAAGCCATGATGGTAACTGAGGGCATCAGAATAAAAAATGGTAAAACATTAGCTTGATGAAGATATCATTTCTACTTACCTAAGTTCTTTGCCTGCAGACAGGTAACATCTTTTAATGTGGAAGGTATTTCTGCTTCACTCTGTATAATACTTACCATGATCCTGAATTTTGTTCAGGTTTATCTGAAATTCTACCGCGCCAAAACAATTCTGAACATCGGTTCGGAATCCCACACCATGATTTATTCTACTGGAATATTATTTCTCTCTTGAAGGTACAATAGACTTTCATTTGTTGCCTAGTGTTTTTTTATCTTTTTTTGTTTTCTTTTTGTTTGCGTGTTTTTATTTTTGTTGTCTCGTTTCGTTAGAAAAAATACTAGAAAAAAAGAGTACTATCTAATACCAATCTTCCTATGTGGCAGTGAATGCGGGACAATATCCTCGCAGGTGAAAAAAATGGAAGCAACAAAAATATGGCTCTACAGAAGGATGGTGAGAATAACATCGACGGAGTGGATAAGCAACCAGGAAGTCTTAAAAAAAATGAAAACAAAAACGACACCGATACTCAAAGTCGGGACGATATATCTGATATTTCTTGAATGAAAGGAATTAGGGTTTGGAGAATTTGATACTCACATGGTGTGGGTAGGATGATAAAACGACAAACGTGACTAAGAATTACATAGACTAGTGTGATAATATTAATATATTAGTTAAGCTAGTTAGTGAATATATATTTTCGTGTGGGCTTTTAAGCTAGCTCCATCAGAAGGCGAATTGGGTTTGTAACCCAAAACTAAAGCGATCTTTGGTCCCGCTTATAAAATAGCAATGATAATTTTTAAGAAATAACTTTGAATTTCTCAATTTACTTCCTGAAATTTGAAAACCTCACTTTAACACTGATTCGGGCTATAAATTCACTTTCGATCAGAAGACCGATTTGAGTGGAAATTCCAATTCAGGACGAAAATTTGAGTTCTTCAAATCACAAACTGAGATGAGTTTTTCAAATAAATAAACTCTGCAGAACTTCAAAACCTCAGATCATGAAACCTCTCAATTTAACTCTGATGCTCTGGCATTTTCAAGAAATAAATTTGATTTTCTCAATTGACAATGTTGTGCGAATATTTTAAACTGAATTTAAAACCTTTTTTTTTTTTAATTCACAAAGTTTTTGTATTACTTTGAACTCAATATAAATTAAAAACTTTTTTAAATCACTAATTTATTTAAGTTATCTTAAAATGTGAATTTTTAACTGTTCCCTTCTTATCCGGACAAAAATCCTAATGCTGGATGTTCACGCACCAAATGAAGGTCAGATTTTCAACGACCAGATCATCTTTATCCTAAAAAGCTATAATACGTCTATGTAGAGCAAGTTTGGCCCGAGTTAGAGGGATTTCAGACACACGGACGAACAGACAGAATTTAACATTTATTTATTTACGTATAGTATTTTGAATGGACAACTAATTTACTTTTGAAATTTGATAATCTTACTGTCAGTGAAGCTATTCACATAATTTTTTTTATAATGTTCACACTCTACAAGGCTTAAGAGTTATTAAACGAGTTGTGTGATATGAATCTAAGAAAAGTGAAGATTATGAGGATAAGGAGGATATAAAACGACTGACCCCTGAATTGAAAAGGTTATGATCGTGGTGTTCAGAGAAGCCGTCACGCACGAGGCTGTATAACAAAGAAATCGTTCCTGGAAAAATCTGTCTGAATAGAACTAGAAAATGTGGGTGACTCGACACTGTAGATGTAGCATGTCGAGTTCATGCTGTAAAGGTATGTGCTGGTGCAAAGAAAGCGTTCATCTCATCCACACTAGTATCATTATAAAAGCAAATATAAAACATAGGTTTATATTTCTGAGATGAGGTATTGTAACTATTTACACTATTTACATTGATCAAATAAATGTCCTTATTCTTATTGCAATACTACAACGTTTCGGCCGTTGTACACTCCGGCCTTCTTCAGGCGATATACGTTGGAATTTCCAGCCGATCCCTTTATTTAGTCCACGGGGGTAACGCTGTGAATATGACAATAAAAATGGAGACAACAGTCCGAACAATGTAAATAGTGTAACAAGTTAACATAAAAGTTTGGTCATTTTAATAAATGTATTTAAGGATGCAAGTTGTAAATACTTAAGTTTAAAATATTTACTAGAATAGCTGCAACTGTCTCAAGCTTAAGAAAAATGATAAGAACATATATATTATTACCGAGAAGTAAAAACAAGAACAAAATCTATTTCCCTACCTGATGATGTCTGTAGGAACAGACGAAAGCTTGTAAAAAATTAAAAAGACCTTATGCAACTGGAATTTATAAACAGGGATCGTATCATTCATATACAGGTTCGGGGTTGATGTATCTTATTTATATTGTTTGCGATGATGTATTCTCTCCATTTAAATCATTAACTTCTATATTTGTTTTTTGTATGAATGATTCATGAATTTATAAATTTTAATTGTACCTTTTAATTGAAATATATATATATATATATATATATATATATATATATATATATATATATATATATATATATATATAAATGCTACCAGTTTAAACTCACGCCAAAATGATATGGGTTGAAATAAGATGAGCAACTGATAAATTCTAAACATTTCAAATACCTCGGTATTTGAATCAGTTATAACAAATTTATTATAGGAGAAAGGAAACTGAACACAGAATAGGCTGTCTTAGATTGAAGTTTCGCTCACAACCGTAAATTGCTACAAGACCAAAACCTTAAGCTAAAACTTGAATCAAACTCTTAAATAACAGCGTCAAACTTTCAAATCGATGATACGCATAGCTCCCACCTCATTTAGAACATCAAATGTGTCAGCTGTATACAACTGCTTTCTCAGATTAATGGTTAAACTGGCTTCGAGTGGATGCATACTGTAGATCTTAGCAATTCTTCTTCAAATGTTGTGGGCTGGTGCTACAGAATCACAATCAAAGAACTGTATCAAATAATAGAGATCATACCACTTGATTTCTTTCAACATCATCAACTAATATGGATGACGCATGTCGATCGTTGAGAAAATAATGACATAAGTTGTTGAATTTTCACACTACTTTAAACAAAAGGTTAGAAAGGAAACCTACATCAATACTGAAAAGAGCTATAGCAGCTACTGGTCGAGAGAAATATACTTTCGTTAAAAATAATTTTCAGAGAAACACTATAAATTTCATCTGCTGCTCGGTCTATGAATATTTGATTGTTTCTTCATAAGGAAACGTCTAAGCAGCATTAGAGATTATGAGAACAGATACTACACTTCGATCTTAGCTCTATACCATAGTAAGTGAAGAAGTGAATACCGAATGTTTACTTTTAAGTAAAAGGTCAATATTAATAATAGCATTAAAGATGGGAAAAATGAATGCTACACTTAAATCCCAGCCGATCCCCAGCGAGTGAAGAAAAGCGTAACTCGAATAGCACTGTCTGCTTGGTCAAAGAATGCTGAGACAACCAATATAAACATTACTATTTACGTTCAATATACTTTGAGGTGACGATAGACAATACCTGAATACATTTTTTTAAATCTCAATTTATTTCTTATATATCTATAAATGTCTGTGATACCCTCTGTTGATCTTACGTATTGAACTTTTCTTCCGTTGTTGGAAACAGCAGTAAGAATTCGTCATATTTGAATTGATCCGACCTTGATATCGCGATTCTATTTGGCTGGTGCAAAAATAATGTCGTTTTATCATATATGTTACTATGTGAGAAAACGAGATTATTTTTGCACCAACCCAATATTATAGATCTCGTGATGGAACCTCTCAATGTAATCATTGCGTACGAACCCAAATCTATTGTAAACAAATAAAAAATACAAATAATGCATCCCATTCTTTCACACATTGTTAGCATCTTGTTTATTAAATCAGCAAAGTTTCGATCTCCTTGAGAGAAGGATTTGTTTGTTTAGCAGCATATCAACACCTTATGGGTCACATAATGCCGAAATTTAATTTTCTTTGGAGCATTATTAATTCCATTTACAAATTATATTGCTGATAATTTATTTTCTTCAAAAATGTATTCCTGGAAATTCTTTTTTTTTTTTCCAGAAATGTATTGCCGGGATTTTTAAAATGAAAATATATTTTTATACTTTCATAGTGTTTTGACCCCAATTTATGGGTTATCTATTTTTCCATAGTTGAACCTGGGAACAACAGCAATTTAGAGGTGGTTCCTCGCCCGCTCCACAAAACCTCCTCATCCTGCCGGATATAGTTTATTATGAAACCCATACTCCTTGAGACCAGAGAAACCCATACTAAAGTTATACAACAAAATTCCAAAACATCAGCACAAGTGAATACGAATAATCTATTAACTCTTCCGCTCTCGTGGACGTATTTAAACGACTTTAGGAAACTATGTTAGCTGCCGAATTAAATATAAGTATTCAAGACATTAAAATATATGTGCCTAATATTTGCGTTATGAACTAACTAACGCTTAGTGCTATTTTCAAACCAGCTCAAACGTCTAAGAGCATAAAACTGCAATCGTAATATAAGCCGTTTACTTATGAGCAAAAATCTGTCATCCATTGACTAATCAGCCAGAATTGTTTCCGGGTGAGATTTAAAAACTCTTTCTCGTAAATCACTTTTTTTTTACGAAACCAGGTTTATCGATCCAGTCGCTTTTATTGTATTTTCAAGTATTGATTTTTCTTTCTTGAATCATTTCAGTATCGACGAGAATTTCCTTCTAAATCTATTTAATATTGATCGATGTTTCCTTCTGAAACTTTTCGGTATTGATGGGGGTTTCATTCTGAACCGTTTCAATATTGATGGTGTTCCCTTCTAAACCGTTGCAGTATTGATGGATGTTTCCTTCTAAAGCATTGCAGTATTAATGAGGGTTTCCTTCTAAACTATTTCAATACTGATAGGGATTTCTTTCTGAATCGTTTTAGTATTGGTGAGGGGTTCCTTCTGGGGAGTTTCACTATTTATGGGTGGGTTTCCTTCTGAACCTTGTCTGGATTGATGGGGATTTCCTTCTAAACAATTTCACCATTGATGGGGGTTTCATTCTAAGCCGTTTCAGTATTGATGAGGATTTCCTTGTGTCATTTCAGTATTGATGGGGGTTTCCTTCTGGGCCGTTTCAGTATTTATGGGGATGTCCGTCTTGGCCGTTTCAGAATTGATGGCGGTTTCCTTCAAAACCGTTTCACCGTTGGTTGGGGGTTTACTTCTAATCCATTTCAGTATTGACAGAGATTTCCTTCTGTGCCATTTCAGTATTGATGGGGGTTTCCTTCTGGGCTGTTTTAGTATTTATGGGGCTTTCCTTCTTAGCCGTTTTAGTATTGCTGGGGCTTTCCTTTTCAAACTTTTCAGTATCTCTGGGGATTTCCTTCTGGGCCTTTTTATTGTTGATGGAGGTCTCCTTCTGGACGTTCTATTTTAAGTGGTTTGGAATGCTAGCATCATTATTATAGCATTATTTTCTCTTCGCGTTACATGTGATTCCATTTTAGTTGTTGGTGCTGTTGACTGTCCTCAAGTGATGTGATCTCTGTTATTTGGTAGCAGTTCTTTGTGATTCTCTAGCGCCAGTCCACACTGTTCAAAGAAGGATGACCTTTTCCAAAACCTTCACTTCACTCACGCAAAGGCTTTTTTTACCATTGATCTTAGAAATCAATTGAATACAGCTGACAGTTTAGACATGCGACTTTTTTTGTTACGCAGTTTTATTGTGTTGAGATGTTGTGTACTTTAGTATGCACTGCAGAAGACCAGATCAAAACTTCCCTTTACTCTTACGTTTGTTTAGATTGCAGTCACATTTGTTCAAAGTTTTCATGTTAGACACTCAGATACCTTTGTCCGTCATTTGATCGTTCTGTCACCCCATCTGACAAAAGAAGGTAAGTTTTCATGATTTTCATATATATATATATATATGTGTGTGTGTGTGTGTGTGTGTGTTATGGGACCTTACCCATAATAACATAATGGACTATTCCATACGTAATAAATACTGCGCCTCAACAGGAAGCAGGAGTTCAGCCTGAAGTAGAGCGACCGGCTGATCGGTTTACCTTTTTGCCTTCCGGCGGGGAGAAACCCGAACGAGGCTACGCCGAAGGGCGGAGTCTCTTTCGGGGAGATAAACCGACCCTGAACCCGTTTATACGGGTTCAAAGGGCGTATTTTTGGCCGAGCCTACGAGCTCGGATATCCCACGTTACACCAGCCTTGTGCCACATGATGCCCTCGTGGGAGGGTGACTAAATACCGTTCAGCCTGAAGTCTGGAATGAGGTCCGTCAGGAGTCAGTCAGTCGAGTCAGAGACAGTTCGAAACAGAGTCGCGTTCAGACAATTACTACTAAACCTGATTGTTCGTACTAACACTTTCTACTTCTCTGTATATATTCCTGTTTGTAATATATCTGTGTTATTCCATATCCGTATTCGAGTTCTTCTTTATTGGTTCTACCTTGCACTATCACCGTGGTACAAGGAACCGGACCATAACAATATATATATATATATATATATATATATATATATATATATATATATATATATATATCTTAAAAACTTGTATTGGTGTTTTTCACACCCAATTTACAACATATGTTTATGCAACAAATGTATTTCAATGCTTATTATATATTCAAGTTTTGATTTAATGTATATTGTAACGGATATTGCCTATTACGTTTTTAATTTACAGTATTACCACATTATTTTTCACAATTGTAACAATATAAGCAATTTTGTATTGGGGTATGTAAACACGCCATCTATTTTCTGAAATCCAAAGTGACTATCGCAGGGTTAATGGACAGGATGTGTTTGATAGACAGTGGCAAAGACATTAACAGGCATCTGGCAAGTGGTGAGTTTTAGCCATAAGCGACCATGCTCTTCTAGTTTCAGTCTGTTCATCTGCTTAATTAGAATTACACTTGTATGGCTAAAATTAACTTCAACCGTATACGAACTTTAAAATACAAATAAAAAATATTTGAGGTTTGAGGTAACTGATAATGTCACGTTAATGTGAGTGCCGTGGACAGGACGTGTAAGCAATGAAAAAGATTGATGGAAAATGGAAACCAAAAGGAGATTTATCCTCACTATCAAAAAGAGATTTGATGTTTCTGGGACGCATAATGAGGAAATAAGACTTCAGGCATTTAACACCCGCAGAACATATTAAAGGTAAGATTAACAGAAGGGAACAAAGAATAAACTACCTAACGGGTTTATAGATATGCATGGCAAAGCAAGGACTCAGAATGATGGTAAGCAGACAAACAGTGCTTAGAGTAGAGGTCACCCATTTTTTTTAATAAGCGATCCCTTCATGGAATTCTTGATCTCCCAGGCAAGTGTCCTGATGGTGCAGTGCTAGACAGGGTTCTGGTGGATTTTGATCTTAACTATACATTGACTAAGAAAAGGAGAAAGTTATTTCTACCCTTTCCACTGATTTTTTATTGTAGACGCTCCAAAATAAATAATCCATTAAGTACTATACATTTGTTTGGCAGTTACCTACGTTAAACCAGTTTTGTATACACCGTTAGGGACTGGCCTCCTGTTCATCTCTGTTCATGTAAAACATGAGACTTAAATAACATGAACTCAATGTCAGTTGTATGCAGGCCTAATTTACAAATTATCGTTTACATGCTCTTGCTCTTCTTTTCTCTTGCTCGTGTTCTCTTTCTCTCTGGCTTTCTTACTCTCTCTCTCTCTCTCTTGCTCTTTCTCTTGCTCTTTCTCATCTCTCTCTTACTGTTTCTCTCGCTCGTTTGCTCTTTTCCTCCAGCTCATTCTCTCTCTCTCTCTCTCTGCTCTCTCTCTCTCTGCTCTCTTTCTCTCTTGCTCTTTTTCTCTCTTCTTCTCTTTCCTGTTTTCTCTGTTGCTCTCTCTTACTCTTTATCTCTTGCTATCTCTCCTCTCTTTCTCTCTTTCTCTCTCCCTCACGTTACTTTATTATTTTTTTTTGTTTCTTTTTGTTGTTATTCTTTTAATGTCGTGTTCTTACAGAACGTAAGCAATCATGGAAAAACCTTTATTTTCATTATTTCTTTTTGTTCGTGTGTCCGTTTAATGCACGGCATCATGGTCAAGTGTCTTAAAGTTCTTTGGGTTTTTTTTTTTTTAAGTTCGAAATATGAGGAACCCAAATTGAACTGGAAGTCTCATCTAACTAATTTGGAACACCCACGGAGGCCATCCGAGCGGACTTGGATAAACGACTTGGAGGTATTTCTCCCTTGTTTATGCGCTGCTTCCGTGAAAACTTATATCGCACGCATTTGACTCTGATACTTGTGCCTGTTGTACACTAATCATACCAAGTAACATGACGGAGTATAATGAGTTACTCATATTTGGACCCGTGACTCCCTTTGTCGGCATGCTCTTGCTCAATAATAATAAAAATGACGAAGAAGTATATTTTTGTTTTGTTTTCTATATTTTGTTCTTTTTTTTTAAGGTTACCTCTTGCTGGGTGACCTGAAGGATGCAGTCCGTTTAGATGAAGACTAGAATAGGTGTCACCACAAGCCAGGGAAGGTGATCTAAAACAACTAAGGGAAGATCTTAAAAATGCCAACATCCAAAGAGACCGCATCCTAGGTACCATCAAACCAGACATCAATGTCGTTAATAATAAAAAATATCTCCTCATCGAGGTGGCTGTTCCTGGTGGCCATAATATCAAGGCCAAAGAAATTAACAAGCTCAAGAAATACTCCGGGTTTAAGTCGCCAGAATAAACACTCTAAGCCAGTCTTGAGGCTTTATAATATGCTGCGAAAGGTACTCACTAAACATGAAGTATTTTGTAGTAATAATTAAATTACGCCAACAGTCACTATTAGCATTTCGTTTTGTACAAAAATTTAGAGTTGGGATCTGTAAAATTATCAATGAGTTTATCTTGTGAAATTCAGTACCTGCATTCCATTTGCAAATCAGATATTTATCGATGTGTTTTTGAGTCAACTTAGGCAATTATCGATCTCCTTGGTAGTTCTATAGACACCCAGGGGATGGTATCGACTTCTTTGGGGTCTCCTGCGTTAGATAATTTGAAATTTAATGTGCGACTCATGGAAACGTTCCTTTTCTTATAACAGTTAAGATTATAGAAAATAAAAGATTTCGAACTTTATTATTATTATTATTATTATTATTATTATTATTATTATTATTATTATTATTATTATTATTGTTGTTGTTGTTGTTATTATTATTATTATTATTATTATTATTATTATTATTATTATATCTATAATTTCTATTTTGGGAAGGCTAATTTTACTTTGCTGAAATAAAAATGTCTGGCAATAACATATCTGGGATATGTTATTGCCTTCTTAGGAAAGATAAGGGGATTAATTCCCGGTAGCATTTCCATAGTTGGGATTATAGTTCTATTTATACTTTTGAGGAAGATTAAGAATTAAGAAAAGCCTATCAGCACCAAGGCTTATTAATCACAGGCAATATATAAACGAGCAAATTTCGCTATATAGCACCTTCCACTTTAGGAAAGGGGTTTCTTATTCCCTATGCAACACAATCGTTGAACTGTATTGCAGTGAAGATTGAACTTACTTTCAGTTGTATGCATGACTGATTTGAAAGCTATCGTTTTAAACATGCTCTCTCTCTCTCTCTCTCTCTCTCTCTCTCTCTCTCTCTCTATCTGTCTCTCTTACTCTGACAATCTTTCTTTATGTTCTTAAGATTGCACTGATTTCTAGTGGAATTTGCCTCATTGATGTTTTCGATTTCATTTTACAAAACAAGCTGTCACCCATTTTCCAGACCCCATCCTATTTAACCCATATCTGAAGGAAGAGAAGAGAGAAAAATAAGTCTGCAATTGAACACAACTGATTAGACCGTGATTTGAACTCAACTCGCCGATCATGCTTTCCTTATTGATAACCACTGCACCAAGTCAAGAATCTGAAATGATTTACTATGCATGCATAATTAAAAGTTTTAAAATGACATGGTCGATTCCTTATACCGTTCCAGAAAGTATCCAGAAAAGGGTTTGTAGAGAGGAAAACAATTCGGCATCCACAAGGCAACGTAAACACATTTAATTGGTTTATTGGTTTATTTTCTTTTACGGCACATCAATCTCAATAGGTTATTTAATGTCGACAATATTTTAGGATAGGTCCGTATGAATAGAATATGTTTTTTGAAAGAAATCAGTAGGCGGTTACAGAGTAACAGGCACAGTTTATGTTCATATACCGGAAAGATAATGGTTAACCATAGACTTGAATAAGTTAAGAGACTAGTGATCAGGGTACCATCTACTTGGGAATCGTTTCCACAAAGCAGAGGTTCGTGGGAAGAAGCTGCTTGAGTGGAACTTACATCTCACCAATGGAATAAGATGGAAATGGCGTGAGTTCACTACAATGGCCGTGGCATGTTAAGTTTTAGCCCAGAACGTTGGAACTCGTGGAACTAAGGGTGAATAAAACAACATTAAAATATATGAGAATTTGAAATGTAAATTAATCAAATACTTTGATGCAATAGCTTCATGTAAAATCCAAAGAATTTATGCTGAATTTACTTTGAAATATGTTCATACTTAAGTCTTAAATTACCTGTATTAGAAGTTTAAAGTAAGACTTTATATTATTATATTATTTTTCTAAAATTACATCCTCAGGTCAGCAAAAATCTGCTGATATCAGCAATTATTCAATGTATTGACAATTACTTTTAGAAAAACGCAATAGAATTATTTCACAACAGCCAATTTTCAAAAACACAATTGAAGTTTCAAATCAATACCAGAAACAGATAACAGGCAGTCTCAACTGAAATTTGTGCGCGAACAAAAAAAAATTCCGATGTCTGGGATAAAGCTAATAGCTGTACAGCTATAAATTCGTTAATAATAATAAAATTCGCTTACAGTGATCGCCGCTTCCCAATAATCCCAAAAGCCAGAAAAAGCATGCAGAGTATTTACCCATCTGAAAGAGAACATTTATTTCGTGGATTGAGTTTCTTTTATTTTCACCACAAAAAATCCTTAATTTAAAAGCTTTAGATAAGCAACATTAAAAGGATAGTAACTTCATTAGTCCCACGTCAAGGATATAGTCTACGGGAATTGTTTTCAGAAACAATTCTTGTTTTAATTACAGTCTTAAACCAATCAATTCTTGTCAGCCTTGTCATTATTTGCATAGAAATCTTATGTAATAGATATTTTGAAAGACAGATAAGTAAGTGGAATTGAGGATTTGAATTCGTTTGTGCTTCATTTCCAACGAACATTCAAGCGGTATTATAATAACATTCAAACATTATTAAATTTGGTTGAATGACAGTATCGTTCCGTTGACAATGGGAAAAGGGATTCATTTTGTTTTTCTCCTTTTGGGTTTTTTTTTTTTTTTTTTTTTTTTAGATATACGCTTAAAAAGAACATCATTTAAACATTTGACGTTCGTCAAACAATTATAAATGGCCGACCATAGAAAACATTTTTTTTTTGTTCTTTTTTTTTTTTTTTTTTTTCGTTTTGTTCAGCAGTCAATTCATGCGATCATTTCATTGTAGTTTTAAGGAGATTCACAGAAATACATTGTAGTCAATTCGGCTGCGTTATTTTGATTGGCAGGGCACGCAAATTAATCTGAAAATCGTCACGCTTTCCTGGATTACGTTGTTTAATTCACCCCCAGCCGATTTCCCACTGAAAGGCGTCTATCAATTCTGGAAGGTACAAGTATTAAAATAACACATTCATGTAAGAAAACAAACACTTTTTCGTTGTGCAGGGGAGGAAATAAAATAAAAACGGTAGCTGAGTCAATATGTCGAATAACGTGTCATACCTAATTTTGATTAAATGAATATTTACTTTCAATGGGGGTGGGGAAAAAAGGAAAATTAATACCCGCAATTACTAAGAGATTTCTGAAAAGTTCCGCGCTCAACTCACTTCCTAAAGTCAGTAATTCAATAATCAAACATGAGAATACTTATTTTGGAAAGGAACCATTTCGAGAATTTATCAGCGCCCCCTCATTAATCCTCAATATTTGTTTGTTTTTTTTGTTTTTTTGTTTTGTTTTGTTTTTTTGTTTTTGTTTTTAAAAACACTTAATCTTTTAATAAAATCGCAAAATAAAAGGATGCGTAGATAAATTATATATTTTCTTGTGATTGCTACAAGTCAAATGTGAATATGTAATAAATCTACTATAGCTTTCCCTCCTGTGATTGAATTAGTTAAAGAGTTCTCACTGGTGCAAGAGATCAGTGTTCGATTCCTGATGAAGACGAAAGATTGATATAGTTTCTTCTTTTCCTATTTTTCTTTCATTTTGTTTTCTTCTTTCTATTTTACGTTTTTCTTTACTTTTGATTCTCATCTTTTCTCTTTCTTTATCTTTTTCCTCTCTTTCTTTTCATTGCTTTTTGCTTTTACTTCATCCTCTTTTTACTTCTTTTTTCTGTTTTCTTCTTCTTCTTTCTCTTTTTCGCATTTTTTCCTCGCATTACTTTTCTTCTTTTCCTTCTTTTTCTTTTGTCTCGTTTTTCTTATTCTTCTATCTTTTCCTTTTTTTTTTTTTTTTTTTGCTTCCTCTTAAAATTAGCTAAACATGCAAAGCATTGAGAAAATTAGGAATTTGCAACTGCTGGCAAAAATCGATTTCCAACCTTATGGATAAAAGAGGACTTCTAAAATGTATTTTTAACAGAAAATTAGCGTAATATATTCTTTCTCAATGTATTATCTTCAATTTAATCTTTGATCTTCTTTAGTTAAATATACCTAGAAATATTATTGAATTACAAGGAATTTATATTCTCAATACTTAGATTGATTCAGAGAGTGTCGTGATTTCTCACTCCCCAGCACTCAGATAATAAGTACAATATAAACACAGTAATTCTCTATAACTGAAACATCAAATATCCATACTTGTATTTGCATGTATATCTATCTATCTATCTATCTATCTATCTATCTATCTATCTATCTCTCTCTCTCTATATATATATATATAATTTTTTTCTATTTTAAAAATATAGTTCCTTCGCTACCCAGAAATTACCATGTTTCAAAACAGAAACTATAATTTTAAACTTAATTATAAAATTAAATTTAAAATCCATAGATCCGTTCCATTATCAAAATCAGATCAGGATCAATAATATCGCTGATTCTTCTTTGGATCATATCAAGGAACTCTAGGTAAATAACAGGGGCACTGGACCATATGTAGCAACAATATTCTAACCATGAACGAATGATAGACTTATAGATATGCAAGATAGAATCCGGAGAGAAAAATCGCCTCGCACGAGTTTCTTAGCAGCTAACCTAGCAATGGATTCAACCTATTGTAAACCTTGACAAGGACGAGTCTAATCCAGATTATCTGTAGAGTAATTGAAATTAAAACTTCCAGAAATCTCGTGATGGCTTCTCAGAAATCCTAAATAAAACAAAATCTTTAAGTTTATCTGTAGATATACAAGGCAATTTATTTTCTCTTGGCATGTGCGAAATATACCATGATTGTATCAAGAGCTTAAAACAGATCTATAAAATAGCAGAGTTACTTAGTATCTACAGAAGCATTTCCCATTTCTACAATCTGCTATTGTATACGGAATCAGCGCCTTTGGCTAAAATAGGAACAAAGTTAGACAACAGATTATTTTGCACCGTCACTCCTCACTTAAGGATCGCATTCCGTTCCAGTGGTCTGATCACTAATTGATTTATTCACTCATTCATTTTCTACGGTTTATCAATCCGTTGCAGGTTATTTAAAGCCAGAAAATATTGTCCCTTGTTATTTTATAGAATTATTTTTATGTATGTAACAATTTTTATCTTGTTGTCACGTGTATACATTTTTGCGTTAATTATATCTGCATTAAACTCTGACTATACGTTAAGAATATTTTAATTTTAGTGTAAACAGCTTTTAAAAACAACGGCTCCAACTGCTATTAAGCATTACTCTTCAAGTATGAATTGAGTTCTCCGAACCGCTGGCGTATTTCGTATAAAGAAAAACGTTAACATTCCCTTCTTTTCTACCGTTCAAAGATGGCCTAGGGGTAAGATATCTGATTGGTATCAAATAAGGGTTTCGATCCCGGCTTGAAGCAGTCGGACGTCTAGCCACACTGAGGAGCTGTGATATAACGAAACAAACTCTTTGCGTATGACTCTGTATACAATACATTTTTGTAAAAAAAATATATAAGAAACAATACATTTAAAAATAAAGAAAAAAATATATTATTAGCAATACTTTTTAAAAATAAAGAAAAAATACTACCAGCAATACATTTTTGTAATATATATATATATATATATATATATATATATGTTGTTACAATACATTTTTTTAAAATACTAGCAATACATTTTTGTCAAAGAAATTACTAATGCTACCCAAAAAATTAAATTTCAACATTAAATGTGTTGATATGCCGTAAACCAAACCAAACTCATACACACAAGCACAAACACACAGACACAAACATACGTGACACTTGGAAACCTGTGCTAAACCTAATCAAACAGTCATGAAAAAGTGGCACAGGAGCAGACGTTCATGAAAAATATCATACAGTCGGGTTGCATGAATCAGCTAACCTGAGCAATACCGACCACGTTTGGGTGATTTCAACTGATGCTAGGCAAGGCAAATGTTCAGACAATGCTGGGCGACTGCAAATTTTGGTGGGCTATATAGGAATTGGAGTACTGAAAATGTATTTCAACGTATGCTAGCCGACAAAATATTCAACGGAGACATACAAAGAATATATATTGTTTGTTTGTTTGGGTTTTATGGCATATCAACGACTGTGGGTTATTTAATGCCAAATCCAGTTTATATGAATTTTAAATGCCTATTTTGTATGGAATAAAAAACGTATAGATGGCAACATTATTGTTTTAAAAACGTACAGCTGGCAACATTATTTTTTACAAAAAACGTATAGCTGGCAACATTATGGTTTCAAAAACGCATAGCTGGCTACATTATGGTTTCAAAAATGCATAGCTGGCAACATTATTGTTCCAAAAACGTATAGCTGGCAACATTATTGTTTCAAAAGCGTACAGCTGGCAACATTCTTTTTTACAAAAAAGTATAGCTGGCAACATTATGGTTTCAAAAACATATAGCTGGCAACATTAATGCTTCAAAAACGCATAGCTGGCAACATTGTTTCAGCTGACAAAATTGTTTCAAAAACGTATAGCTGGCAACATTATTTTTAACAAAAAACGTATAGCTGACATTATGTTTTACAAGAAAAACGTATAGCTGGCAACATTATTGTTTCACAAAAGTATAGCTGGCAATATTATTGTTTCAAAAAAGTATAGCTGGCAACATTATTGTTTCAAAAACGCATAGCTGGCAACATTATTGTTTCAAAAACGCATAGCTGGCAACATTATTATTCCGAAAACATTATCTGAGACCTTGCTGTTGGATGTAGTTTATCACCATACCCAGGACGCGGATGTAGTTTATCGTCATACCCAGGGCATAAAGAATATATATAAAACTCAGGATGCCAAATGGGAATAACAGGATCACAATTTTCGATAAGGTATAAATATTCCCGAAAACAACGAATATTTTAATATCTTCTATAGTTCTGAGAAAAGTCATTAACATTCAAATAGTTCTTCGGGGGAAATAACATTTTTTTCGGATATAAATCAGATAAGGAAGAACAACAAAAATGTTCGATGAATTTTCATTAGATGCTAGTAGTGTATATTATTTCTTATTTTATAATTATGAAGAGAAACATTTTAATTTCTTGTCAAAACTTGCAGCCCTAACCCTAACCATAAAACTAACCTTGACCATAAAACAAAATGATAGTTTTCAATGGTCAAGTTTAATTTCATTCGTTCTGTAATACAGTAGTAACCGCAGCAGTAGCCACATAAGTCATTTATTTGTTACCTCACTTTTGTATTTTTTAATACATCATAAAGTGAGTTTATGAACCAGTAACAAACACTTACCAAACAATTTTGATACGCTTTTGAATATTTACTATACAGGTGGGCGGTGGAAAATTTTTCCATGTGAAAGTGGACGATGACGCCGAAAAGGTTGGGGATCCCTGAGATATTCGTCAAGATCAAAGAGCCGTTCCAAGTCAACGTTACAAAAACTTGTATAATAAATGAAGACGAATAGACAGCACAAGACCTATTAGCTAATTGGCGGAGTAGATGGAATCCATTCAGAGCACGAACGATCCAACAGCACCTCGTATGCCCGCGTGAAAATAAAACTTAATAAGTGTACAGAACTAGACAGCACAAAGCGTACTGGTAAACTGACTCGGTAGCCTGGGCTCCGATGAGCATAAGATGTGCCGGCATATCTGTGGAATGTTATAATCCCAGCACGTAGACTCCGAGAAACTTCCGAAGCCACCTCGTATATCAGCAGACCAGAGAATTATCAAGGAAAACTGAAATAGGAATACACAGCACGAAATCTATTGGCAGACTGACTCGGTAGGTGGGGTACGAATTAACATTAGCTGCACGCATATTTCAGTTGAATGAATGTACAATTCGGAAATTTGATACCTCCTCGTATGCATGCTTCTGGGGAGAAGTTTAAAGTTTTAACCAGGGGATTTGTAGTTAATTTATAGAACACTATTGAACGGAACAGTTCTGAAAATAGTAAGAAAAATAAACATTCCCAGTTTGATCGTATAAAATCCTTCTCAGATCATTAGTATCAGGTCTTACTGTCGAATTGGATTAAGTTAAAATTAACTATATTCGAGGGACAGTTGAAAAGATATTGGTATGATCCACTGGGTAAAATTTGATTGAATGACATGATAATAGAATGGTTTATTAACTTATGGTCTCAAACCGCTGAATCAGAGGTATGTGGTTTCGGGAACTTCATTCGAACGTTCGATCGTGTTCGTCAGAGATGATGCAAGAGATTCTTCACTTCCCCTTGAGAGTCGGGCGTTTATATAACCGCCTGTCATCTAGTTTTGTGTGTGTGTATATCTTCAGTTCGCCTGAGTTTACTTTCTTTTTATGTCACCCACTGACATCGTTAGAAACCCAAATATGCATCTGGTAGCAAAGTCAACCGCCTCCTGTGACACCTTGCTCTTTTGATGTTCTGAGATGGCACCGAATATAAAACTTAATTTGTTTTCGCTGAGATTGAACTTAGTACATAGCGGCGTCACCACAGATCATCTCTTACTAGAGACTTGATTAACATTAAATTTAGATAATATGTACAGGTAAAGCAGTTCGATTTGGGTCCGTGGTATTGCACTCAAATTTGAAAGTTTACGTTTCACATGATTAATAAGGATATATATAATTTTTTACCTATTTTTGAGGAAATAGGTTTTAAGATTACGTTTAGGTTCAAAATCGTAGCGTCAGAATTTCATTCCAGTGATCAGTGAATTCTTAAAGCACAGCATTACAAATTTTATATGAATTATGGATTTTATATTATATAGTGTAAACACATTATTAATAAATGTTTATGATATCAAAAAAGCCCTTCATTTGCTTCAAAGGGAAATTATATTGAACAATTTAGCTATATTATCACTTAATCTTATACAATGCTGAAGTTTTAATGTTACTTTCAATAAATAATGCAAATTTTAAGTATTTTGTCTTATAATTTGTGCACAGAAGTATTATGGCGTTATATACATATTTTCTACTTTTTCTTTTTATTAATTATGATTTAACAAATGATCTAACAAATCATAGTCATTGAATAAGTATTTTTGCAATATTTTACAATTTTTGACACAGTTTTTACTTATCGAATACAGTAAAAAAAGTTTTCATATTTTGCTTGTGGTGATTCATAATCAAAAATCTGATTTGAATATATTTTCCATTCAATGTATCTATTCTCGGTCTGTCCGAGAATTTCTCAGCCAACTCTCGTAATCATACTTAGTTGTGAATTAATGGCGAAACATTTAAATATTTATAGGTATTTCATTTGTATTTAAATATTTCAATTATCAGGTTGGAATTATTGATTTCAACAGAGGAAATAGAAGATTATAAAAAATATTCCAATTAAAACCAACAGACAGTCATAGTTATATTTAATAAGATGTTCGGTTTATAAATCTACAATTTAGTTCGAGCAAATCTGGAATCTAGGTAAACAATGACAAAACGAAAATGTCTGTCTATATTTCTAAAATGAGTTATTTTAACTGTTTACTTTGTTCGAACTGTTGTCCACATCTTTATTATCATATTCACGACGCTTTGGCCGTTGTGCATTGTTCGGAATGTTGCCTTCATCTTTATTGTCCTAGTCACGACGATTCAGGCGTTGTACACTCCGGCCTTCTTCAGGTTTATTTCGTCCACTGAGGTAGATTGTGCTAGTTCCACTTGCCATGCCTTTTTCTGGATATCTCAGTTTCAGTTATTTCCCTTTAGTAAACTCTCCGATTTTTTTTTCACCTCTGCTGTGGCCAAGTATTGAACTCACAAATCTTTAGGTTAAGTCACTAGATTACTTCGGCCAACGCTTTTATCTCCAAGAACACATAGCCCAGTGGATAAAAGCGTTAGTTGAAGTAATCCAGTGACGGCATTTGTCACAATTGAAAAATATTGATTTTCGTATTTTCCGATGGGGGTCCTGTTTATAATATAAATACAGTGTCAAAACGAACCCTGACTTTATAAAGTGTTATCTGTACATTGTTTTTTATTTACAAATGTTAATTTTTAAACTGTTCTTACATCATTGCATACTATTTCAAATTTAGAAAACAGACTACATCAACAGTACGTATTTACCAAGGGGGTAATCACAGTTTTGAGTTTTTTCATTGAATAAAAATTATGTCCAAGTAACTCTATATCAAGTCATAGGTTGATTTGATATAATCTTTACACAACACCCCTATTAATATTATTTAAAAAAAAAAACATTTTTCTATTCTGGCAAATATTGTCGCTTGGGAAAGGTATAAGTAAGGCTAATTTACAAAAATCACTCCATATTTTTCAAAGAGTGAACCAGTAAATTTAAGTAGTACTATTTTTCGTTATACTTTTTAAGTGTTTGGTATGTGTAGATATCAACCGGGAAAGAAGTTAAAGATTTGAGTTCAAACTCTGATCAAGTATGTTACATTCACTTTTGTCTTGGGTAATGCACGAATCCGCCTTTTCTTTCTACAGCAATGTGCACACTAGGCTCTCTAGCCGTCTATGTCAACCTGTCTAAGAGAAGGAAAACTCTGAAAGCAAAACTGTGGGGAAGGCAACAAGTAACGTTTTCCAGTGTGTTTACCACGAAATTCACGAAAGATCAAGAAAGCATTGCAATTCCCAAATCAAGAACGCATAGCAATTCAGAGATCAAGAAATCAATGACATTCACAGATCAAGAATACATAACAGTTCACAGATCAAGAATAGGTAGTAATTCACAGGTCAAGAAAGCACGTCAATTCACAGAATAATAATGCATACCAGTTCACAGATCAAGAAAGTATGGCAATTCACAGGTCAAGAATCCATAGCAAATTTCTGATCAAGAATTCATAACAATTCACAGATCAAAGTAATCTGTGTTCTGTTCGTCTACATCGTGAATGGTCAAGTCATTAAAAAAAAGACATTTATTTATAGTTTTACTTATTATTTTCCCGGAGTGGAAACTAAATGAACTGTTTAACGTTAATTCAATTTCTATGTGTTACTCGCAATGAATTTCGCAACAGAAGATTATTTGAGGTAATAAAATATTTTCTATGGTTAATTTGAATCCATTGATTGAAATATTAAGAGGATCGCTAAAATGATTCCAGAAACGATTATCCGTTTATAAACACCAACAGAATTTATGTAAAAAAAATTCGGTAACACCTAAGCTTTGACGCCCTAATTATGTTTTGTAACCTAGAAAGGTTTATTGAATGAAGAATAACCAAAACGGGGGTTCACAATGAAATGATAATCTTCATAACATCAACAAAATAAAATACTCGCCAGCGGCTTGAAGTAGGTAAACCACTCCCAGTGGTGGACAACTTAGCATATTACTCCAACTTTAAATAGTGCCCAACGTATATATATATATATAAGGATTGGGACATACACATTAATGTTCATAAGTAAGGTATATAACATTATCTATCTTGTCGTTACAGCATCGTCGACTGGTAGAAATTTATATTAGGTGAGAATCTGTCGCATTTGAAGGAGAAAAAACAAATACTTCTTTGTTGTTAATTGATATATTTAATCAAGGTATTTTCCATTGTCATAATACCACCTATTTGACAAATCTTCGATCCCCCGGGCGTGAAATTCTTTATGTTTCCATGCAGAGAAACACACAATATCTGTTTTAACTTCTTCGCGGTTAATAAATTGATTTCCCCCTAAGAACAATAATCTTAAAAGATGACAGATGAAGCAACTGATTTGAGTTATCTTCCCTGAGTATAGAAAGCGGAATATGAAAAATCTATTCCCGTGGATTGAATAAAATCGATAAGTTCGATATTTAGCTCCATAATCTTTCATAAGTGATCATATGTGATCTTGCATTACCATATAAGAACAACACGCCTTTATGATCAATAAATCATGGGTGATTTTTCGCCAAATGCTTCCAATTTATGGCAAAAATTCTCCACATTATCTGATTCGTTAAGGCTTAGCACTTCCTAATGACAGACTGGATTGATGGATAATGCTGAGAATGGAGGAGAACCGAGTTCGAATTCCGTTTGAGTTCATGCATTCACTTTTAGGAAAATACCCTTGAAATAGTGTATGAATCTATATATTCTCCCCCAGCTATGTATAAATACCAGGATAGACGGGTCCTATAACCTTGGGTAGAAACTGGTCTAGAAGGACAAAACTGAATTCAAAACCTGCGCTTATAGATTAAATAGCCTCACCAACATGCAATTGGCCAAGCGTGGTCAGTACGGTTACACCTCTGACGACAATGTCAATCAAGGAGGGGTTCCTACAAGGAGTGGGAAGGCACTGGATCTATATAATAAGTTTTCATCTCTGGTACCTTAATCCTGGTTTGGGGATGTATTTTCTTTATTCAGTCGGTGTTAAACATTGACACTTTCGTAGGATTTATTTGTAACTAAGCCACTTTCCTTTAGGAGATATTAGAGAGTCCATTCTTCAATTATCAACAGAGATCAACTCTTTGATTGAGGGTGATGGACCCATTGACCATGAGACAGTTTCACCTGTGCATGAAGGTGTGTCAGGTTCGAAGTATCATTTTTATTGAACTGTTCTGCTAATGCTAATAGGATTCTTCCATTGGATTTTCCTCGACAAAGGTTTGACGAAGATCTACAATTTCTTGTCCAGATTAAGGATAATCTTCGAGAGATAAATTTCTGGATAATCGTTGACATGTGCAGACAATTAAAACATCATTTCCAGAGACAGAACAAATATTTATTGCCACCTCCGTTGCTAAAGATTTTTTTTTAAATGGGCAAATCTAAACTCATTTTAAAAGGATAAATTCGATACAAATTTCGCCCAATCTGATTTTAAGTATTATACAAAGAACGAAAGCAAAGACGTTATTATTTAAACAGTAATGGTTATTTATTTTTTAATATTGAAAAGGCATCATTAAAATTGCCGTATAAAAATACTTCATGACATTCTTTCCAAACTAAAATTAAACTATTATTAAAGATAAATAATATGTGAATTGACTGTGTATCTGTACGGATTAAAGGAGTTACTGAGGCGATCAGTTGCCGGAAAATTGGTAGTGCAACTATTCTTCTATTCTCGGCTCAACCGGAAAAATATGACATTATCAAAAAGTAAAATAATAAAAGAGCATTGTATATAATTTCTATTGCATTTTTTAAATCGCTTGAATATAGAATTAAAAAAAAAAGCTGTTAATCTTGCTATGGCTAGATAAATATCTCGATTATATTCAATTTCTTTTTTCTCCGCTGCTGTTTTTCGTTCGATCTTTGCTTGTTAGAAAGGAAGATGAATTTACAAGAATGGGAAATACATTCAGACGGAAATATTAACTACGCAATTTTAACGTTTATCAAAACTGTGTCGAGTGACACAGTTAAATTGCAAATACAGTGTAACCTGGATATACGAGAGTTGTCGGGACCGGAGAAGAAGTCTGTTGTATTCGTGTTTCTCTTATATCCGGGTTTGGTCTATTATATATACATTAACACAGGCTCTAATTTGGGACCAGATAAAAATCTCTCTTATATCCGGGTTTCTTATATCCTGGTCTCTTATATCCGGGTTACACTGAATAGGGGTAAATTCTTTCCGAATTCCTGTTTAACCTTCTCTCTTTCTTGGCTTTCTTTGCTCCTCGTTCTTTCACAGATTTCTCTCTTTATCATCTTCAGATTCGCCCTTTATCTCTCTCTCCCCCTCTCTCTCTCCCTCTCTATCTCTTTCACTCTCTCCCTCTCTTTCACTTCCCCCTCCATTCCTCTCTCTCTCCCTCTCTTTCACTCTCTCCCTCTCTTTCACTTTCCCCCTCCCTCCCTCTCTCTCCCCTATCTTTCACTCTCCCCCGACCCCCTCTCTCTCTCTTTATCCCTCTCTTTAATTCTCTATTTTCTTCTCTCACTCGTCTGATGCAGTCTACCATTTCACGCCAAATACAAAAACTGTCTGGAACAAACATGCCATTGGGAACTTTTCAGCTTCTGAAACAAATAGGCCGTTGTTGATACTTGGAACAAAAAGATTATGCTGCGTAAAAAAATGATTAGAAAAATGATAATCGTACCGTGACAAATAAGCATCTTGCCGAGAGTGGGTGCGAGAATTGAAGCAAATAATTTAATCGTGCCGGCATTTGTATTTGGTTCACGAGAGCACTTTAACTCTTACTCACTGCTACATTCTTTTTACATTTATTTCTCTCATATTTATTTCTCTCATACATTTATTTCTCTCTCTCTCTCTCTCTCTCTCTCTCTCTCTGTCTCTCACGTGCGCTCGCTCGTTCGCTCGCTCTCTCACTCACACTCTCACCACCTTCCCCGTCCGCTAACTTCCTTTTCGCTCCTCCTGTGCCTCGCTCACTACTCTCTCCTTTCTCCATGCTCTCTTTGTATCTTTCATTTTTCTGATCCTTCCTCTCTCTTTACATTATGTCTTTTTCCCTCTTCACGCTTTCTCTCTCCGAGGAAACGCGTTCCACAGACTTGCTAGCTCATCCGTTTATAGAAAGCTGAGCAATTTACAAACGGGACGCCGAATGAGGTAGGCAAGATATTTTCTTCTGAGACGGACAGGGGAACCATAAAGCCACCCTGGAATGTAATAAAACCTTATTAGAACATGACAGAATAAAAGCATCTAGGAAAATGCCAAATATACAAGAAAAGAATTTGCCTGGCAACTGTCACTAAGTTCATCGTTTCGCAAATATCCACTCTTCTTTGCATTCAGAGTTATTGTAATACTATGATAAATGCTTCCAAGACTGTCGAAAAGATTAAATATTTCCACACAGAATCTGAGAATCTATTTGATAATCTTTTATTCTTATATGCATTTAGATTCTGACTAGGAAAATCTGGGCCATGAAGAATTATTATTATTAAATATACCATTCCATTTGAATTATTATAAATCATGGAGATGAGAAATTAGCATTAATATATACATTCTTATACAGAAAAGTATAAATTTTCGATATGAGGTGTTATGATCATATGCCTATTTATTTAGGCAAGTAAACATATTTGAGATGAGGTATTATTAATATTATATGCATTTGCATTTTGACAGGTATAAATTAAGAGAAGAGAAATTATCATTAATGTATTCCTTTCCATTGGGAAAAGTATACAATCTGGAAAATAGAAATTAGAATTATTATATGCCTTTCATTTTGGACAATTATAAATTTCAGTGATGAGGAATTTAATATTATTATACACCTTTCCATTCAAACAAGAATAAATTTAGAGATGAAGAATTTTAATTTTTGTATCCCTTTCCAAGTAGACAAGTATATACTTTGGACAAGTATAAATATTCGAGATGAAGAATTATCATTATTATATGCTTTTTCTTTGGACAAGTATATATTTTGGTGATGAAGAATTATCATTAATATATGCCTTTACATTTAGACAAGTATAAAATTGTGATATGAAGAAGTATGATTATTATATGCCTTTACAATTGGACAAGTTTACATTTTGAAGATGAGGAATTTTAATTATCATATTCATTTTACCATCTGGACAAGTATACAATTTGAGAATGGGAATTATCTTTATTATCCCCCTTTCTATTTGAAGAAGTATAAATTTCAGACATTAAGAATTATCATAATATTCCTTTGCATTTGGACAAGTATAAATATTCCATATGAGGAATTATCATAACTAAAGGCCTTTCCATTCGAACATGTATAAATTTTGGAGATGAGGATTTACCAATAGTATATACCTTTCCATTTGGGGAAGTATGCATTTTGAAGATGATGAATTATTATTATTATATGCCTTTCTATTCAAATACATATACATATTAAAGATAGGGAATTATCATTGTTATAAGCCTTTCCCTTTGTATAAATACATACTTTGGAAATAATAGATTATCTTTATTATATACTTTTTCATTTGGACAAGTATATGTTTTGGAGATCAGTAATTATCAGTATTATATTCAATTCTATTTTGGACAAGTATAAAAATTGAAGGTAAGAAATTATCATTATTATGCGCCTTACCATTTGGACAAGTGTAAATATTGTAGATGGGCTATTATCATTATTATATTCTTTTCATTTGAACAAGTATAAAATTTGGAGTTGAAGTATTAACATTAATATATTCCTTTCTATTTCGACACATAAATTTTGGAGAGGAGGTATTATCATTGTTATAAGTCTTTCCATTTGGACAAGTATACATTTTAGAGATGAAGTATTAGCATTAATATATTCTTTTCCTATTGGACAAATATACATTTTGGAGATGAGTAATTTTATTTTATTATATGCCTTGCCATTTGGGCAGGTGTCAATTTTGGAGATGAAGATTTATATTCCTTTCTAGTTGGACAAGTATACATTTTATAGATGATGAATTATCATTATTATATGCCTTTCTATTTGGACAGGTATAGATTTTGGAGATGAAGTATTATCATTATTAGATTCCTTTCCACCTGGACAAGTATGAATTTTGGAGATACGGAATTATCATTATTATACTCTTTTTCGTTTGAACAACTATAAATTTTATACATGTCGTATTTTCATTATTCTATGTCTTTCCATGCTGATATGTATAAATTTTGGAGATGAAGAATTATCATTGCTTTATCCCTTTCTATTTGTAGAAATATAAATTTTGGACATGAGGAATTATCATTATATGCCTTTCCATTTGGACAAGAATACATTTTGGAGATTATAAATTTTCATTATTGTGTGCCTTTCACTTTTTGACAAGTATATATTTCAGAGATTTGGAATTATCATTTTTATATACATTTCACTTTAGATATGTATAAATTTTGAAGAGTAGTAATTATAATAATAATATACCTTTCCATTTGGACAAGTATACATTTCATAGATGAGGAATTATCATTATTATATGCCTTTCCAATTAGACATCTTAAATTTTGGAGATGAAGTATTATTATTACATGACTGTTTATTTCCAGCAGCATGCTCTTGATTCATGTGTTACTTACAACATATTAAATATTTTGAACTTAGACATTTTAACCTTTGTTGTACTTGGCAACTTTTTCGGAATTTCAACCGAATCTTTTATTCAATCTACGGGTTTAGATTGGAACATTTCACTTGCCATACAAAGGGGAGATAAATATTGATTAATTTTATCTATAATTTATTTCGCTTTTGATTTGTTTCTTATTTTCTTCATTAAACCTGAGTATTGTAGGACAACTGATGTGTCAAAAGAGTACAACTACTGATAAATTGTCAATATAATAATCGCAATCGAAATTGAAACATAACAATGTTCATTCCTCATCTAGAATAGGACAACGTAAGGCTTTTATTTGTGCACTTTTTCGACTAAAGAACAAGTTAATATCTTTCAACAGACTATGTTTCATATGTTTCCAAGCATATAAATGAAAATGACAGTAGTTGTTGACGGATGAATTAAACTCAATACATTTTATATTTACTTCTGGTTATCCTGTTTTGAAAAGCTGAAATAATCACGGAGAGCGTGGGATGTTTAGTGTAGTTCCTGATCACTGATAATGAATTTCATATTGTTTTTCAATGCTTATTCTATAGTAAAACCATTAGCCATGAATTTATATTATAAATGCTTGCTTTAATTCCTAACTGTAAACAATCACTATTCGGATTTCTAATACATGTTTCTATTAAAACAGCAATGCTTTTATAGAATGCATATCGTAATAGACCCAGTCTATATATTTCCAAGCATATAAATGATAATGACAATAGCTGATTATGAATGAATTCACGTTAATGCATTTTATATTTACTTCTAGTTATACTGTTTTAAAATGTTGGAATAGTCACAGAGAATAGCGTTTATGGTTCGGAATTGGTATCTCAGTGTCACGAGTTCCAGTTCCAGCCAAATTCATTGCAGTCATATTTTGTATTAGGTTGGTGCAAAAATAATGTCGTTTTCACACATATGTTACGTTTTATATATGATTTCTGAATTAATTCATCGATATAAATAACCATGTTATATATCATTTTGAAGCGCGTTTTTCGGTCTATCGAATCGTGTTATTCGTTACCGTTCTCAATCTCTTCATTCATTTTTTTGCAGGCTTTTCGACAGCATGGACAAAATTCAAATCCGCACGATTTTCTTGTTCCAGTTCAAACTAGGCCGAAAAGCTGCCGAGACAGCTCGTGATATCAATGATGCGTTTGGCCCAGGAACAACTAACGAACGTTTGGCACAACGGTGGTTCAAGAAATTTCGCAATGGTGACGAGAGCCTCGAAGATGAAGACGGTCCCGGCCGGCCGACTGCGGTTAATAACGAACATTTGAAAGCCTTAATTAAAGCCGATCCTCGCAAAACCACACGAGAAGTTCCTGTTGAACTCGAGATCGACCACTCAACAGTCGTTCGCCATTTAAAGCAAATAGGGAAGTCCAAAAAGTTCGATAAATGGGTGAACGATAAACAAAAAAAATCGTCAAAAAACGACATTTTTTTGCACCAACCTAATACAAATAGCATTGTTAAATATATAAGTAGCCATATCTTTTTACAATCTCTTCTTGACCAGTTGACATCTCTAGCCTTAGTTATCATACAAACTATGAGAAGAACAACTATGAATTCAAAACTTCAAGTTGTGAAACCCTACTTTCTACAAAAACCAGAGTAGTATAACCTTGTGTGGTGAGTCTGTGGCCCTTCCCCCCACCCATAATGGCCCAAAGGAAGAGGATGTGGATTTAATTTTTATACAGATAAAGAAGCTATGCTTAGATCAAACTGAAATAAAATATTGATTATTAACAAAATGATGTTCGGAATTACTTTTATCTTTTGCAATGAAGGTGTATTCAAAGTACATTATTATTTTAATGTGAATCACTTTCAAAAGCCAATTGTGAGCAGAACAAAGTTGACTTTAATCAGCACACTTGCGAAGAAATAGCAATATGTAATTAGTTGGGGATTTATTACTCGTCTTGAACTCTGCTAGTTACCGTGGGAAAGGAAAATCTAACTGCTACAATTAATTCAATATAAACGTTTGTTCATGAGAAGAAATAAAGTATCCAACACATCAACCTGTCAGCAGCTGTCACACCATTAAAATAGTGTTGAAAATGGAGTTGCAAGTAAAGCTCAAAGAAAAAGAAAAAAATGAGAAAACCGGACTGTGAAAAATTTAAAATAGAACACACTAAAATGTCCTATATTTATACGATTGAAATATGTTTAATCAAATAGTTTTAATAATAATTTAACCTTCGATCACTTTTTTCTAAATTGAATTCCTTTCTAGATTCTCGTACATGGGCTACTGATACGTTTTTTGCTCTATTTTGGTTAGTGTTGCATTCATCTTCCTACTCATTTCTTCTTTATGATTTAAGGGTTCCCCTCCTCTTCTGTTTACTGAATTTCGTGGTCTCCCCCCCCATTTTCACCCCAACTTCGTAGTTCCTAATTTCTTCTCTTTTCATTTTCCACTGTGATAAGTTCATCAACATCTTTTATTTGCATATCAACCTCAATGGGTTATTTAATGCCGACAAGATTTTTATTGCTGCTAATATTTTTTTCAAAAATGTATTACTGGTAATATTTTTTCATTCAAAAATTTATTGCTGAGAATATTTTTTATTTTTTTACACTTTTAGTGTTTTGAACCGTATTTAGGGTTAAGTAGTTCTCTATAGGTGGGACCCCATGATAGGTGCTACCACCCCTGGTGAGAAATGACCTTGGAACACCAACAAATAAGCGGTGATTCCACACTCATCAAAACCTCCTGATCAGAGGCCTTGCTGTTGGACGTAGTTTATCGTCTTCCCCAGGACGCGGACGGGTATGAAGGTTAACTATTTGCCCATAGCTGGGACCCTAAAAGGTGCTACCACGCCGGGTCAAGGTGAATCTGGGAACACCAACAATTAAGAAGTGGTACAACGCTCAAAACCTCCTGATTAGAGGCCTTGTTTCAGATGTAGTTTATCGTCTTACGAAGGACGGTCGATTTCTTTCTTTGATTCATAAACGTCTTTCTGCTTTGATTCTTAGATTTTCCAATGTGTTTTTGTCATGTGTTTGTTATCATTTTCAAATAAAACCCCTTCCAAAATTACCTAAATGTAATACGTGCTATTCTTTAAGTAGATTGATCTTATTTTAAAATGGATGCACAAGTAATGGCTTCTTGTCCCTGACTAGGCTACTGATACTTTTCTTGCTCTATTTTGGTTAGTGTTGCATTCATCTTCCTACTCATTTCTTCTCTATGATTTAAGGGGTCCCCTCCTCTTCTGTTTACTGAATTCCGTGGTCCCCCCCACCAATTTTCAGCCCACCTCGTAGTTCCTAATTTCTTCTCTTTTCATTTTCCACTCAGATAAGTTCATCAACATCTTTTATTGGCAATAACTTTGAAGACCGATATTTACTGATGGGCTGCTGAATGGTAAAAAATGGGACTTCATGGCCGAGGAAAGAAAAGATAGAGTAAAAATCTATGAAAACAAGAGAAAGAAACTACATTTAAAACTTGTTTGAAAGAAGAAAGTTAAAACGGTTGAACATAAAAGAAAGAGAGAATAATGGTGAAAGCGGATGAATAAGAAAGAAACAGATAAAGTAAATGACTGAGAAAGAAAGAAAGAAAAAAGAAAGAAAGAAAAAAGAAAGAAAGAAAGAAAGAATAAAAAGAAAGACAGAGGAAATTGTCAAACAAGAAAGAAAGAAAAAAGAAAGAAAGAAAAAAAGAAAGAAGGAAAGAAATAGAAAATGATCACAAAAGAAAAAAGATATCAACTAAAAGATAGAGGAAATTGTTAAACAGAAAGAAAGAAAGAAAGAAAGAAAGAAAGAAAGACAGAGGAAATGGTCAAACAAGAAAGAAAGAAAGAAAGAAAGAAAAAAGAAAGAAAGAATATAAAGAAAGACAGGAAATAGTCAAACAAGAAAGAAAGAAAGAAAGAAAGAAAGAAAGAAAGAAAGAAAGAAAGAAGGAAAGAAATAGAAAATGGTCACAACAGAAAAAAGATAGCAACTAAAAGACAGAGGAAATTGTCGAAAAAGAAAGAAAGAAAGAATAAAAATAAAGACAGAGGAAAGGGTTAAACAAGAAAGAAAGAAAGAAAGAAAGAAAGAAAGCAATAAACGTTTGAACAATAAAGAAAAAAGAAAGAAAAAAGAAAGAAAGTAAAAAAAAACGTTTTAATGTAAAAGAAAGATAAAAATGATTTGGATACGGAGAGAGGGAAACGTGAGCCAAAAAGAGCCAATCAAACAACCAATCTAATAACTTAGTGCAGTCAATTAATCATATTACCGCCAGCCTTTCAGTTGGATAGTAGCAATAAATACATTCAAACGTTAAGCTTCCTCTGAACTTATTGCTGACTCTGATTTAAGTAATTTGCCGAGATTTTATCAATTACGCACTTCATATTTTTCGTGTGAAATAAAAGGAAAACGACAATTTTACTCGTGATACAGTTTACCAAAAAGTTTTCATAGAATCAGAAAACAAACATCAATAAAAATTCTATCTCTTGACTTTTTTTTTTTTTTTTACTTAGACATTCATCTACTGTATTTCAATATAGACGACACACTTTCTTAGCACAAAATTTTATGTCAAAATCATCTTACGTCCTATATAAGAAAGGGTTGAATAATGTATACAAAAACCATGTGTAAATAAAATTAAAAAAAATAAGCAGTAATATAGTGATTAAATCATTTAAGAAATGAGGTAACAGTAACTGATGGTACAATGTGAAGGGGAAGAAATTGAAAGGTTATATACCCCACACATGTTGATAGCAGTCGCAAAGCTAAAGGAAATCCTACAAAAGGTAGTAAACTAAACCGAGAAAAAACACTAAAAGACTAAACACTAAAAGACTAAACACTAAAAGACTAAACACTAAAAGACTAAACGGCAACTATAAGAAGACAGAAGATATGATTTTCCGAAATGTCACAGCCTATGATTCGAACTAGGAATTGGAAACACCAAACTCAAGTACGTACAAAGATATAAATACCTAGGAATTGTTTTAAGACAGGACGCCAAACGCAAAACAAAAATCAGAAGAACCATTGAAATTGCGAAAGAAGCCTTCTAAAAACTAAGCAAACTATTAAGAGACAAACAAATTTCATTATAAATAAGAAAAAGAGTACATTATTTACATTATTCGGACTATCGTCCTCATCTGTGTCGCCATATTTATGACAACGTTTCGGCCGTTGTACGCACCGTCCTTCTTCAGGTGGTTGGAATGTCGAACTGAACCGTTTATTTCGCTCACTGGGGTAGACTGTTCCAGTTCCACGTGCCATGTTTGATGTTCAGTTCGACATTCCGACCACCTGAAGAAGGCCGGAGCGTACAACGGCCGAAATGTTGTAATAAATAAATAAATATAAATAAATAAATTCCACGTGCCATGTTTGATGGATGTTCAGTTCGACATTCCAACCACCTGAAGAAGGCCGGAGCGTACAACGGCCGAAACGTTGTAATAAATATGGATATAAAGATGAGGACGATATTCAGAATAATGTAAATAATGTACATAATACCTCAACTCAGAAATATAGACAGACTCTGAGTGAAAAGAGTATTAAACTGTTATGCAATAATGGCAGAGATGTCCTTCTGCAGAAGGATACTGAGAATGTCATTAACTTAACACGTGGGAAGTTTTAGAGGAAATTAAAAACTAGAGACAATTGTATTTTCAAATGGGCATAAAGAGGAAATGAGCCTTTGACATCTTTGCACTCCGAAGGACATATTGAAGGTAAGAGAGGCAGAGGAATGCAGATAATGGTATTCCTAACGAATTTATACAATGGCTTAGCAGAATAGAGATTAGGAGAGATAACAGAAACACTCATCGTCCACGTCCTGAAGGGACAGGCAACATAGAATAATAAGAATAAGATATCAGAATACAGTGAATATGACAGAGAATTGTATTCTCGATAATAGTGAATCCATTTTGATAATGAAGTGTTATGGTCCGGTTCCTTGTACGACGGTGATAGTCCAAGGTAGAACCAATAAAGAAGTACTCAAATACGGAAATGGAATAACACAGATATATTACAAACAGGAATATATACAGAGATGTAGAAAAGTGTTAGTACGAACAATCATGTTTAGTAGTAATTGTCTGAACGCGACTCTGTTTCGGACTGCCTCTGATTCGACTGACTGACTCGCTCACACTGACTGACAGACTCCTGACGGACTTCACTCCAGACTTCAGACTTTACTTCAGACTTCACTCCAGACTTCAGACGGAACAGTATTTAAACACCCACTACGAGGACATCATGTGGCACAAGGCCGGTTTAACGTGGGATTTCCCTGAGCTCGTGGGCTGGGCCAAAAATATGCCACTTGAACCCGTATAAACGGTTTCAGGGTCAGTTTACTTACCCGAAAGAGACTCCGCCCTTCGGCGTAGCTTCGTTCGTGTTCCTCCCCGCCCGAAGGCAGAGAGTTCAACCGATCAGCCGGTCAGCCCGTCGCCCGACTTCGGACTGAACGGTATTTAGTCACCCCACCACGAGGGCATCATATGACACAAGGCCGGTTTAACGTGGGATCTCCGAGCCCGTGGGCTCGGCCAAAAATATGCCCTTTGAATCCGTATAAACCCGGGTTCAGGGTCGGTTTACCCCCCTGAAAGAGACTCCGCCCTTCGGCGTAGCCACGTTCGGGTACCTCCCCGCCCGAAGGCAGAGAGTTCAGCCGATCAGCCGGTCGCCCGACTTCGGACTGAACTCTCTGCTTCCTCTTGAGGCGCAGTATTTATTACGTATGGAATAGTCCATTGTGTACTAAATAGTAGTATACCTTTTTTCTTTCATCGGTCGTAATGACCATATGTTCCCTCAGGAAGGCTTCCTGCCTTGAGCGTCTGTTGACACTTAAACTCGATGCAGAAAACTGAGCAGAATCCACTCATATATGGCAGCAATATTCCATTATCGGCCTGATATATCTCTTACAAAGGTAGGGGATAACAGGAGGAGTGTTTTACTTGCTGGAGCAGTACAGGAAACTGATCAATTTTCCAACATCTTCAGCGATGGATCGTATATACGCGTACCACTTGGTGTTAGGTGCGAGTATGAGGCCCAGTAGTTTTTCAAAGCACGGTGCCTTCCCGAGGACACATCCGTTCATCGTGACTGATAGTAGTTCAGAGTCTTATTGGTGATGATGGAAGGTAACTAGTTTCGTTTGCGAGGTACTGAATGTAACCAGCCAGTTCTTACCCCAAACGTAAATATTCTTAAGCGAATGTGCAGGGGGATATAACAATCCACAGTGTAATGTAAGGATGTGCAGTGTGATGTAACAAAGTGCAGCGTGGTGTAAGGATGTGCAGTGTGATGTAACAAAGTGCATCGTGGTGTAAGGATGTGCAGTGTGATGTAACAAATTGCAGCGTGGTGTAAGGATATGCAGTGTGATGTAACAATGTGCAGTGTTGTGTACGGATGTGCGGCGTAGTGTAATGAATAAAGGCAAAATAAATTCGTAGAGCCAAGTCCAAATTCCAGTCGGGTTTGTTGTATTCAATTACACCATCGTATCTATGGGTACAATAGCAGGACAGACCGGGTAGACTGGTTGCCTTGGTTGGTAACCAGTCTACCGCAAAAAGGAAAGGCAGCATACTGCTGGAAATCTTATGCCTTCAACGATATGTTTTCTTCCATTTATGGCCAATAAAATTTAGTCGGGCTGACTTTTGATAAGTAACTATCGCTACTTTCAAAAAATCGAATAGGATATTTTGTTGGTCCTGGCTATTTTTCTGGTCTTAGAACTGAGAATATATATATATATATATATATATATATATATATATATATATATATTCATACACGTTTCATTAAATATTATAGACAAGTCTATTTATTTTATGTAAAATTTTTTCGTAACATCTGATAAGTTTAATAACATTATCGTTGAACGAAGAAAGAAATTGACAATATTGATCCATATTTTTTTAATACAATCAAAGTTTTCGGCTTACATAAGCCATTATCAAAGATGTCAATTACAACATATTAAACAATATACGGACAAGACAGTGATGATAGGCTGTCATTGTTTACATAGATGATTTCTAAGCAACGATAAACACGTGCATAAAGACGCTAGAAGTGAAAATCGCACCGCATCTCATGACGTCACACATGACCACACGAGAGTGAATTGTAGAAGTATGAAATATGGAAAGCCGTTGGTATAAACCAATGGCCTCTGTTACCAATTATAGACATTTAATAATATTTGTAGAGATGCCATAATTGATTTTGTTTAGGTTGGGTTTCAACTGTTTGATGTATAATGCTTCAAGGATTTTTAGTTTTTGTCTATTGTTTTCATGTCGAAGTATAATTGTGTTTTCGACAAGTATTTTACGGAATTGTGTGTGCGGGCAGGCATGTTGTTTTAAATGCCTAAAAATGTTAGAGTTTTCATTCCAATGTAGTGTCAAGCGTCGGGAAAGCGAGTTTGTTGTGTGACCAACATAAATATTATTTAATTCGTTGCAGATACACTCTCCCAAAGGACATATATATATATATATATATATATATATATATATATATATATATATGTGTGTGTGTGTGTGTGTGTGTGTGTATATATATATATATATATATATATATATATATATATATATATATATGATAGCTGGCCACTCGTATTCGAGTGGTCAGGTATTATATATTCGACTAACCAATCTCTATTGCAGACACATTTATGTTGTCTCAACCCCCAGAGCCAATCTGTAATTTTTACTGCAATATTTGACTGCAACTATGCCGAGCAGACCTTAGTTACATTTTCTGGGAGAGAGCGTGTTATCTAGCATGATAAACAATTTGAACAAAGCCAGCACACTCAAGCCGTCGGCCACGATAACTTGTCGTTACGAGATAGCTATCGACAGCTCACAATTGTTACTACCCAATTTCACTCACAAGGCTTGGGTCAACCTGTAGTATACTTTTTTTAAGTCCGATAACATCAGTACGTCGCTTTCCTAATGAGTCAACCATGGTGAGATTCGAACCCGGGTCTCATGGTCAGAAAGCGAATGTTCTAACCACGCCCATATGTCAATACAAAAGATCCTCTGATATTTTGATCCAAATAGCTGGAAAACTGTGCAACATGTTTTATCAAACCTTGAGATCTTCAGCGCAGTGGTTGTGTAAGCTGTGTTGGCAGGACTTGAACAACATAGATTCTGGGCTCTGTGACTATTGTCTTCAGAGTGTTCACCTGAAAAGAGATTGGAAAGAGAACCAATCCCAAGGGCAAGTTTTGATTTTGTAGAGACTGTTATGCCTGAAGTGCTTAAAATATTCAGAGACTTCAATATTTCTTTTAATAATTGATAATGACGAAATGATTTTAACTTGTGTTTTAATAATTGATGGTGGAAAAAACTTCAAATTTTCTTAACAATTCATGCTGAAAATAAGTAAAAAAAAAATGAAAATAAGGCAAAAAAAAAACTAATAGTCTATTTTTAGCTAAACAGGCGATATAAAATTAAAAGCATGGTCGTCTATTATACCAAAACCAGCAAAATAGCAGTTTCCTTTAAATATTAGGTTGGTGCAAAAATAATGTCGTTTTCTCACATGTGAGAAAACGACATTATTTTTGCACCAACCTAATAATATTAGCAATTTCGAGAGATCGTGTTTCAGAGAAAGTTATTACGACCCAATCTTAAACTTAAATTGTAACGAAGAGATAGAGAAATCATTTTGAAACAAAGGTAAATAAGAAATTAGATGCCAAATAACTAAAATTGACTTTAACCAACCAAACACTGATATCAGTGTTAATTTAAAAACAAAGTAACAGATCTTATTAATAGATTCAATAATAAATGCGATAACATACTTAAAGAGAATGCCGCTTGTTTTACTTGAGACACCTGTTTGTTATTTATATTAAATTGTAAAGAAGTCCAGAAATGTCTTAACGAGTAAAAGACGCGTCTACGTACACAGGTCAACCTGTTTCTCTTCTAAACAGAGATGTTTGAATTTAATAATTCATATCTGCTGTTCAGTTTCATTGTTAAGAGAATTAATTTGAGAGAGGTCGATTTTGTAAATACTAGTCCGTACTGTCGCCATATATATAATTGACAGAATGAGGTAGACATTGTTATTTTGAATTTAATTAATCCACTTATGTCGATATATTAAATGTTTCACTATGAAAACGAGCCACTTAAATATTCTTCTGGTAATTATATTTAAAAAAAATTTAATTAATACGGAAGAATTTATTATATGCAATTGAATTGGAAGAAAGAATGATATTTTATATTTATTATTTAGTAGTAAGTGAGTAAAGGAAAGTAAGAAGAAAGGACTAAACAATTCTAAGAAGACAGAAAGGGAAAAAAGCGCAACAAAGAGAAAATGACAAAACATCAATAGCGAGAAGAGAAAATATAAGAGGAAGAGTCCAAGTAAAGGAAAGAGAGAAGAAAGGACTAAACATCAATTGTAAGAAGACAGTATGTATGGTAGTCAGCGAGAGGAAGAGGCCAAGTAAAGGAAAGAGAGAAGAAAGGACTAAACATCAATTGTAAGAAGACAGAATGTATGGTTGTCAGCGAGAGGAAGAGGCCAAGTAAAGGAAAGAGAGAAGAAAGGACTAGACATCAATTGTATGAAGACAGAATGTATGGTTGTCAGCAAGAGGAAGAGGCCAAGTAAAGGAAAGAGAGAAGAAAGGACTAAACATCAATTGTAAGAAGACAGAATGTATGGTTGTCAGCAAGAGGAAGAGGCCAAGTAAAGGAAAGAGAGAAGAAAGGACTAAACATCAATTGTAAGAAGACAGAATGTATGGTTGTCAGCAAGAGGAAGAGGCCAAGTAAAGGAAAGAGAGAAGAAAGGACTAGACATCAATTGTAAGAAGACAGAATGTATGGTTGTCAGCAAGAGGAAGAGGCCAAGTAAAGGAAAGAGAGAAGAAAGGACTAAACATCAATTGTAAGAAGACAGAATGTATGGTTGTCAGCAAGAGGAAGAGGCCAAGTAAAGGAAAGAGAGAAGAAAGGACTAGACATCAATTGTAAGAAGACAGAATGTATGGTTGTCAGCAAGAGGAAGAGGCCAAGTAAAGGAAAGAGAGAAGAAAGGACTAAACATCAATTGTAAGAAGACAGAATGTATGGTTGTCAGCGAGAGGAAGAGGCCAAGTAAAGGAAAGAGAGAAGAAAGGACTAGACATCAATTGTAAGAAGACAGAATGTATGGTTGTCAGCAAGAGGAAGAGGCCAAGTAAAGGAAAGAGAGAAGAAAGGACTAAACATCAATTGTAAGAAGACAGAATGTATGGTTGTCAGCAAGAGGAAGAGGCCAAGTAAAGGAAAGAGAGAAGAAAGGACTAAACATCAATTGTAAGAAGACAGAATGTATGGTTGTCAGCAAGAGGAAGAGGCCAAGTAAAGGAAAGAGAGAAGAAAGGACTAAACATCAATTGTAAGAAGACAGAATGTATGGTTGTCAGCAAGAGGAAGAGGCCAAGTAAAGGAAAGAGAGAAGAAAGGTCTAAACATCAATTGTAAGAAGACAGAATGTATGGTTGTCAGCAAGAGGAAGAGGCCAAGTAAAGGAAAGAGAGAAGAAAGGACTAAACATCAATTGTAAGAAGACAGAATGTATGGTTGTCAGCAAGAGGAAGAGGCCAAGTAAAGGAAACAGAGAAGAAAGGACTAAACATCAATTGTAAGAAGACAGAATGTATGGTTGTCAGCGAGAGGAAGAGGACAAGTAAAGGAAAGAGAGAAGAAAGGACTAGACATCAATTGTAAGAAGACAGAATGTATGGTTGTCAGCAAGAGGAAGAGGCCAAGTAAAGGAAAGAGAGAAGAAAGGACTAGACATCAATTGTAAGAAGACAGAATGTATGGTTGTCAGCAAGAGGAAGAGGCCAAGTAAAGGAAAGAGAGAAGAAAGGACTAAACATCAATTGTAAGAAGACAGAATGTATGGTTGTCAGCGAGAGGAAGAGGACAAGCAAAGGAAAGAGAGAAGAAAGGACTAAACATCAATTGTAAGAAGACAGAATGTATGGTTGTCAGCAAGAGGAAGAGGCCAAGTAAAGGAAAGAGCGAAGAAAGACTAAACATAAATTGTATGAAGACAGAAGCTATGGTTGTCAGCAAGGGGGACAGGCTAAGTAAAGGAAAGCGGGAAGAAAGGACTAAACATCAATTGTAAGAAGACAGAATGTATGGTTGTCAGCAAGAGGAAGAGGCCAAGTAAAGGAAAGAGAGAAGAAAGGACTAAACATCAATTGTAAGAAGACAGAATGTATGGTTGTCAGCAAGAGGAAGAGGCCAAGTAAAGGAAAGAGAGAAGAAAGGACTAGACATCAATTGTAAGAAGACAGAATGTATGGTTGTCAGCAAGAGGAAGAGGCCAAGTAAAGGAAAGAGAGAAGAAAGGACTAAACATCAATTGTAAGAAGACAGAATGTATGGTTGTCAGCAAGAGGAAGAGGCCAAGTAAAGGAAAGAGAGAAGAAAGGACTAGACATCAATTGTAAGAAGACAGAATGTATGGTTGTCAGCAAGAGGAAGAGGCCAAGTAAAGGAAAGAGAGAAGAAAGGACTAAACATCAATTGTAAGAAGACAGAATGTATGGTTGTCAGCAAGAGGAAGAGGCCAAGTAAAGGAAAGAGAGAAGAAAGGACTAGACATCAATTGTAAGAAGACAGAATGTATGGTTGTCAGCAAGAGGAAGAGGCCAAGTAAAGGAAAGAGAGAAGAAAGGACTAAACATCAATTGTAAGAAGACAGAATGTATGGTTGTCAGCGAGAGGAAGAGGCCAAGTAAAGGAAAGAGAGAAGAAAGGACTAGACATCAATTGTAAGAAGACAGAATATATGGTTGTCAGCAAGAGGAAGAGGCCAAGTAAAGGAAAGAGAGAAGAAAGGACTAAACATCAATTGTAAGAAGACAGAATGTATGGTTGTCAGCAAGAGGAAGAGGCCAAGTAAAGGAAAGAGAGAAGAAAGGACTAAACATCAATTGTAAGAAGACAGAATGTATGGTTGTCAGCAAGAGGAAGAGGCCAAGTAAAGGAAAGAGAGAAGAAAGGACTAAACATCAATTGTAAGAAGACAGAATGTATGGTTGTCAGCAAGAGGAAGAGGCCAAGTAAAGGAAAGAGAGAAGAAAGGACTAAACATCAATTGTAAGAAGACAGAATGTATGGTTGTCAGCAAGAGGAAGAGGCCAAGTAAAGGAAAGAGCGAAGAAAGACTAAACATAAATTGTATGAAGACAGAAGCTATGGTTGTCAGCAAGGGGGACAGGCTAAGTAAAGGAAAGCGGGAAGAAAGGACTAAACATCAATTGTAAGAAGATAGAATAGATGGTTGTCAGCAAGAGGAAAATATCAAGGAAAGCGAGAAGAAATGTCTAAATATCAATTGGAAGAATAAAGAATATATGATTGTCAGCCAGTGCAAAGCCCCAAAATTGATATACAATTTGCAGATGCCAAAATCAAACAATATAGATGTTTATATAGCTATGATGGGTTTTTTTTAAGTCGAAAGCGCATTTTTGTACTCCAGATGTTAAGCAAAGTACTATGGAACTGAATATTTTATTTTGTATCAAAGAAAAGTCTAATGAATAGCTATGTTATATTATTTCTCTCATATGGTACGGAATGCTGGATAATTTCTTTAGAGACGAAGAAATGACTTCAAGCAAAGTGATGTAGTTGTACAGAAGTCTGCTGAGAATACCTTGGATGGATTTTGTAAGGAACGAATAAATATTAATTAAAATAGGAATGAAAACTATACGTACTCAGAATCTGAAAGATATTCGTGAAATTTCTTGAATAATTAATGAAGTAATTGGGTTTGAAGTATGTGATATTCACAGGTGATATTGAAAGCTAAATAGAGAATGATAGCTGGTTACCTACCTGACCATTTTGTGTAAATGTTTGGCGGAATTTGACACTGACAAAAAACAAACCTTGCTACGAACTACATTGAATAGGAAGTTTTGGAGAGCCATAATTGCCTACGGCCTGAAGGTACATACAAAAAGATGAAGACGTAAGAATGACATTTATTTAATCATTTACGGATTGAAATAGAGGAATGAAGTTGGAGATTTACTGGCTGTCAGTGTTTCAATTTCAGATCTAAGTAGATCATATTTTAAATAAATATTTTACTTTCATGTTATTTTTTAACTACATACAGAAGAATTATATTTTATATTGTTCGGACAGTTGTCCTCATTTTTATTACAAGATTCACAACGTTTCCGTTGTTCGCTCCCAACTTCTTCAGGTGTTTATAATTTCAAAGCCTTTATTTCACCCACTGTTCCACGTGGCATACCACATTCGGATGTCTCAGCCATCTTCATTTAAGTCAACAAGTTTTTGTTCACCACTGCAGTAGCTAGGTATTGAACTCATAACTCTTTTAATCAATTAACTGGATCCAAACAATGTAAATAATTACCATACCTCATCTCAGAAATATAGACAGAATTGTATTTTATTTTTTTAGTTATCAGCCCATTGAATTTTGTTTTGATTTTGATTTTTACGACTTACCAACTTTTTGCTGGTGATTTAAAGATAAATAATATTTTTAGATTTTGTGTTTGTTTTGATCAAGCTGACAAACGCACTGATACATAAGGGGGCTACTGGGAGTGAAAGATAATAAAAAGAATTTAGAAGGAACGAGAAATACAATCAACTCCAGTTCAAAAGAACGGGGAGAAGTGTAAACCGGGCGATAAGCGAACCTATCTACTCCTGTTGAAGAAAAATAAAAAAAATAAATAAAATTTCTGAGTTTAGGCGACGACGTTAGAAGTATAGAGCTGAAATGTACTTTTGAAGGAACCAGAAACTTGTACGAATGGAAGATTTTTTAAAGATAATTTAGTGATAAAAGTTATACTAATTAACCCATAGCTGGGGGAAGAAGAGGAAGTGAATAAAACCAACCCGACTGGAATTGTTTCTCCGATTAAAAATTCTGAGACGACATCCATTACACCTCCCACACATCCACCTGGTATTGTTAAGCGGTCACTTATCCAGGAATTGACCGAGATCTATAGATAATCAAATAATTTGTATCTGCCCTGCGTTCTCTGAAAGAATGACTGAAGAATGGCGTGTTTAACACCCAGAAAACGATATGATGCTTTGTTTTCTGGGAAGCAGAATAATTTGTTTCGGGTTTTTCATTCGGTCTAGGTTTAATCCTTTTTTTTTGTTATATAATCAGTCGTTTTGTTTTTATATTTTTTGATTTCATGCGTGCCTTCTTCGTTTTTTGCTGAATAATATTGTCATAATTTTGATAGGAAATTTTTGTAATTCTCAATTCAACTCTTCCCTTTTAGAAGTTATTAATTCCTTTTTATGTTATTTACATACCTTTTTCGTTTGTTTTTCGATTCTGCCTTTGATCTTTTGCATTTCTCCCATCCAGTTTTCATTCTTTTTATCCATTTATGCATCTTCTTATGCTTTCTGTCCGCGTGCTTGATCGTGTCTTTCCGCTGTTTGTGTTTCATCAATCTAGCCTTTATGCATATATATATATAATTTTATCTCTTCAAACGTGATTATTAGTGGATACTCGTATTTGAAATAGACACCCCGTTTTCAGATTTTATTTTAAACAGTGTGTTTTACGTCCATCCGTCTGCATATTCGAGAAATGTTAAGAAATAAACTGACTGAGATCGAACCCGAGTCGTTCCTTTACAGAAGAAAACACCATTTGATCCGGCGTTATTTACCACACGGCTAGAAGATGGTCAAAGGTCAGAAAGGCTCTATTCTCCCTCTTAAGAAACCGCACTTCTTCATTAAAATGTCTTTCTCGAAAGCCCATAAAAATGTTGGATTAAAAATGAATCTATTAATTCTTTTAAAATTGGTTTTTATACACTTTGAATGCAAAACTGAGTAGATATATGTCGCTCTTTGTAGACGCGCGATAAAACGCCTGATCAAACGGAGGTTTCTCTTATAAAGTGGGGCGCATCTCTGCTGAAGAACATATTTTCTTTATTAAGATTTCCGGAATACGCAGGCCCAGAAACGTAACTCCTACTTTTTGAATTAAAAATAAATTTTGCGGCGTCTTATTCAAATACGAATATCCACTATGATAACGTTTGATTTAATAAAAAAAATGTTTGATTAATATATATATATATATATATATATATGTGTGTGTGTGTGTGTGTGTGTGTGTGTGTGTGTGTATGTATATAGCATATTTTCATTCAAGCATGTTTGGTTAAATAGTTTAAACGCATTATATCTATTTATTTTAGTTTTAATCCTATAAAGTTCATGAATTCATTTTTTGGTGTCTTAATAAACTGTGTAAAAGCAAACTCTTCAACAAGAAAGATTTTCTATACTGAATTAAAAAAAATACTAAACAAAACCTCAATGATAATGGCTTTCCGAATTACATTGTTGATGAACAAATTAGACGAGCCATTGAAAATATTAACATAAATAAAAATGATAATACTTCTTCAAATAACTCTAAACATATCAAATTACTATACCGTATTCAAATGCATCTATATATATAACAGAGGATGTCTGTCAGTGTGATACCATTTCACTCAAGATCCATCCAAACGATTTTGACCAAACTTGGTACATACATTGTACAATGTAAGAGACAGGTTTTTTTAAAAAATCAATAATCGATAAAGCCGATTAAAAATCGATAAATTCAACTTTTTTCTCACGGTTTCTTTCAAACTCGGTATGTAGGTTACTTACATCATGACGAGCGTAACAACATCTCATTTTTATTTCTACGCCATCAGTATGGTTTATGCTCAATTCAATGGGAGTTCCTCACTGCGCCTTCTTGATCTAAAGTTTTCGACCGACTTGAAGTGGAAAACATACATTGAATAGATAGCTGCATCTACAGCAAAGAAAGTTGCCACATTGTGTCGCGCCAGGAGTTTTTTCTCGTGATAGTCGATCTGTCACATTTACATATCAACCATTCATCCGTACATTGAATACTGCTGCCATATCTGGTCTGCTGACCCGTCTGTTCATCTCGAGGCTCTCGACAAAATCCAAAGAAGGATCTGCAATGTAATCGATCCTGACATGGCATCTCGACTTCAGTCACTTTATCACAGGCCTAATAAGGTTTACCTCTGTCTTTTCTACAAATATTTTCATGGCAACTACTCTGATTACTTTTTTCCTTAGTGCTCTGACTACATGAATTTAAGCGTGCTACCAGATTGGCATCTAGGTCCCCACCACGTTTTACTGTTGAAATAGTTAAATGTAACCGCCACTTCTAATCCAAAAGTTTCTTTTGGCGGACTCCCTGCCTGTAGAATTCACTTCCATCTCTAACCAGCTAATTTTGCTGGTGCCCCGCCGACATGAATTTAAGCATGCTACTAGGTTGGCATCTAGGTCCCAACCCTTTACTTTCAAAACAGTTAAATGTAACCGCCTCTTCTACTCCAACAGCTTCTACTCTCGCACTGCGAGACAGTGGAACACCCTTCTTCTTACTTGCTTCCCTAATAATTATAATCTTCAAAAATTTAAATGTAATGTCTATCGACATCTTCCGTTGTTTTATCCCCGTTCTTCTTTAATCCTCCTCCGTTTCTCTTTGTCATTTACTCAGTCTTTTTCCTTAATTATACTATCTGTAGTCCCTTGCATACTAGTACACTGTCGCATTGCTTGGAGTGAAATATATATATATATATATATATATACATTACCAAGATCTGCATCCACTAACGAGATCTAGTTTCTTCATCGTCACCGAGGCCCGTTGGTACAGTTCGAAACAGTCCGGGTTGAATATCGGTAGTCGATACACACACTGCTGATGAGTCCCAAAATAGGACGAAACTGCCTTCCAGTGTTTTCTACATTATGTTGAGAATTCTTCTAGACTCGATGAATTAAGATATATATATATATATATATATATATATATATATATATATATATATATACACATCCAACACCATCACTTGATAAGACACCAGAAGTGTTGAAACAAAATGGCGATTTTTGTAGCGAATTTCTAACATATTTATGTTATAATTTTCGAATAATATATATATATATATATATATATGCGTGTGTGTGTGTTTTTATTAATGTCTTTTTGTTTGTTTTTGAAACAATTTTTGTACTTTGCCGTTGAAAACTTGAATATAAATCGTTTAATATCTGAGTACTTTTGGTTTTCATAAGCCATTGTCAAAGAGCGTTGTTAATAAAGCTGTGTCTGTAAGTATGCATTGTTTTTGTGCAATGTCAGACATTATTAACAAAACACTTTGATAATGTCTCATGATATGATGATAATGAGTTAATTTTCTTTTCTATATTCCAGATCATTATTTTAGTTTCTCGTCGAAAATTTTAATATAACTTATCCAATTTGTTGTTTATTTCTATAATGAATACACTTTTCTCTGTAAATTCATCAATGAAGTCTTCATTCGCGTGATAATGTTGCTCAATATTTCGCATTGACTCGAGGAATACTCTAAATAGAGTAATACAAGAAAAACAAACCCACTTAAATATTTGTCCTATCCAAAATGCAAGCGTAAATAAATTAAACATGTTGAAAAAATATTCCTCTGTATTTTATCATATTTTTATTTATCTTAATATTTATGTTTTATTCGTTTTTTTTTTAATTATATTTCATTTTCGTTATCCAAAAAGAAATTTGTTGGCTTTATGTGATTTTAACATTAAATAATCCTCTTCAATAAACCGACTGACTTGTCAATCATTTTTATTGTAAATAAGCAATAATCAAATTGATGAGTGCAATTTTAAAATTATTTTTAATGTATGAAACAACAGTTAATCTCCCTTTAAATTTCTATGTTTGGCTTTTTTGATAAAAATGAGCGAAGTGAATGCTTCCGTTTTCTATTTTTTCACACCGAGTAACTCCTTTATGTCTTAGTGGTTTTACTCCCTTACATAGCGTGAATTCGATTTAAACAGCTACTTTGCATGAGCTATTCGCTATGGTAAAGAATTTATGCGCAATACTAAATTAGCAACAAAGTCTCATCAATTTACAGTTGAATTGACGGACTGTGACCGTAAGTTCTATGGTAACAGTTTTTTCTCGTACTTCTCGCTTGTGCCACTCTTTTCCGTTTTCATGCTTTCCAGCCAACTTTGATCTTCAAAAATGTAAATGCAACGTCAATCGTTATCTACTCTTTTCCCAATTGTTCTTCTATTGTTCTTGTTCTTTAATAATGTTTGTTTTTCGTATTCTTTTACACCTATAAACCCATTGTATCTTAGTGGCTTTATTGCCTTACAAGACCTTCAATGTTGTAAATCAATCTCATATTTTGGAACGTATTTACTTGAAAATTTTTATATTAACGATTAATTTATTTTGTGTATCCTTTTATGATTGCTGCCTCCGATTTCGAAAAGCACGATGCACTGTAACAGCCGTATTTGTTTTCGCGAACTCAAAAACGCAGAACGCCTTTTACTGAGAAGCCGCCATTCCGAGGTAAACAAACAACTGAACGTTGCCGGAGATAGGACGCGGCTACAACACCCTTGTCGAAGATATTCAAAACTAAAAAAATTCCTCTTTCAAATGGTTAATGACTCATTTCATGACGATGCTTGAGAACTGAAGCATTGAGTCATGAAATCGATACATTCTTTTTTAATAACCCTGTATATATATATATATATATATATATATATATATATATATATATATATATATATATATATATCGTTGTGGAAGAGATTCAGTGTGGCTTCTGCATTTGGATCCACCCTATGATTACAAAAGCCAAGCTGATGATGATGCTGATGATATATATATATATATATATATATATATATATATATATATATATATATATATATATATATAACAAATGGTGAGTTTTTCACAAAGTCTGATTTGACTAAACATATTTTTCGAAAACTTGAAAAAATACAATAAACATAGAGAGATAAAATCGATTGAATTTATCAATGCTTTTATATATATATATATATGTGTGTGTGTGTGTGTGTGTGTGTGTGTGTGTGTGTGTGTGTGTCTATGTGTGTGTGTATTCATTTTGATCATATATACATCAGATATGGATTGGAATCCGACAGAATTTATATAAGTATGACTATGCCTATATACATTCAAAGGCCAATTATTTGTTGTTGTTTTTTTTTTTAATCGATATCACCCCTTGCAACGCAGTAAAGCCACTAAGACACAAAGGGTTATAAGGTGTGAAAGAATTAAGTACAGAAACATTAATAATGAAGAGAACGTCAAAAGAGAAATCAGGAGGAAAGTAGATAGCGATTAAAATTGAATTTAAACTTTTGAAAGTTAAAGTTGGCTACAAAGCGGGAAACTGGATGTGCAAGAAAAGATATTGTTATTTTATTTTTATTAATCGGAGACAATGTTGTAATTTAACTAATTAAATATAGAGCCATAAAAAGAAACCTTCATCTACGCAACAAATTTTTTCTCTTTTTTCTTTCCTTCAAAAAACCCGCAGTAATATATCCCAGACACTCAATCAATGCTTAAAGCATTTCGCATTTTAAACACAACATTACCAACACAGGATTATTGTTTTTTGTCTGTCAAAGAAAACACAATATTTAGAAAACTAATTTCAAGTTTGTCTTAGTTTTCCCCTTTTTCATTTACTGACAAGTAGAAGAGAGGGTTTGCCGTTAAATTGATGTTTACTGACAGTTTCCAGTATTGTTTCAAACGAAAAACTAATATTGACGATTTTAATTAGGTTCTCCATAAGAATTATAAGACGGTAAAGTAAGTGATTGACTGGAACATCCTTTCACGAAAAATACGTAATCATGTTACTTGCTACATTTAACCAGACATTACAATTGCCAATAGATAAAATAATGCCAGCCACGGACTATTTCCAATTATGGCGGTCAAGGTGGCCTGCAGTAGGGCGGATTTCTTTCCTTCCGATTTTTAGTATCAACTGAAAGGAAAGGCGCCAAGATTACCGTTGATTTCCCTTCACATTTGTCTGGCGTATATAAGAAGAAATAAGAATCACAAGTAATTTTTGATGTGTTTTTTTCTGTTTATTATTGATTAAATTTTCCCGGAATATTTATGTGTAGTGTGTGTGTGTGAGTGTATAATGGCCGGCCACTAGCGTTATGAGCACACGTCTGCTACGGCGGCTAGCCAATCCCTGTTGCAATCGCCTGCACAGGCACGTTTGTTCAGTACCCACAGAATCTTCCTGCTACCAGCAACTATTCTGAGAGGGCGATACTTATGCTTACAGCTTCTGTGATGAAGACCATAATCTGTTATGATCTGCAGTTTGAACAACGCCAGTACGTTCGAAAACTCGGTCATGATGACTTGTAACTTCGTGTTCACACAACTAATCGAGCTTTCCGAACAGTTGCATCTAACTATTTTCATTCACATTCACCGTGGTATTGTTTTCAGGCACTTTACAAAGGTACCTCACGGCGGGACCACCACCCGCAAAAAAAAAATCGATAACATCAAGTTATTTCCTTGACGAATCGATTACGGTGAGTTTTTGGTTTCATGTTTGAAAACCGAACGTTATAACCACTCAATCAAGCTCTCGCTCTCTCTCTCTCAGACACACATACATACACACACACACACACACACATATATATATATATATATATATATATATATATATATATATATATATATGTATATTAAGACATTTTTTATGTTTATACTTTCTTTTTTTTTAATAAATACAAATATTTAAGTAAATGCTCTGTTTATAATAAACAGTATTAACAACATTTACCAGACTGAATGTCCGAGGAATTTTCATATAAAATATGCGTCTTCCGACAGGAATCGAACCTGTATCCTATACAGACCTGTCATTTTACTGTTTTCTTATCGACCTTGCTAACTGAAACGCTCCACTGTAGCTCAATCGGTAAAAGCACGTCAGGTTATATGACGGTTCCGTATAGGCTACAGGTACGATTCCTATCGGAGGACGCATATTTTCTATGAAGATTTCTCGGATATTCAGCCCGGTAAATGTTGTTAATATTGTTTATTATAAACAGAGCATTTACTTAAATATTTGTATCTATTAAAAAAAAAAAAAATGAACGTATAAATATAAAAAAAATTTCTTAAAGTAATTGGCCGACTTTGTCCATTTCATAATATATATATATATATATATATATATATATATATATATATATATATATATATATATATATACATCGGGTTAGTCAAAAAAATGAAACCATCTCATTTCGCAATATATTAATAAGGAAAATCAATAGAAAATTCCAGCCAAGTCAAAAGTATTCTAATCACAATCAACTTTTATTTCCTTTCTTCAATCTGGCCACCACCTGCAGAACGGGCAGTATCAATGCTGAGTTGACCACTGTTGTTATTCCATGTTTAAGGTTATCGGAGTTAGTGGGTAGCGTTGGAACATAAACGCGATCTTTTACGTATCCCCACAAGAAAAAATCACACACAGTGAGGTCTGAGATCTTATAGGCCTAGCACAGAGAGCAAGGTCTTGGTAGCTACCTAATCGAGGCGCAGCCTTTAAAGTTTCAAATGTAGACGTCTTCTTAGCACACGCTAGATAGTAGATTGAGAGATCGCAAGCTCGCGACTAGCTCGATTTGTGGACTTCCGTGGACACCCCTCAAACGCAGCACGGATTCTCGCCGCTTGCTCCTGGACTTTTTCCATTACGCAGACACCCAGTCTCCTGAAACTGTTTAAACCACTGTCGAATGTTCTTGGAAGAGGACGGATTAATGTCGAATTGCCTTCAAAAAGCATGCTTCACCGTGACAACCGTATTTGTTTTCGCGAACTTGAAACCTTTTACTGAGAACTCGTTATACCAAGGTAAACAAACAACTGAACGTTGCCGGAGAAAGGACGCGGCTACAACATCCCTGTGACGCATTTCACTGACTCATTTCATGATGATGCGTCATGAAATCGATACATTCTTTTTTTAATAGCACTATATATATATATATATATATATATATATATATATATGACTATACCAGAATTGCTGATGGCTGCCATCCAAGAGGATGATGATGCTGATGATATATATATATATATATATATATATATATATATATATATATATATATATATACATATATATATATATATATATATAAAACAACTTTGGTGTGTTTTTCACAAAGTCTTATTTGACTAAACATATTTTTCGAAAACTTGAAAAAGTACAATAAAAATAGAGATAAAATCAATTGAATTTATCAATGCTGTTATATATATATATATATGTGTGTGTGTGTGTGTGTGTGTGTGTGTGTGTGTGTGTGTGTGTGTGTTGTGAATTCCGGGATGAAATCCGGTCTCAAAATGAATGACAATCGCAGGAATGAAATATAGCAAATAAATGTATTACGTAATAATACAATTGGTAATACGGTTAGTAGATCCAGAAATGCGGTTTGTAGCAATAATAATATATATACAGTCTGAGCAATTCAGTATTGAAGCATGACTTTTTTCTGAGTCTACGTGCTCGCAACTGTGACTCCTACAAAGCGGTTACCTCACTCTCTCACTGTATCACCGTCTGCCTTCCGGGTATTCACCGGCAGCAGTACAAGTACACACTGGGCGATTCCACTTGTACGAAAAAAGGCTGGAGCCCTTAACAGTGTGCATTCATTTTGATCATATATAGATCAGATATGGATTGGAATCCGACAGAATTTCATTTTATTAATGCCAACCTAATTAAAAAAGAACATAATTCTTTTTGAAGAAAGTACTTCGAGAGTCTGCTAATAACAATATTACCATCTTTAAACACAGGTCTAAAAATCATTACATCGCCAACTTTTATTGAATCTAACGTGTTTATGTAAAAGAAACGTTCCCAAATTAAAATGCGAAAACCACCAACAGTAATGCCTACTACACAAACACACCCACACATTTACATATATAGTTTATGATCTTAAACCTACATGAAAATACTAGCATTATTATACACTTACATACTAAAAGCATCATATGACTATTTACATTGTTGGGACTATTTTCCTTATTTTTAGTGTTACATTTACATCGTTTCGGCTGTTGTAATCCCCAGTCTGCTCCAGGTGATATTTTTTAGAATATTCAAACCGAACCCTTTATTTAGTCAACGGGGGTAGATTGTTCTAATTCCACGTAACATCACTTTGGGAATCTTAACTAACTGGCCTTTGTAACTTTTTGTTCTCTCCGCTGAAGCAAGTGACTGAACGCATAACTCTTGAGAGCAAATCAACCAATGCTTTATTCCAATGTGAGTGAATATGTCCACGTTAGTTAATTTTGGGAACCTATGACCTAAATGTCTCATTAACTATTTTTTAACTAATCCCATAATATTTTTTTCATTATGATATAAGCTCTGGTCGCAGAAAAAGCGGGACACGCCCTTCTCCGAGAAAGGAACCAGCACAGCTATTGGATAAAACATCAGTTTCAAATCCGATATCTCTCAGGGGCTCGTGACCTTCTTCGACAGAATCACTGACAAAGATGACAGAAACAGAATCCAACATGAACTGAATAAATTCTACAGACACAAATTCGTCAAGACCAGCCAAATTAAGGCAGTAATCGACAACAATCAACCCTAGCTGAGTACCCTTCAGGAGTCAATACTGAACAAAGGTCTCAACTTCGTAATAACCATCAAACGGATACTACACAGACATCATAGGCACAATCGAGGAAATATCCTTGAACATTCCACTGGCTGAGGCAGATGAGCTAAGATGGTAAGTGAGACAGATGCCGGAGCAAGGAAAACCTCCCAAATCAAACTACAGAAAAAAGGATAGGCTGGCAAGGAAAATCCTACAGAAGAATGAAGACATCATCAGACTACCAGCTGACAAAGGCAATGCAACAGTAGTGATAAACAAGACAAAATATACAGGGAAACTAAAAAATTAAAAATGGTAACTATAGAAAAGTAAAGAAAGACACAACAACGAAAACAGAAATAAACTGTCACAGATCCTAATCAAGGACTACCTCTCAAATAAGATAGAGGCATTTGTCACAAAGTTACAGCAAGATACCTTACATATACAGTCTCCCCCAAATTCCCAAAGACGATATTCCTCTCAGGCCAATTGTTAGCTGCCAAGGCTCAGCATGTCACCATCTGAGTCGCTTCCTTTAAATACAATTGATTCGTTAATAGAAAAATGTCGGAAACTTCGTGGAAATCATTAAAAAGTTCTCCTATTCAATCCAACCGGATGGCGAACCTGGACGTGGTGAGGATTGTTTGTTTCCCAATGTACCCACGGAGTAGGCACTCTCAGTAGTCAATGATAAACTGGCCCGGACTCATCTCTAGGAGAACGTACCAATATACCAATAGATAACCTGATAGAGATGCTGATTTCTGTACCCAAACATTTCGGAATGCAATCAGACATATATAAACAGAATGAAATTTTGACGATCAGCTCGCAATTACGACCAGCAATGACTAATATATACAGGGGATACGTCGAGGAAATAGCATCAAAATTAACATCACTAATCTCTATGATTGAGATACGCAGATGAGACCTTCATTCATTGGCACCACCAGACTGGACTAAGTGAATTCAATAAAACCATCGACAGATTTCACAACGGAGAAGGAAAACAACAGACTACCATTCTTGGGTGCACTAATATATCGAACAGAGCGTGGGTCCAAGACATCCGTATACCTCAAGCCAATATTCACCGGGCAAATTGGTGATATTCGACTCCCACTACATATATAGTGTAAAGAAATCGATCGACCGCTACCTACAACATCGAGATATGAGCAAGATATGGTCAGTACAAGCAATACGTGATAATGTAATGTTATAGTGTTATAGTCTATAATTAATAGACTCTCCCACATCTTTCACTGACTTGTGCCACATGATGCCCTCGTTGGGGGGGGGGAGGACTAAATATCGAGTTGGTCAGTCAGTCGACGGGCTGATCGGTTGAACTCTTTGCGGTCGGGCGGGAAGGAACCCGAAAGCGGCTACGCCGAAGGGCGGATTCACTTTCGGGGAGGTAAGCCGACACTGAACCCGTTTATACGGGTACAATGGGCATATTTTTGGCCGAGCACACGGGCTCGGAGATCACACGTTAAACCTGTCTTGTGGCACATGATGTCCTCGGGGGGGGGGAGGAACTAAATATCGAGTTGGTCAGTCAGTCGATGTGTGACGACCGTTAGTCGTATATTAAAGCATCAGCCACCACAACTAGATTTCTCTACGTCATTATTTATTATATCAAGTTCCTAAAGTTTTGTAGATCGTACCTATTTTAGGACCGACTTAGTGAAATACAAGCCTCCACTGTGAAACTACTCTACAACATATAACAATTACCCAGAAAATATTCCAGCAGGCCCCACTCCACAAACTGGGAAAGAAGGGCACAAGTCGCAAGTATACATACCCTATAGGAGGGGCTTATCGGAAAAGATCTGTGGTCCTTACGGTACCATTACAATCTTCAGGAGGGGATCGACACGGTGCGAATATCTCTTCCGAATAAAACAAATCATAGACGAGAACGTTACTAAGTACTCTGTGTACAGCATCTCGTAAAGCTGTGGCAAGAAATATAAAGGACAAACATGATAACCCCATAAGATCAAACGGCATGGACACCGTAATGTCGGAAAAGAAGAGGAAATAGAATACAATAATAAAACAAAACGGAAAAGCATGATAACCCCATCAGATAAAACTGCATGGACACCGTAACGTCGGAACAGGAGAGGAAATAGAATACAATAATAGAAATATAAAAAAAAAACATGATAACCCCATCAGATAAAACTGCATGGACACTGTAAGTTCGGAACAGTAGAGGAAAAAGAATACAATAATAGAAATATAAAGGAAAAACTTGATAAACAGATGAGATAAAACTGCATGGACACCGTAATGTCGAAACAGTAGAATAAATAGAATACAATAATATAAATATGAAGGAAAAACATGATAACCCCATCAGATAAAACTGCATGGACACCGTTAGGTCAGAACAGTAGAGTAAATAGAATACAATAATAGTAATATAAAGGAAAAACATGATAACCCCATCAGATAAAACTGCATGGACACCGTTAGGTCGAAATACTAGATTAAATAGAATGCAATAATAGAAATATAAAGGAAAACATGATATACCCATCAGATAAAACTGCATGGACACCGTAATTTCGGAACAGGAGAGGAAATAGAATACAATAATAGAAATATAAAAGAAAAACATGATATACCCAGAAGATAAAACTGCATGGACACCGTTAGGTCGGAACAGTAGGGTAAATAGAATACAATAATAGAAATAAAAAGGAAAAACATGATAACCCCATGAGATAAAACTGCATGGACACCGTTAGGTCGGAACAGTAGAGTAAATAGAATACAATAATAGAAATATAAAGGACAAACATGATAACCCCATGAGATAAAACTGCATGGAAACCGTTATGTCGGAACAGTAGAGTAAATAGAATACAATAATAGAAATATAAAAGAAAAACATGATATACCCAGAAGATAAAACTGCATGGACACCGTTAGGTCGGAATCGTAGAGTAAATAGAATACAATAATAGAAATGTAAACGAAAAACATGATAACCACATAGGATAAAACTGCATGGACACCGAAATTTCGGAACAGGAGAGGAAATAGAATACAATAATAGAAATATAAACGAAAAACATGATAACCCCATGAGATAAAACTGCATGGAAACCGCAACGTCGGAACAGGAGAGGAAAAATGAATAAAATAATAGAAATATAAAAAAAAAAACATGATAACCCCATCAGATAAAACTTCATGGACACCGTTAGGTCGAAACAGTAGAGTAAATATAATACATTAATAGAAATATAAATGAAAAACATGATATACCCAGAAGATAAAACTGCATGGACACCGTTAGGTCGGAACAGTAGAGTAAATATAATACAATAATAGAAATATAAAGGAAAAACACATTAACCCCACAGGATAAAACTACATGGACACCGTAATTTCGGAACAGCAGAGGAAATAGTATTCAATAATAGAAATAAAAAGGAAAAACTTGATAAACCTATGAGATAAAACTGCATGGACACCGTTAGTTCGGAACAGTAGAGTAAATAGAGTACAATAATAGAAATATAAAGGAAAAACAGGATAACCATATCAGATAAAACTGCATAGACACCGTTAGGTCGGAATAGTAGAGGAAATAGAATACAATAATAGAAATATAAAGGAAAAACATGATAACCGCATTGGATAAAACTGCATGGACACCGTAATTTCGGAACAGGAGAGGAAATAGAATACAATAATAGAAATATAAACGAAAAACATGATAACCCAATGAGATAAAACTGCATGGACAGCGTAACGTCGGAACAGGAGAGGAAAAATGAATATAATAATAGAAATATAAAGGACAAACATGATAACCCCATGAGATAAAACTGCATGGACACTGTTAGTTCAAAACACTAGAGTAAATAGAATACAATAATAGAAATATAAAGGAAAAACTTGATTAACCCATGAGATAAAACTGCATGGACACCGTAATGTCGAAACAGGAGAGGAAATAGAATACAATAATAGAAATATAAAGGAAAAACAAGATAACCACATGAGATAAAACTGCATGGACACCGTTAGGTCGAAACAGCAGGGAAATAGAATACAATAATATAAATTTAAAGGAAAAACATGATAACCCCATCAGATAAAACTGCATGGACACCGTTAGTTCGGAACAATAGAGTAAATAGAATACAATAATAGTAATATAAAGAAAAAACGTGATATACCCATAAGATAAAACTGCATGGACACCGTTAGGTCGGAACAGTAGAGGAAATAGAATACAATAATAGAAATATAAAGGAAAAACATGATAACCCCATAAGATAAAACTGCATGGACACCGTAAAGCCTGAACAGTAGAGGAAATAGAATACAATAATAGAAATATAAAGGAAAAACTTGATAAACCCATGAGATAAAACTGCATGGACACCGTAATGTCGAAACAGGAGAGGAAATAGAATACAATAATAGAAATATAAAGGAAAAACATGATAACCCCATGAGATAAAACTGCATGGACACCGTTAGGTCGGAACAGTAGAGTAAATAGAATACAATAATAGTAATATAAAGGAAAAACATGATAATCCCAAAGGATAAAACTGCATGGACAGCGTAATTTCGGAACAGCAGAGGAAATAGAATACAATAATAGAAATATAAACGAAAAACATAATAACCCCATGAGATAAAACTGCATGGACACCGTAACGTCGGAACGGGAGAGGAAAAATGAATATAATAATAGAAATATAAAGGAAAAACATGATAACCCAATAAGATAAAACTGCATGGACACCGTAAAGTCGGAACAGTAGAGGAAATAGAATGCAATAATAGAAATATAAAGGAAAAACTTGATAAACCCATGAGATAAAACTGCATGGACACCGTAACGTCGGAACAGGAGAGGAGAAATGAATACAATAATATAAATATAAAGGAAAAACTTGATAAACCCATGAGATAAAACTGCATGGACTCCGTAATATCGAAACCGGAGAGTAAATAGAATACAATAATATAAATATAAAGGAAAAACATGATAACCCCATGAGATAAAACTGCATGGAGACCGTAATGTCAGAACAGGATAGGAAATAGTATACAGTAATAGAAATAAAAGGAAAAACATGATAACCCCATGAGATAAAACTGCATGGACACCGTAACGTCGGAACAGGAGTGGAAAAATGAATACAATAATAGAAAAAGAAAGGAAAAACATGATAACCCCATGAGATAAAACTGCATGGACACCGTTAGGTCGAAACAGTAGAGTTAATAGAATACAATAATAGAAATATAAAGGAAAACCATGATAACCCCATGAGATAAAACTGCATGGACTTCGTAATTTTGCAACAGGAGAGGAAATAGAATACAATAATATAAATATAAAGGAAAGACATGATAACCCCATGAGATAAAACTGCATGGACACCGTTATATCGGAACTGTAGAGTAAATAGAATACAATAATAGAAATATAAAAGAAAAACATGATAACCCCATGAGATAAAACTGCATGGACACCGTAATGTCAGAACAGGAGTGGAAATAGTATACAATAATAGAAATAAAAGGAAAAACATGATAACCCCATGAGATAAAACTGCATGGACACCGTAAGTACGGAACACAAGAGGAAATATAACGCAATAATTGAAATAAAAAGGAAAAACATAATAACATCATAAGATAAAACTGCATGGACACCGTTAGGTCGAAACAGTAGAGTAAATAGAATACAATAATATAAATATAAAGGAAAAACTTGATAACCCCATGAGATAAAACTGCATGGACACCGTTAGGTCGAAACAGTAGTGTAAATAGAATACAATAATAGAAATATAAAGGAAAAACACGATAACCCCATAGGATAAAACTGCATGGACACCGTAATTTCGGAACAGGAGAGGAAATAGAATACAATAATAGAAATATAAAAGAAAAACTTGATAACCTGTGAGATAAAAACTGCATGGACACCGTAATATCAGAACAGGAGAGGAAATAGTATACAATAATAGAAATAAAAGGAAAAACATGATAACCCCATGAGATAAAACTTCATGGAGACCGTAATTTCGGATCAGGAGACAAAATAGAATACAATAATATAAATATAAAGGAAAAACATGATAACCCCATGAGATAAAACTGCATGGACACCGTTAGGTCGAAACAGTAGAGTAAATAGAATACAATAATAGAAATATAAAGGAAAAACATGATAACCCCATCAGATAAAACTGCATGGACACCGTTAGGTCGGAACAGTAGAGTAAATAGTATACAATAATAGAAATATAAAGGAAAAACACGATAACCCCATAGGATAAAACTGCATGGACACCGTAATTTCGGAACAGGAGAGGAAATAGAATACAATAATAGAAATATAAAAGAAAAACATGATAACCCCATGAGATAAAACTGCATGGACACCGTAACGTCGGAACAGGAGAGGAAAAATTAATACAATAATAGAAATAAAAGAAAAATCATGATAACCCCATGAGATAAAACAGTATGGCCACCGTAAGGTCTGAACAGGAGAGGAAATAGAATATGATAATAGAATTAAAAGGAAAAACATGAAATACCCAGAAGATAAACCTGCATGGACACCGTAATGTCGGAACAGGAGAGGAAATAGAATACAATAATAGAAATAAAAGGAGAAACATGATAACCCCAGAAGATAAAACTGCATAGAAACCGTAAGTTCGTAACAGGAGAGGAAATAGAATACAATAATAGAAATTTAAAGGAAAGACTTGATAACCTCATGAGATAAAACTGCATAGACTTCGTAATTTCGGAACAGGAGAGGAAATAGAACACAATAATATAAATATAAATGAAAAAAATAATAACCCCATAAGATAAAACTGCATGGACACCGTAAGGTCGGAACAGAAGAGGAAATAGAATACAATAATAGAAATATAAAGGAAAAACTTGATGAACCCATCAGATAAATCTGCATGGACACCGTAAGGTCGGAATAGTAGAGGAAATAGAATACAAAAATAGAAATGTAAACGAAAAACATGATAACCACATAGGATAAAACTGCATGGACACCGAAATTTCGGAATAGGAGAGGAAATAGAATACAATAATAGAAATATAAACGAAAAACATGATAACCCCATGAGATAAAACGGCATGGACACCGTAAGGTCGGAACAGGGGAGGAAATAGAATACAATAATAGACATAAAAGGAAAACATGATAACCCCATATGATAAAACTGCATGGAGACCGTATGTTCGGAACACGAAAGGAAATTGAATACAATATTAGAAATATAAAGGAAAAACATGATGACCCCATGAGATAAAACTGCATGGACACCGTTAGGTCGAAACAGTAGAGTAAATAGAATAAAATTATAAAAATATAAAGGAAAAACATGATAACCCCATAAGATAAAACTGCATGGACACCGTTAGGTCGGAAGAGTAAAGTAAATATAATACAATAATAGAAATATAAAGGAAAAACACGATAACCCCATAGGATAAAACTACATGGACACCGTAATTTCGGAACAGCAGTGGAAATAGATTACAATAATAGAAATATAAACGAAAAACATAATAACCCTATGAGATAAAACTGCATGGACACCGTAAGATCGGAACAGTAAAGGAAATAGAATACAATAATAGAAATATAAAGGAAAAACTTGATAAACCCATGAGATAAAACTGCATGGACTCCGTAATGTCGAAACAGGAGAGTAAATAGGATACAATAATATAAATATAAAGGAAAAACATGATAACCCCATCAGATAAAACTGCATGGACACCGTTAGGTCGAAACAGTAGAGTAAATAGAATACAATAATAGAAATATAAAGGAAAAACTTGATAAACCCATGAGATAAAACTGCATGGACACCGTTATGTCGGAACAGTAGAGTAAATAGAATACAATAATAGAAATATAAAGGAAAAACACGATAGCCCCATAGGATAAAACTGCATGGACACCGTAATGTCGAAACAGGAGAGGAAATAGAATACAATAATAGAAATATAAACGAAAAACTTGATAACCCCATGAGATAAAACTGCATGGACACTGTAACGTCGGAACAGGAGAGGAAAAATGAATACAATAATAGAAAATTAAAGGAAAAACATGATAACCCCATGAGATAAAACTGCATGGACACCGTAAGGTAGAAACAGTAGAGGAAATATAATACAATAATAGAAATAGAAAGGAAAACCATGATAACCCCATGGGATAAAACTGCATGGACTTCGTAATTTCGGAACAGGAGAGGAAATAGAATACAATAATATAAATATAAAGGAAAAACATGATAACCCCATATGATAAAACTGCATGGAGACCGTATGTTCGGAACACGAAAGGAAATTGAATACAATATTAGAAATATAAAGGAAAAACATGATGACCCCATCAGATAAATCTGCATGGACACCGTAAGGTCGGAATAGTAGAGGAAATAGAATACAAAAATAGAAATGTAAACGAAAAACATGATAACCACATAGGATAAAACTGCATGGACACCGAAATTTCGGAACAGGAGAGGAAATAGAATACAATAATAGAAATATAAACGAAAAACATGATAACCCCATGAGATAAAACGGCATGGACACCGTAACGTCGGAACAGGAGAGGAAAAATGAATACAATAATAGAAATATAAACGAAAAACATGATAACCCCATGAGATAAAACGGCATGGACACCGTAAGGTCGGAACAGGGCAGGAAATAGAATACAATAATAGACATAAAAGGAAAACATGATAACCCCATATGATAAAACTGCATGGAGACCGTATGTTCGGAACACGAAACGAAATTGAATACAATATTAGAAATATAAAGGAAAAACATGATGATCCCATGAGATAAAACTGCATGGACACCGTAATTTTGGAACAGTAGAGGAAATAGAATACAATAATAGAAATATAAAAGAAAAAACTTGATAACCACTGAGATAAAAAATGCATGGACACCGTAATGTCAGAACAGGAGTGGAAATAGTATACAATAATAGAAATAAAAGGAAAACATGATAACCCCATGAGATAAAACTGCATGGACACCGTAAGTACGGAACACAAGAGGAAATATAACGCAATAATTGAAATAAAAAGGAAAAACATAATAACATCATAAGATAAAACTGCATGGACACCGTTAGGTCGAAACAGTAGAGTAAATAGAATACAATAATAGAAATATAAAGGAAAAACACGATAACCCCATAGGATAAAACTGCATGGACACCGTAATTTCGGAACAGGAGAGGAAATAGAATACAATAATAGAAATATAAACGAAAAACTTGATAACCCCATGAGATAAAACGGCATGGACACCGTAAGGTCGGAACAGGGCAGGAAATAGAATACAATAATAGAAATATAAACGAAAAACATGATAACCCCATCAGATAAAACTGCATGGACACCGTAAGGTCAGAACAGTAGAGGAAATAGAATACAATAATAGAAATATAAAGGAAAAACTTGATAAACCCATGAGATAAAACTTCATGGACTCTGTAATGTCGAAACAGGAGAGTAAATAGAATACAATAATTGAAATATAAAGGAAAAACATGATAACCCCATCAGATAAAACCGCATGGACACCGTTAGGTCGAAACAGTAGAGTAAATAGAATACAATAATATAAATATAAAGGAAAAACATGATAACCCCATAAGATAAAACTGCATGGACACCGTAATTTCGGAACAGCAGAGGAAATAGAATACAATAATAGAAATATAAACGAAAAACATGATAACCCCATCAGATAAAACTGCATGGACACCGTAAGGTCAGAACAGTAGAGGAAATAGAATACAATAATAGAAATATAAAGGAAAAACTTGATAAACCCATGAGATAAAACTTCATGGACTCTGTAATGTCGAAACAGGAGAGTAAATAGAATACAATAATTGAAATATAAAGGAAAAACATGATAACCCCATCAGATAAAACTGCATGGACACCGTTAGGTCGAAACAGTAGAGTAAATAGAATACAATAATAGAAATATAAAGGAAAAACATGATAACCCCATAAGATAAAACTGCATGGACACCGTAATTTCGGAACAGCAGAGGAAATAGAATACAATAATAGAAATATAAACGAAAAACATGATAACCCCATCAGATAAAACTGCATGGACACCGTAAGGTCAGAACAGTAGAGGAAATAGAATACAATAATAGAAATATAAAGGAAAAACTTGATAAACCCATGAGATAAAACTTCATGGACTCTGTAATGTCGAAACAGGAGAGTAAATAGAATACAATAATTGAAATATAAAGGAAAAACATGATAACCCCATCAGATAAAACTGCATGGACACCGTTAGGTCGAAACAGTAGAGTAAATAGAATACAATAATAGAAATATAAAGGAAAAACACGATAACCCCATAGGATAAAACTGCATGGACACCGTAATTTCCGAACAGTAGAGTAAATAGAATACAATAATAGAAATATAAAGGAAAGCTATGATAACCCCATGAGATAAAACTGCATGGACTTCGTAATTTCGGATCAGGAGACAAAATAGAATACAATAATATAAATATAAAGGAAAAACATTATAACCACATCAGATAAAACTGCATGGACACCGTTAGGTCGAAACAGTAGAGTAAATAGAATACAATAATAGAAATATAAAGGAAAAACATGATAACCCCATAAGATAAAACTGCATGGACACCGTAATTTCGGAACAGCAGAGGAAATAGAATACAATAATAGAAATATAAACGAAAAACATGATAACCCCATCAGATAAAACTGCATGGACACCGTAAGGTCAGAACAGTAGAGGAAATAGAATACAATAATAGAAATATAAAGGAAAAACTTGATAAACCCATGAGATAAAACTTCATGGACTCTGTAATGTCGAAACAGGAGAGTAAATAGAATACAATAATTGAAATATAAAGGAAAAACATGATAACCCCATCAGATAAAACTGCATGGACACCGTTAGGTCGAAACAGTAGAGTAAATAGAATACAATAATAGAAATATAAAGGAAAAACACGATAACCCGATAGGATAAAACTGCATGGACACCGTAATTTCCGAACAGTAGAGTAAATAGAATACAATAATAGAAATATAAAGGAAAGCTATGATAACCCCATGAGATAAAACTGCATGGACTTCGTAATTTCGGATCAGGAGACAAAATAGAATACAATAATATAAATATAAAGGAAAAACATTATAACCACATCAGATAAAACTGCATGGACACCGTTAGGTCGAAACAGTAGAGTAAATAGAATACAATAATAGAAATATAAAGGAAAAACATGATAACCCCATAAGATAAAACTGCATGGACACCGTTAGGTCGGAACAGTAGAGTAAATAGAATACAATAATAGAAATATAAAGGAAAAACATGATAACCCCATGAGATAAAACTGCATGGACACCGTTATGTCGGAACAGTAGAGTAAATAGAATACAATAATAGAAATATAAAGGAAAAACATGATAACCCCATCAGATAAAACTGCATGGACACCGTTAGGTCGGAACAGTAGAGTAAATAGTATACAATAATAGAAATATAAAGGAAAAACACGATAACCCCATAGGATAAAACTGCATGGACACCGTAATTTCGGAACAGGAGAGGAAATAGAATACAATAATAGAAATATAAAAGAAAAACATGATAACCCCATGAGATTAAACTGCATGGACACCGTAACGTCGGAACAGGAGAGGAAAAATTAATACAATAATAGAAATAAAAGAAAAATCATGATAACCCCATGAGATAAAACAGTATGGCCACCGTAAGGTCTGAACAGGAGAGGAAATAGAATATGATAATAGAAATAAAAGGAAAAACATGATAACTCCAGAAGATAAACCTGCATGGACACCGTAATGTCGGAACAGGAGAGGAAATAGAATACAATAAATGAAATATAAAGGAAAATCTTGATAACCCCTGAGATAAAAACTGCATGGACACCGTAATGTCAGAACAGGATAGGAAATAGTATACAATAATAGAAATAAAAGGAAAAACATGATAACCCCATGAGATAAAACTGCATGGACACCGTAAGTTCGGAACACGAGAGGAAATAGAATACAATAATAGAAATATAAAGGAAAAACATGATAACCCCATAAGATAAATCTGCATGAACACCGTAAGGTCGGAACACGAGAGTAAATAGAATATGATAATAGAAATAAAAGGAAGATTACCGCATTCTTTGGGATGAATTTTAATTAATAGACAGAGAGCATCACTGGAAATTACAAAAACGTAAATAATCAACGCATAGGCCACAATTATTTCTTAAGCCAGCCAAGCGTGGAAATGAATGTAATATGGGAACCAGTAAAACAGTGAGCTAGAGATGAACAACATTAACAAATGGGGCGGATTTTTTTTGAAATTGTAATATGAGCTCTGGTAAAAATATAGATGATAAGTTCCCAGTGGATAAATGTTTTGGTTCATTGGCGAAAAAAATGACTTGCCCGAACGATTTGTGAGTTCAATCTCTGGCTTCAAATTTACTTTGAAATTTTTCATGCAACAAAAACAGACTATCATTATTGTTTCATCCATGTAATGGTTGATATATTGAAAAGTAATTGTCATCTTTGATAATCGCTTATGTTAGCAAAATGCTTACATTAGATTCAAACATGTATCAATATGGTGATTTCCTTTCGTCTTTCAATGATAATTTTATTAAGCTTATCAAAAATATGAAAGGAACTTATTAAAATAAATAGAAAAAACTTGTGTATATTATTTAATGAAACATGCATTAATGAAAAGTTGCTGTTTAAATATACACAATTTATATATATATATATATATATATATATATATATATGATTTATCAAATCTTTTCTCATACAGTGTCAATTACGATGAACTGGTCATGTCTTGAGAATGTCTGATAACAAGATACCCATGATCCACGATAATCCAAGATAATGTACAGCCAGTTATATCAGGGCTTCAGAAATGTAGGACACCCATGACTAAGATACAAAGACAAGCTGAAGAACAACTTGTCAGCTGTGAATATACTACATAACACCTTTGGGCGCTTAGCCTTGGAGCGGGTAGAATGGAAATCAACGTGTTTTAGTGGACTCGACAGTTTTCAATCTGCTTGTCTGAATCATCTTCAAGAAGCGAGAGCAAGATCTAAAATGTCAGCCAATCCCACAGTCCTCATTCTTGCTCCTTATGTGGCCTTCTTTGTAAATCACTAGCGGGTTTTAAGTGCCAATCAAGATTATCGCACAAAATTTCATAACTGAAACAATTAAACTATCAGATCCTCATACGTCGAATATATATATATATGTGTGTCTGTATGTATATATGTATGTGTCTGTGTATTTACTCTATATACTCCCAGACATTTTCTGAATATACCCAGTAAAAATGCCGCTATCTTATGTAGTAAAAGATGATATTACCATTATAGACTTTCACTCTCACCGTTAATATTATAAAAATGCACTGCTTTGATGTTTCGTATCCCTTCAGGACGTGGACGATAACGACACTCATAACTTTTTCCTTGGTAATTCTTAGCTATGTTTTCTTTTCTTTTTTTTAAATATTCTTCCCACTCTCTAATCTAGTAGCCATTTGCACACGCTTGTTAAATAGGTTCTTCGCTGTTTCCTTCCATCTTGCATGAAATGTCATGTGAGTATCAAATTTTCCAAATTCTCTTACGTCCTCTTTTTTTATTCTATTTATGTGTCTTTCTTGTTTTCGTTTTCCTTAAAACTTTCTCATTGTTCACATGCTCAGTCTATTTTATTCGCAGCATCTGTCCGTAGAAGCAAATCCATGTTGTTTCAAGTCTTCTCTTCATCTGTGAGGATATTGTCCAGTATTCACTGCCATATAAGAGAACTTATATCACACAGAAGTTCAGCACTATTTTCTCCACTATTTTTCTTTTTTATAATAAATATTTCCCATTTCTTAATATTTTGTACTTTTAATATATTATAAACTAATTAATACCTCTTATTTTATTTGTCTTATAAACTATCACGACGTTAGACCGTTGGACCGTCTGCTTTTCTTCATTTGTTTGTATTCTCATTCCCCATGAAGTGGGGGCGGAATTAGTTTCAATTTCTCCTTCCTAGTGAATTCATACTTTGTGTTGTCTCCTACCGCTGACGCAAAATACACGAAATGTTTCCAGTTTCTTAATATGAATGCAAAATTGCAAAGAATATACTATCTTTTTATAACCAATTCCGTGTGATGCGCATGCTATTTTTTCTAATGTGTGGTGCACTGTAATACTGAGATGTCAGCCACTGAATATAATGTCAAATCTTGTCATCATGCCAATCTTTTCATTCCTCAAATGTTAAGATCGAACTGCGAGATTCTAAGTGTTCAGTATCAGGAATATGTTGTTAATCTAATTTACATATTGCGTGTGCACCATTTTCTATTATCTTTGCTGGTTTAAGGTATGAAACATCGGTTCTTGTCCGACTTACGGCTAAAATATCGGTGCACGTCCCATGTTACGGTTCTCGTCTGGCTTACGATTGAAACACCAGTTCACGTCCGACTTAAGTTTCTCGTCCGGTTTACGGTTACAACACCGGTTTTGGTGTTCTCAAGTGGTCACCCGTCTGGGTAAGGAACGTGTTCGATGTTGGTTAACTTCGGTGATCGGACGAGAACCGGTTTTTTCAAGCGGAAGCCGGAAGAGAACGAGAAAAACTTTATGTTTCCCGTCCGGCTTCAAGGCTGAAACACCGGTTTTCGTTCGACATTCTGGTTTTCTTCAGACTTCCGCTTGAAACACTGGTGACCGCCCAATTTAAGATTCCCGTCCGATTTACGGTTGAAAAACCGGTTCACGTTCGACTTTACGGCTCTCGACCGGATTTAAGATTTAAACACCGGTTTTTGTTTGACCTCTTGCTTCTCTTCTGCCTTCCGCCCGAAACACCGGTTCTTGTCCGACCACCGAAGTTAAGCAACATCGAACGTGTTGCGTACCTAAACGGGTGACCACTTGAGAACACCAAATGCTGTATGCTTGGCTGTTCGGATGCTATATATAGCGTCTATATATATATATATATATATATATATATATATATATGCTCAGATTGATGTGAAGCGCTTTTGGCAAACGTTGAATTCTAGTCTTCATTAGAGCATGTTTTTTTCTGGACCAACTCTTCTCCCTCCAGCTTTGGTTTGAATAGCAGGAGAGACTGGGTTCTATGGCCTTGGTTGGAAAGAAAGAATTGTCAATCTACTACAGGAAAAACTTCAAACGCCCTCTTCCAACATGTATTGAGTATGCTTGGAAGAGAATAAACATGAGAATCATATCTGAGATATTTTAGATGGACATTTAACCTTTTGCTTTGAACATTGTTGTAAGCAAAGAATGATAGATTCATCCTTTCAATTGTTCTCCAAAAAATGGAAATTACTTATGACTCAACCGAATACAAAGATATTTGGACAAAATACAAATCTGTATATATAAATATGAACAAACAATGAATGCGAGAACGTGGTTATCAACTTTAAATTTTGAACATTAATTTGTAGGGAATATTTATTGTATATCGATAATATCGCAGATTAACGACTTAAAAACACTTGTTCGTTAGAAGTATTGAAAATTATTATAATTTATCAAACTTAAATGTGTTTATCAATTGTAATTTTATGTTTTTATATATGGCATAATAAAAAATGTTGAAGTTGTTTATCTTCAAAAAGGCGGGAATAATGCTTTATTCAATGTAATGCACTTAATGATAAAGATTAATTGATAAAGTCAATTGTTTGCGGATTGCTGAACGAACACCACATCAACACACATATTACAAAGTACAAATATATACGATTCATTTTAGGTATACAAAAGCATTTACTTACATATATATTTTGTTGATACAAAGTTTTCTGATGTTTTTTGACAACATTTTTTATATTTTGAAGAAAAGTGTGTTGTAATATCGATCCTCCTATATGGCAGGGAATTCTAGATAAATTCTTCACAAAGATTGTGATGTTTTCACTTTCGCATCGCCCTCTACAGTCACAGATGTCGATACCCCAGCCAAGCAGACAAGTAGGATGCTATCTATGGTCAACCCTGACGACGGGGCCTACGTAACTTCACAGATGATGTGGAAACTTGTGTCAACAGCGATGTATTTCTATAGAAGGATGTTGGGAATAACATGGAAGAAACACGCGAGAAACGAGCAAGTTTGGGAGAAAATAGGAAAAAAATGTTCATTTGAATCAGGTAGAGAAAGTAGAAATTTCTGGATCGGATAATGATGAAAGACGCCATGGAAAATTTGACACACACAGATTGAAGGAAAGTGGGAAGTGGGCAGATCTTGCTTAGTACTTCAAAGGATAACAAGTTATGTAGGGCCATGGACGACCACATCTTGAAGATACGCATAAAAGATTTTATCAGTATATTTATCCTTGTTACTAAAATTTCGACGGTTGTATCTTCCAGCCTTCTTCAATTGACCGTCTTTTTTATTTATTTTTTTTCTTACGGCCGTATCACGTGGAAACACCAGTTCCAGAACGATCAGCGAAGTTAAACTGTACCTTAATAGGTTGCCGTTTGCTTATTCCAGGTGCTTTAAGCGTGAATGTTCAGGTGGTGTAATGTATAATGGCTTGAAAATCTTAAACGGGTTCGTTATTTGCGCGCAAATACCCTTGGGAAAGGTATGAATCCGCCTCATCTCTACCCAGCTAAAGGTTGATTGGTAAGTCATCTATTAATAAATCATTATTAACTCCCAAAAATTCTTACATACTAAAAATAATTGTTGGCTTTAAATAAGCTTCAAAGGGTTGATAAGCTGTAAAAAACGAATAAATCAATCAATTTGAAGCCTTCTAGGAATTTAGAGATGTTATTGAGAAGTTCTCGACTAGACTCAATTCCTCGACTCTGGTTAAATAAGAAAGTGTTTCTTGAGTGAATCGAGGGTATTTCGTACCCTTCCTGTATATTCTGATGAATGAAAGCATGAATACCTATCTAAGAAAGCATTGATCTACCATTTTCCTAAAGTATAGCTCTGGCATAGACTCTACAAAACTTCGGCTGCGTTCTCTTAGAACTGGTGCTTTAAATGCTGGCGAAAGTAAAAACTTGATGATCTAACAAATTTCATAAGTCCTCAATGGGATTGGAATCTGATGAGTTTGATGGCAGGAAAATAACACTATAAAATATTCATGTTCTTGAAATAACAATTATTGCAGTATGGTAGGGCGCAGTGATGCTGAAAGATGTCAATGTCATCGTAGAAAACGTTTGCCATGAAAGGGTGTGCGTGGTTTTCAGTGATATTGAGGTTACTGGTACGCGACAAAATACCTTCAACAGGGATAATACTTCCCTGCGTTTTGTTTTCCCAGAGTGCTGTCCCTTGCCATTGTTTCACCTCATCTTGGCCCATAAATGTTCAAGGATTCGCAAGTTATCGCTCCCATTCTTTAGATTAGGCTTTACTTTTCTTTCTTTCTATGTATCAGGCCCTTTCAGGACGTAGGCGATCATGGCTCTCCATCTCCCTTTATCCCTTGCAGCTCTCAAAAAGTTCCTTCCCTCTGTCAACTTCATCATACTACGTTCTCTTATCTACTTCCTTAAGGCAGCGAGATATGTCATGCATTGTTTTCCCTTGTCTCTCTTTGACCTGTGAGTATCAGATTCTCCAAGCCCTCCTTCCTCATAATGTGTCCCAGGAACATCAGCAGCCCCCTCCTGATGTTAGATATAAGCCTCCTACTTGTTTGCATCCTCTTTTACACGCTCGGTCCATGATATCTTTAGCATCGTTCTGTAGAATCACATCTCCGTTGCCTCGAGTCTCTTTTTCGTCTTTGAGGAAATTGCCCAAAATTCGCTGCCGTAAAGAAGTTTACTTGCAATAACTTAAGAAAATAGGATGTAGCAGTAAGTCGATAGGTCGTAAGTGAAAAGAAATTCCACCAATTAGAGTTTTCTTATCGGCAATAAAGCGAATCTGGGCAAACGAGTGTCCGTGTTCTTGAAGATTCCGTAAAAGAACTATGAATTGAAATTTCGTATAATTTTTTTCCATGATAGTATATTCGTTATTTCGCTCTTCAGTTCTTAGTTATTTAGATCCACTATTGTAAATATTTCTTCTTTTATTAGGATAATTTTACATTCCAATTTTCTGGATAATTCACAGTTCTTCCTGGTGTATTTTCGCTATACCATATCACGACCGAAATGTGCATATACAAGTACCATATGTCGTTTAAATCTCTTCTTCAGTCAGCTGGTAACACTTATTCATAAAAACCTGGGTGTGGGCAAAGCAGGAAGACGTAAATAATTAAATAAAATACGACTGGAATGTTCTTTTTTGAAACGTGAAACTAGTTATGTAGCAACCACACGGCAGAAAAAAATCTGTATTTCATAAAGCAAATGAAAGAAAGGGCGTGCTTGATTTACATTCAACGAGAAATCTCTAAACATTTTAGACTCTTGACCCCTACATGTAATCCTTAAGCCCTCATCGATAGCTATCAATAGTAATAATATTTTATTCAAGGAAGAAATGACATTGAATTTTTTATTCAGAATTGTTTCTCGATTACTTTGAATATACGTTCTTTAGCGCTAGAGGGCGTCGTCAGTGATGTTCTGAATTGAATCATTGGGCAGTTTCGGGTCTTTCAAACATCATGCTACCTTCAACAAGTCGACTCCATCAGAGCTGATCAGTCTCTGATGCGCGCCCTCATAAATTAACAGCCTGCAGATACTGATTTATATTAGGCAAACCATAACCCGCTATCACGCATTTGATTGGAAGTTGACCAACAGCTACATTTAAGTTGTTTATGGGAGATTTTTTTCTTTTTCTTTTTTTTTTATGTGGATACTCATCGGATATCATCGGATAATCCGAAGGTAATTATATGTTATCCAATTTTTTTTCTCATCTCCCATCAAGTTTCGTCTCGCCAGCTGATAATTACTGTTATTAAAAGAAATGCAGCTATGAAATAATTAGAAATTTAGTGTTTTTACTATTAAAATAAATGAATTACGACTTATGCAGCGTAATATAATTATAATTATAAGATTTCTTATCACTTTACATGCTGTTATTCCTTTCACAGTTTGTAATATACTTCCAAAAGTAGACATGACTGCTTGAACAATAACCATTATTATTATTGTTATTATTATTATTAATAATATTATTATTATTATTATTATTATTATTTTCTTTGATTTCTGGCGTTTAAACATTTCTTTTCGGGTCCCGCCCAGGGACCTAAGTTTACAAATGGCATCATGACACTTTCCACTGACAAAAAAAAAATTACATAGATAAAGCCCTTCAAAAAATGTGTAGGCTGTACTTGTGAGAACAATTTTTTGTATCACTTTGAGGCATGGACTTCCAGGAATCCCTTCAATTAGTCTACTGCAATCTTTTCCAACCAGTGCTAGGCTCCAACTATAACAGAGATTGTTGATATTCCCATATGCCACATTTTTGAGATTTCTATTTCAAGGTCCTTGTATTTTGTCAACTTTTTGAATATCTTCAAAGATACATTGCAGTCAGCAAGGACTGCCATATCAATAATGAGGCACTTCTTTTTTTTTGTGGTCTTTAATAACAATCTCTGGGCGGTTCGCTTTGATTGTTCTGTCAGTGTGTAATGTGTAGTCCCATAGAATTGTAACAGGTCATATCTCCGTAACCGGATCTGGGTGGTGTTCATACCATTTTCTTTCAGTTTCCTTCCCGTAGAAGTTGCAGATTTTCCAGTGCAGATATTGGCCCACTCTGTCATGCCGGGTTTTATATTCAGTGCAACCTGACACAAGATGATCAATCGTTTCTGGATATTTATCACACAATCTGTATTTTGGGCTGGCACAATATTTTAGTATATGTGCTTGATAATTCCTAGTTAGCAAGCATTGGTCCTGTGCAGCAAGGATAAAACCTTCAGTTTCAGCTTTCAACCCTGCACACGACGTAGCCACTGATGGGTACGGATTTTGTTTACGTCAGCTTGTTTATTATTATTATTATTATTATTATTATTTCCTTTGATTTCTAGAGTATACTCATTTCTTTCCGGGTCCCAACCACAAACCCAAGATCAGAAATTGCAACATGACATTTTCCACTGAGAATTTTTTAAAACCTAAAATCACACACATTTTACATAGATAAAACCCTTCATAAGGTGTGAGCTGTTCTTTTGAGTACACATTTCGTATTTCTTTAAGTCTTGGGGTACCAGGAATCCCTTCAATGAGTCAATCAGAACCTTTTCCGATCAAACCGAGGGCTTCAAATACAATTAGAATTCTTGATGATTTCAATTTCGAGAACCTTGTACTATGTGTTATGGGACCTTACCCATAATAACATAATGGACTATTCCATAGGTAATAAATACAGTGCCTCAAGAGGAAGCAGGGAATTCAGTCGGAAGTCGGGCGACCGGCTGATCGGTTGAACTCTCTGCCTTCGGGCGGAAAGGAAGACGAAGGAGGCTACGCCGAAGGGCGGAGTCTCTTTCGGGGTGGTAGACCGGCCCTCAACCCGTTTATACGGGTTCAAAGGGCATATATTTGCCCGAGCCAACGGGCTTGGAAACATCACGGGCTCGGAAACCCCACGTTAAACCGGCCTTAGTGCCACATGATGTCCTCGTGGGGGGGGATGACTAAATACCGTTCCGTCTGAAGTCTGGAGTGAAGTCTGAAGTCTGGAGTGAAATCCGTCGGGAGTCTGTCAGTCAGTCAGAGCGACTCAGTCAGTCGAGTCAGAGGCCGTCCGAAACAGACTCGCGTTCAGACAATTACTACTAAACCTGATTGTTCGTACTAACACTTTCTACTTCTCTGTATATATTCCTGTTTGTAATATATCTTTGTTATTCCATATACGTGTTCGAGTTCTTCTTTATTGGTTCTACCTTGGATTATCAACATGGTACAAGGAACCATAACACTATGATAGTTTTCTGAAGATCTTCAAAGATACATTACAGTCTGCATGTCCGCCATGTCAATACAAAGGAATATTCTGTTTTAGTGGTCTCTGATCATCACGTCTGGGTGAATAACTTTAATTTTTCTGTCTGCGCGTATTGTATCGTTCCATAAATTGTTACAGGTCATATCTCTGTAATCGGTTCGAGGTGGTATCCATATCACTCTCTTGCAGTTTTCTAATGCAGATATTATTTCACTCCATCATGTTGGGTTTTATATTCAGTGGGTGCCAATACCGTGCAACCTGATACAAAATGATCCTTTATTTCTGGATATGTATCACAGAATCTGCATTTTTGGATAACAATTTTTTCAGTATGTGTGCTTGGTAATTTCTCTTTAGGAAGCATTAATCGTCTGCACCAAGTACAACCTCGAAAAAAGAACACCTTTGCAACTGCAAATCTTCTGCGGAAGTTTCTCCCTGAGGACGCCCGTCTTGATGGGGAACATGCAAGATTCTCAGCTGAAAGCGAAAACTGTAAGAAAGAAAATGAGAAATAAGTAAATAAAACTTAAAATAACCTGAGATTGCGTAATAAAGTTCCAGTTATCATTGGGGCGAACCTAATAACGTAGATGAATAAAATCGGGATAAAGCTTCGTATCCCATTGCTTCAGAAGTCCGCTTTGCCTGGTTTTGTCGTGCAAATATTCTCTGAAGGATGATATATTTTTAAAATCCATGATGCAGGATATCTGGCTGGAAACGACAAACCGAGCAAAACAAGATAATAATAATAATAATAATAATAATAATAATAATAATAATAATAATAATAATGAGAAGAAGAAGAAGAAGAAAAAGAATATTTTTATTGAACTGGTTCACCTGAGGAATGGGAAGGATATGTTTCAAAAGCACGGTCAAAGGTGTAGATATTTGGTTGAAAATGGGTGAGTTTTAGCCGTGAGTCACGACGCTTTTCAAGTTTCAGTCTGTTCCTCTGCTTGAATAGAATCGCATTTTCGTTGAATTTAGTTGGTTTTTAGCCCCAGGTAGTATTGACCCGCTTTTGTCCCGTGGGGCATTTATCGACCCTCTAGAGATCATTTAAATACATTGAATTAACTACGAAAATATATTTTTCTCCTTCTCTCTAAATTTACAATTCCGTAAAAATGTGTTCTTCCAAGAAATATTTGGTGTGTTTGTTTGTTTAACAACATATCAACTCCTTATGGGACATTTCTTTTGAGCTTTGGTACATTTTTTTTTCGAAAGATTTATTGCTTGCAATTATCTTCTAATGTATATTCATGTTTTGACTCCAGTTTTGGAGTCCACTATTTGCCCATAGATTAAACCCTATCAGGTGCTAAAACATCGAATCAAGTTGAACCTGGGAAAAACAGCATTTAAGAGGTGGTATCATGCTCCTCAAAACCTCCCAAAACCTTCCTACCGGATGTAGTTTATCGTCATACCTAGGACAATCAAAGAAGGATTATTTTTTTGAAATGGTGGAGATTTGAAAGTAAATGCATATGGAAATGAATATCTTCCGAATAGATAATTATTATAATTATCAATTCGAAATTAATTCATATATATATTCTTTCAAGATTTTCAGATCTAAAAACATTATAATGACTTCCTCGTGTACTTCTTTAAAAATGAGAGACTTTAGGGAAATTCGTTATTGTCTGCAGTGTTCATTGATTTTGGCCCTCTACTAGATCCTTTTGATTGTTAGCATTAGTGTGTTTCCCTCTGTTCTTGTTTTCCCATTTGGTTCCTTCGGAATGACAAACATTCGCAGATAAAATCGGATTGGATAGCGTTCTCGCGAGATCCGATTGTCTACCACTCTCGCGAGATTAGGAGTTCCTGTTTTCCTAAACCTATCATTTCAAATGGAGCCTCCATCTGAACCATCAATTACCACAATTTATAAAGACGTAGCTACTTTATATACAGAGGATATTATACTGAATTACATTATTTATTAGCATCTCCTATTTTGACCGCGTTATGAAGAATAAAGGTAAGTCTTTTGTTCATTATTTTTTCCGCGACATAAAATATGAATAACTTTGAAATGTATTCGAGTATTAACATACATTCTTAACCATACTTGTATGTATGTATATATAGATAGATAGATAGATAGATCGTTGCGTATACAGAGGCATACGCACATATAATCAAGGATATATATATATATATATATATATACACACACTTATATATATATATATCAAGGTGCAGGTATGCAGAAAATAGAAAAGAATACGTTGGGTGCATAATCCGGGGTTCCTTAGTATTTTTGTTTTTATTTTTAAGAAGACAGTGCTCCATACACCACAATTCAACTTAATTTTAATAATTATTTGGATGATTTCGGCTCTTGTTTTTGAAACATGAGAACTCTTATGTAGCAAAGGAATCATATTTTTAAACAAAAAATATTATTATAATATATTATATTATATATATATATATATATATATATATATATACCAGGTGTAACACCATAATTATCCATCCCGCAAAATGTTTAATATCTAAAAATCCACTAAACTAACTGAGTTTCTTCTTCCATGGTTTTCTGATAAGACGTTTACCCATCGTGACAAATTTTTTTCGTAAGAATCACTGGAAAACCCTTTTAGTTATTCAGCTAAAAAGAGAGCAGGTTAAAATTGTTTTATGCCTGCCCCACTGTCTTTCCAACTGAGAAATGGTGAGAGGAAAAAGATCATTCAAGCCTTCAGTAATGGTACCAATATTCATAATCTGGCTTTCATCTTCAAAGTCCAATCAAAAACCAGAACAAAGAGAACGGTGAAGAAAAATTAAAATAGAGTGAACAGTAGAGATAAAACAAGAGGTCACAACAGGAAGTGGGATCATTATTTCAACTTAGAGCTAAGGAGATCAATTAGAAAAGATCCAACTCAATCCATAAAACGTTTGACACGTGAAAGAGCAGTTTCAGCTATGACAGTCTAAAGAACAGTGAAAATAGACTTGAAAATGAAATCGTATGTGAAACGTGTGAGGCACCTTGTTACTCACGGATAGAAAGTTAGAATATTAGGGAGGGCGAGGATCATCTTGAATAAGTTTGAAAATGATCCTGGAACAATATATATATATATATATATATATATATATATATATATATATATATATATTTGAACTTAATTTCAATACTTCGTGATCTTCCGATCCTTAGCTATGATTAATTAATGATGAACATGTCATTTGCATGTATGATCGATTTCTTCATGATACTTCCGTTAAGCTTAGAGAGTAATTATACTTTCTTTTTGCTCAAAGTAGTGTTCAATAGTTATAAAAACCTTGGAGAATTCCAATAAGACATCTTTAATCATTCCTAAGATACAACGGTTCAGAGCTTAATCTCACAATTGAACAATTTTGCGGATACATGACTTGGACAATTTTGTTGTTACACTCGGTATAACGGACATATTGTATTTACACTTGAAGATTGCATCAACTGCATGAAACTCGTCGTTGGATAGTATGTATATTCAATAATATATAGATATATATATAAAAATATATACATAAATGTGTGTGTATGTGTGTGTATCGAGAAACAGGTAGAAAACGTAAAGAGAGAGAAAAAGAGAGAATGAGAAAGAGAAAAATAACAATGACAGATAGAAAGTTTCGATTAGTATTGCATAAAGTTAGTATGAGAGGAGAAATTGTAGTAGAAAGATTTTGACGTCACTCGAGGACTTGCAGAAACCGTGCGTACATATCAACATTACAGAATATGAACTCTTAGCATCTACCCGACCAAGGAAAACAAACAACGAGAAATAAAATATAAAATATCTCCACGCTGCTACATTTCCCGAAAATTCTGATAAATAAAATAAAAAGCGAGACAAGTCAAGATATAAAGATTTTCCTAGTTTTTCCTTTATATATATATATATATATATATATATATATATATATATATATATATATATATATATATATATATATATAATGTATTGCTTATTATAGAAGATTAAAACAAAATCATGATAAAAATCGCTACACAATAGCTTTCGTGTTTCGCCACTAAGTTGTGCCTCTTCAGGTGAAGGTAAATAAATATATCTCCACATATATATATATATATATATATATATATAGCTATCTATCTATCTATCTATATATATATATATATATATATAGCTATCTATCTATCTATCTATATATATATATATATATATATATATATATATATATATATATATATATACAGAGATATGAAGAGACATATAAGGCCATATCCACACATCACTCCGCCTCAGTGTACCTTTTATAAATTCATAGTTCTGTGAAGCTTCTTTTTCTCATATATATATATATATATATATATATATGCGTGCGTGTGTGTGTGTTTGTGTGCGAGTCTGTGTGTGTGTGCGAGTCTGTCCGTGTGTGTGTAAGATGTATGACAAAGTATCAAAAGTTTTCGTATAGTTGTGATAGATATTTCCTCCAAAACTGTTCTTGATATATCAAAATTTATACACCGTCATCCCCAATACATACATATATATATATATATATATATATATATATATATATATATATATATATATATATATATATATATATATATATATATATATATATATATTCTCAAGCAAATCCTTTTACATTTTATGTGGACAGACGACGAAAGTGGGCGTCTGTCTTTTCAACCCCGGTCTGAAATGAAGTTCATATCGGTAAGCAGGAGGTTAAGTGTGAGGAATTGATATTGGAAGCTAAAGGGTTAACTTAAACCGTAACTTGTCGAAAACATCTAATACAGAGTTTGGCCTTTTCACGGTCAGATGTCAGGTACGAGGCAAGGGCAAAGTACGGTTATTAGAAGAAAACAGAAGTTTTTAACTTAAATATAAATTTATAGAAATTAAGAATGAATCCAAAAATAAATTCAAAATAAATTCTAGATAAGGAGATAATGGGGATATATATATATATATATATATATATAATATATATATATATATATATATATATATATATATATATATATATATATAAGAAGAAATATACTCTTAAGGTGTGCTATATTTATGGGTTAAAGTGCTCAATATCAGAGATAGAGCGTGTATAAATGTAAAAGTGAACATGTAGTCAAAACTTAAAGGCGACAGTCTGTTTCATGATAGACGCAATCGTCAGGCTATATATATATATATATATATATATATATATATATATATATATATATATATATATATATATATGAATAAAAAGAGACGGGAAAAAGAAAGGGGAAAGACTATACTTAGCCGACGCTTTTCGTCCTCCGAGGGACATTATGAAGGCAGTGTAGGATTTATTATGCCGCACGTGTTTATATGCAGAGACGATAGGTGGCATTAGTTTATCAAGGCTTATAAATCTGTAAACGTTCATCAATGCTCATCATGTGGTTTAAAAGTTAGTCAAAACATATGGAGAACAAAAGGTGTAATAATTCATAGTCTGGTGGAAAGTAAAGTGTATGAGTCATATTAAATGATTTTTTTACATGAATATTGTTTGAATTGTGTTTGAATTGTGATAAGATAGTATAAAATGTATGTTTATTCTGTACATCTTCAGTGGCTCAAGTGATTTATCCGTTTCCTTTTGATTTTTCAACATATTTGTTGTCGTATATGTTGGCTTGGCAAAGTAGTAACTCTTTTAGGAAAGGTGAGATTGGTAAAAAAAAACAGAGCAGAGATTGATATTTTTTTTTATGGCGGCTCTCTCGAGAATTTTCCTTCTCAATAAATTACTTTCTCTTTTGGAAGTTTGGCATTTTTAGATCAAAATTGTGGGCGAATTTATTTCTGTGTATGACAAGTGCATTTGTTAAATTGTTATGTATGATGTATCTTTTGTGTTAAGAAATACGTTTTTTTTTAAATTTCTAAAAAACGAAATTATTGAATATTACTCGTTCACTTTACTTTTCCTCAGTCTTTGAATTATGACAATTTGTGCTCTCCATATCCTTTGACTGACCTTTCAACCACCTGAGGGAAATTCATAAACTTTCCTGGTGGTTGTGGCGAAGTTGAGACGCTTATTTAATACTTATATATTAGGTTGGTGCAAAAATAATGACGTAATAATGCCGTTTTTTGACGTATTTTATAACGTCAAAAAACGACATTATTACGTCATTATTTTTAAACCAACCTAATAATAAAGTCTTCTCATTCCCTTTCATTCTCAGTAAGTCTTAGTGACATTATCGCCTTGCTTGGAATGAAATGTGTGTGTGAGTGTGTGTATGAGAGAGAGACGATGAAATCGTCGATCGTTTATTAATGAGACTTAATGCCATAAGAACAAAATAGGTCATGGTCCTCCACAACTTCTTTCTGCCGTATCCCTTCACGGCATAGACGATCATGGCTCTTCACAACTTCTATGCAACGCATTCCTTCAGAATATAAGAGATCATGACTCTGCACAACTTCTACCCGTATCTCTTCAGGAAATAGGTGATCATGGCTCTCCACAACTTCTATGGGGACCATCGCTTCAGGATATAGGCGTTCACGGCTCTCCACAATTCTGTATTTTGTTTTTTAGCATCTCTCCAGGACATCGGAAAACATGGCTCTTTGCAACATTTTATGTGATATATCTCTTCAGGAGATAAGAGATCAGGGCTCTCCACTACTTCCATGTACCGCATCCCTTCAGGAAATAAGCGATCACGTCTCTCCACAACTTCTATGTACACCCTCCCTTCAGGACATAGACGATCATGGCTCTGCAAAACTTCTATATGGTGAATCCCTTCAGGATATAGCCGACCATAGCCCTCCACAACTTCTATGTGGACCATCGCTTCAGGATATAGGCGTTCACGGCTCTCCACAATTCTGTATTTTGTTTTTTAGCAAGTTTTTTCTCCCTTCGCTAAGACACCTTTCACCTATTCCTCTCTCCATACATATAAACGTGTCAGGAGAGTAATTCCCCGTTTTCTTCTCTCTCTCTCTCTTGTCCTTAATATGCCCTGTGTGGATTAAATCTTCCAAGCCCTTCATCCTCATTATGCGTGCAAGAAATTCCAGCTTTCTTTTCCTGATTCTGATTATAAGTGTTCTCTCTATTGTCATTTACTTTAAGGAAACCTTCCTTTATTAAACGCGAAAATGTTGATGGTTGAAACGTGAAACATTCAGCAGTGGTTAAGAGAAAAGAGAAGACATCCTCTGGCCGTTCTTTCTTTTCTGAAATATTTCAAGAGATTCCTTTTTGATCTTAAGTTACCATTACTATAGCGCCCTAATTTTTCGATCCCGCTGCAATTGAACTTCATGGCGATAACTATTTAAATATGTCCATATGTCAGATTCGTATATGTTTCTTGATATCTTACTTCCGTTTTTAGTTCTTGAAAAATAAAAATTCGCATATTTTGGCTAAGTGGAAAAGAACACTACACTTCGACTGTAACTGAAGAAATACTTTTTTTTAAAAAAATTCGTCTGGTGGAATTTTTTTTTTTTTTTTTTTTTTTGCTCGTAAAATCTGAATATTTCTATTTTCACTAATATCTTCCACCCTGAAAAGTTCTCCATTTTAAATTGTTTAAAAATAATCTAAGTTCGCTTTTATTAGCCAACGTGGAAGGTAAAAAATAAAATAGTACTGAGCGAATGGGTACGAGGTGGCCCCGCAGTATAGAGGCTGAGTAGATAGATAGATAGATAGATAGATAGATAGATAGATAGATAGATATGAACAGACTGATATAGATAGATAGATAGATAGATATGAACAGACTGATATAGATAGATAGATAGATAGATATGAACAGACTGATATAGATAGATAGATAGATAGATAGATATGAACAGACTGATATAGATAGATAGATAGATAGATATGAACAGACTGATATAGATAGATAGATAGATAGATAGATATGAACAGACTGATATAGATAGATAGATAGATAGATATGAACAGACTGATATAGATAGATAGATAGATAGATATGAACAGACTGATATAGATAGATAGATAGATAGATAGATATGAACAGACTGATATAGATAGATAGATAGATAGATATGAACAGACTGATATAGATAGATAGATAGATATAGTCGAATTTACTGGAAATTAAATACAGATAGACATACGAATAAAAACAAAATAAATATACGAAAGGGTACTGAAAAAACGTATCGACCAAACCTATTTCCCACAATCCCATCTATGGTTAAAATAGCAGGAGAGTCTGGGTCCTATAGCCTTTGGTGTCAACCAGTCTATGAGAAAGAAACTCTGAATTTAAACCTTATCGGACTATCCTAAAAGTGTGTATATATGCGGCTGGAAACCGCTTGCTGAATACAAATTACACTGAAACTCCTATACACAGAGCTACTGAAAAATTTATTGACCCAACCTATTTTCCAACATCTAACGAAATCTCAGAATTTATTTTACAATCTATTCTTGGTTGTTCCGATAAATTTTCAGCACCCCTACTATATGTGCAAAATGTATATTTTCAAAATGGATACACGTTTTATCTGAGGACCTTTGAAATTTGGAAAGTCGTCGATCTCATATATATATATATATATATATATATGAAAGAAGATCAATAAATCCATAACCTGAAACATTACGATAATTTGATCTGAAGTTTTCACTGTATAACATTCTATGTTATTAATATTCAGCACTGAATTAATGATTGATTGATTAATTCATTTTTTACGGATTATCAAGCCTTTGCATGATATTTAAAGTGGTAATGCCAAAAAGTTTAATGTAAAAGTATTAAGTCTGTGTGTCTCTGTGTGTCTCTGTGTGTCTCTGTGTGCGCGCGCGCGCTTGTGTTTGTGTAGAGAAATAATTTTAGTGTTTCATAGTTTTCCGGAATATGCAAGAATTTGTGACATCAAGTAAAAACAATAATTATAATAATAAAGATGATGAGGTGGAGGACGTTGATAAAAAGCAACACAAATAAGAATATGTACGTAAATGTCTGTGTGTATTTAAATGTCTGAAGGCTCAATAAGTAGCCAGATGTATAAGAATGTTTATTTGTGCATACGTGTGTGCGTGTTTAGGGATAGCGGTTTATTGCCTAAATAATACTAAAAAGAATAATAATTAATGATTCTAATCCGAATAAAGCTCCAGAATAGATCACCAAACAAGCTGATGTAGACAAACTCCGTACACATCATTGGCTGCGTAGTGCAGGGATAAAAAATGAAACCGAAGGTGTTATTCTTGCTGCAGAGGACAAATGCTTGCTAACTAGAAATTACTAAACACACATACTGTAAAACTGTGTTAGCCAAAAATTCAGATTCTCTGATAAATATCTAGAAACAATTGGAGATGTATATCAGGTTCCACGGAATTGGTAATCATTGAATATAAAATTAAGCATGCCAATATCTGCACTGAAAAATCTGCAACTTTTACGGAAATGAAACTGCAAGAAAATGGTATGAACCCCTCTCATACCCGGTTACAGAAATATGACCTGTAACAATTTCATAGGACTTTACAATACACACAGACAGAACAATCAAAGCTAATCTCCCAGACATCGTGATTAGCGATCGCAAAGACAAAATATGCTTTTTTTATTGACATAGTATTCTTTGTAGGGTGTAATGTATCATTGAAGTTCTTCAAAAACAGAATACAAGAACCTTGAAATAGGTTTGTTGTATTTTACAGCATATCAAACTTCAATGCCAACTACTTTTTTTTCTGGTAATATTTGTCAAAAATCTATTTCTGGTAGTATTTTTTCATCAAAGATTTATAGTTGGTAATATTATTTTAAGACATGTATTGCTGGTAATATTTTTTTTTCAAAAATATATTGCTAGCAATGTTGTTTTTTTTCCAAAAATATATTGCTGGTAATAGTTTTTTTTTTTTTTTTTTTTTTTTTTTTCAAAAATTTATTTCTGGCAATAATTTTTTACAAAGTGTTTCTGGTATTAAAACCTATTTTTACACTTGTATAATGCTTTTTACCTCAGTTTCGGGCTTAACTATTTTCCCATAGCTGGGACCCTAACAGGTGCTACCACCCCGAGTCAGGGTGGACCTGGGAACAACAGCATTTAAAAGGTGGTTCCACGCTCCTCAATCAGAGGCCTTGCTGTTGGACGTAGTTTATCGTCATACCCAAGACGCGGATGCAGTTTATTGTCATACCCAGGACGTCTTGAAATAGAAATCTTAAAAATGTCCCACATGAGCCGATCAACAATTTCATATGTAGTTGGAGCCTTCGGATTGATTGGCAAAGGTTCCAAAATATTCATTAAAGGGAATCCTGGCAGCCAATGCCTAAAAGAAATACAAAACGTTTTTTTCTCAAAAGTATGACCAACATCATACGTAGGGCTTTAACTATACAAAATATGCGATGTGCGATTTTTCTTCTTTTTCCCCCAAAAACTACTCAGTGGAAAATGTCATTATGCTATTTCTGACCTTAGGTCACTGGTCGGGACACGGTAAAAATGAGTATACACCAGAAATCAAAGGAAATAATGTAATAATAATAGATTCCATTAGTAAAATGGACGTGCTCTGTGTCTGTGTGTGTCTGTGTCTTTGTGTGTGTGTGGATAGTCCTTGGTAAATGTGCCCTCTTAGAGTTTGTTTCGATATGTATGTTGAATAAATATATTTTCTTTATTTGTATTTCATCTGTAGCATTGTCTGAGCAAAAGTCAAATGAGAAGACTAAGAATTTGCTGAACATATTTGTTGCACATCTGGTATCTCTCTTATAGTGGGTTCTCCTATTTTTTGGCGACAAATTGTCATTTTCTTTCTGAGGGATGGGTGGGAACACCCGATGTAACCCTCATTACATTCTTTACATTTAATGCCATATTGGATTTTTTATTGACAGGTGATAGGATTGTTTTGCAAATGAGTTCTGATTTAAATTTATACATTGTGTCTTCAAAGAGCTTAAGGCAATGTTTCCTAAAATGGGGCGGGTGCCCCACCGTCGGAGCATGGTAATATTTTGGTGGAGTATGCAGAGGATGTGCACGCTTCGATTTACTATACCAACACAATAAGAGGGCAATTCGAGAATGAGTTACAGTGGCATACAGGGTGTTTCCCGTTACCCCACACTTGCGTCTCTTAGTCAACAAACGAGAGGACGTAATGCATGTCGCTGGAACAGCCCATGTTTTGTCGACCAATCAGCGCGTGTGAGCATTCTGTTTGCTTCCTTCACGTGAATTGTAGTAAAAATTTGAATATGTAAGAATTAAATATTACAATGGGGCACCAGAATTTTAGAAATACCAAAGTGGGGCATGGACCAAAATCGGTTGGGAACCACTGGCTTAAGGCAAATCCTGCATTTAGAGTGACCACGCTTGTTGGCAGTTAGTCTTGGGGTTTTGGTCGGTAATTTGGCACTAGTGAGAAGTTTTTTCAAGGTTTTGGTTGTCTTTTGCTTTAAATTATTAGGTTGGTGCAAAAATAATGACGGTTTTTGACGTATTTTTTAACGTCAAAACAGTCATTATTTTTGCAACAACCTAATATTTTCTGTTTCGAGTGATTTCTTCATTCTGGCGTTTTGTTGCAATAGTAGGATGTTTTTGTGAATCTCATTGAGCACTGATTAATTAGACCGGCCCACTCTACATACATACAGACACACTTTTATATATAACCGGGTGTAACAGGAAAATAGTCCAAAGCGTGTAACGCCATAATTGTCCGTCCCACAAAATGTTTAATATCTAAAAAAAAAAATTTCCAAATTTTCAGAGAAAACGTTTAGCCATCTTGCCACCATTTTAGTAAGAATCACTGAAAAATACCCTTGAGTTATTCAGTTAGAAAGAGAAAATAAATAATAGTTTTGGGTTAGACCTACTGTCTCTCCAAATGAGAAATGATGAGAGGAAGAAGATCATTCAGGCCTTCAGTAATGGTACCAATAGTACACATAATGTTCATTCAAGAACCATCAAGAGAATGGGGAATCAGTTTAAAAAAGAGGGAACAGTAAAGAGAAAAAACTGAATCAGGAGCTCACAACAGGAAGAGGTACCATCATTTCAACTTAGCGCTAAAGAAATTAAAACGTTAGACACTTTCAGCTACGACATGCTTTGACAGGTGGCCTACGTAGAACATCACAGTCAAGCAACTTTCTGTTTGCCTTTCAGGCATATTCATTCGTTCAGATTTTCTTGAAAGGCGTATCTCCTCAATTTCGTATCTGAAATGTAAAACAAGGAATTTCTAAAGAATTAATGGATTTCATTTTTTAATCTGACATATTTTTATAACTTTAGTTTAATATCAGCAAATAAAGGAAACTATATGTGAGCACTTGAACAGTTTTCATGCGTTAATGATTCTTCTTGGAGTGTTCTCAATATTATAGAGAATTCAGCTGGTGGAAATTCGCGTGTCTGATAAATGATATAGAAAATATATTTATATTTGTTAACAACAGCAATTATGCGACACCGTAATCCGAAAAATCATTAGAATAGCGAAAGATGTCAACCCCAAGCCAAGCAAAGTCTTAAAAAAGAGGAAAAATGTTGAAGAAAGGAGTAATGAAATCTTATGTAATGTCAGTCCTCCTATATGGTAGTGGGTGCTGGGTAATCTCGTCACAGATGAAGAAGAGACTTGAAGCAACAGAAATGTGCGGGAGCGACGGCCATTATCAAATAAGCCAATCAACGGTACAACTGGTACTGCACTTGAAACGACATCCAGAACGCAAGTAAATAATCCACCCAAGACTGACAGAACCTTAATTTAATGTAAATAATGGGTTTTCATCAAATATTTTCAGTGACACTTTAAGATACTGTTAAGTTTTTAAGGAAAGTCTCAATAAAAAAAAAGAAGAAATGTTATTTTTGCTTTATTATTTTATTCTTTGAAAGCAACCCTGAGCCAATAAAGTATCGATATACAGTGTGCGGCAAAAGGATCTGATACTTTTGTAGGTTTAATAAAAGCAAAATAGAGTAAAGAATAAAAAAACTGTGCTTTTATTTTCGAAATGTCCATATGATGCCATTTTGTTTTATTTTGTTTTCAGTTGCCAACATGAACTGGATGGGCGAGCATCGCTATTTTATTGTGGAAACCTTTATCAAGAACAACGAATCGGTAACTGCAACACAAAGAGCGTTGACTCGCTCAATCACCCATGTGACTTTTTTTTTCTTTGGGAAAGCCAGAAATCAAAGGTATATACTCATCCCCCTCGATCTACTGAACAATGAAAAGATGCCATTCGACAATAAATTGTTGCCATTCCACATGAAATGACTCGTCGTGTTATGGACAATTTTAGTGAACGCCTTCGACGGTGTGTGAAAAGAAATGGTACCCACTTGATTGGTTTCATTTTTGAAACGTAATGAAACAAATGGCATTATATGTACATTTCGAAAAGAAAAACACAATTTTGTTCTTTGCTCTATTTCACTTTTATTAAACCTACAAATATGTTAGATCCTTTTGCCTCATCTTTTTATTACACAGTAGTCAGCATGGACGTGGAATATCAAAGTATCTCAGAAGGGTTTTAAAACAGGACGGAAAATGCGATAACGAAATCCAAGGGCTCATTGGGATAGCGAAGAATGACTTCCAAAAGTTAAGTAAGGTATTACGAAACATGTAAATTTCATTTTTTTTTTTTTTTTACAGAGGTGTTCACCCTGTATAAGACCCTGGGGCTACCAGATGTGGATATTTTCTAAGCGTAGCTTAGATGTGGCAAAAGGTGGAATGTATAGGGTACCTAGTGAGTAACTAAATCACTTTTCACTCGTAACTGATCTAGCGGGACAAGCTTGCTAACCATTACACCACACCGAGGTGTCCAACTTATTGCGGATATGTGTGAAAGATGATGGTTAACCCGAGACTTGAATACGTTAAGAGTGTAGTGATCGGAGAAGAAACCTCTTGGCAGTCGGTTTCACAAGGCAGTGAGATGTTGGAAGAAGCTCCTTGAATGGAACTTACCAGAGGAATACTAAGGTTACCTACAATGTGCGCCGTATGACCGGTCTTAGCCCTGAAGTTTAGAACTGGTGGAACTAAAGTCTCTAGTTTTTCTGGACATTCGCTATAGAAATAGCGATAGAGGCTTGCGACGTCTCGTCTTTGAGAAGGGGTGGTAGAGTGAAAAATAATTTATCGCGGAGACACTTTTGGCCGCTATCGTGTGTAATCAGTTGTCAATAACTGAAGACTAGGCTCCTCTAGACCATATATGATAGAAGTTCTCCATTTTCGGCCTGATTTGGCTCTTGTAAGCGGAAGAAGGTACTTGCCGGAGCGGTACAAAATACTGACCATTTTCTTAGCACCTTTAGCCATTAATCGTATGTAGGAATTCCACTTGAGATATGGGTTGAGTTTAACCCAACAAGGGTTCAAGGCAAATGGACCTCCTGCGGAAACATACGTTCATTACGAAAATTTTGGGTCCTATCGGCGATAGTAAAAGGTCACTAGTTTTGTTTTCGAGGCATTGATTGTGACCAGCCAGTTTACCCTCCCCCGCCACCGAACTGCAAGAGCTAGGTCAGAGGAGAGAAGAGGTTGGTCCTGGAAGCAAACTTTGGGGCCAGCCGCTTCCACCGCCTAGGATTCGGTGGACTGCCCATTAACAACTACCTTCAGGGATCTAACTTTATAACTGAAAAACTCTCAATAACTGAATAACTAGAGACTTGAGCAGTAACCCTTTATGTGACATATTGTTAAATATCTAATGCGACTGTCTTTGCGATGTATTTTTTATCAAGTGCCTCACTAATTTCTCTGGGTAACCGCAGTTAGAATATCAGCAGTTAGAATATCAGCAGTGGACCGAGAAGATAGACATCAGTACTGCTTGTCACTCAAGAGGTTGTTCCTATTGAGGTGATTAACAACTTTCTTGTTGATTATAGCTACAAATAATTTGCTAATGACACTGAGTAAAATGCTGGGTGTATACTGTGAGGGGTATGAGCGCTCTCGCGCATTGTTAAAAACCACAGACTTCTTCAGGCAGCTGTTAAATAATTTCCCTAGGATTGAGGAGAACTTTAAGTTAACATTCTTAAGGACAACCACCGGGATTTTGCCTGGACCATCGGGTGAAGGCTTTTGTTAAGACTTGATATTTCCTGGACTGTAATGAAAATATTACTGAGATTGTGCTCAGTGAGCCTTTGCCATCTAACGTTGAATTCGAGACAATTACTTAACTGTTATGTAATATGGTCCTCCTGTATGACAGACAGAGGAAAGCGGTACATAATCTACCTAACAAGATTGTGTAAATGGTTGCAGAATGGAGATTAGGAGATATAGCAACATTTACTAACAGCCCACAAGACACGAACCTGCGGGGAGTCATGATCGCCCACGTACTGAATGGACGCGAGAAGAAGAAGAAGAAGAAGAAGAAGAAGAAGAAGAAGAAGAAGAAGAAGAAGAAGAAGAAGAAGATGGTGGTGATGATGCTGCTGATGATGATGATTCTGGTTAGTCGGTGTTTCCAGTCCCAACAGGTTATAGAAGAAGAAGAGGAAGACGAATAGGAGGAGGTGATGAAGAAGGAGGAATCCCAAATTGCCCACTGAACTCACTAGTTATAACTAATCATTACGTTATTCTGGTTATTTGATGTTTCCATTCGCAACACGTGATAGCTGATTGATTTCGGTTGCACTGTTTTTATATCAATTCATCCTTAATCCTTGACGTCAATTATCACGGTTCTGTCTAAAGAAATTTCCAGCACGCTTCACAAATTGGTATTTCCTTTCAGAGCTGGCGTCGACGAATGCCAAACTTTTCAGAAGTCAGGTTTATCTCTCAGGTCATCTCCAGAGTAATGTCCGGAATCTGATAGAGACAGACGAAATAAAACTTTAGCTATTGTAAAATATCTAAATAATCACAATGCACTTCGTCAGATTTTATTATGCAACTCAGTTTCTTCCCAATAAAAATTGCTTATTTTCACATGTCTTCCATCATGAAAAATTGTCCATTTTAAATTATTTAAAAGGATCTTGCATTTGTCGTAAACCGACCTGTCTAATAATCGCATTCCTATCGGTTTTCTGGAGTTACTAATATTTCTTTCTGATCACGAATTATACTTGACAAAGGCTGAAGAATAGAACGACCAGAATAATGTATCAACGACAGAAAATATGAACAGAAATGATTTAGGCTTCTGGAAAATGTTGAGTATGTTTATGACTCTTCTCAAAGATGAAGGCCATCCCAGAATTTATCTTGCATATTTTTAAGTCTACTATTCATCCGGTGGTGTCTGAAAAGTGCTTTAATAAAGAATGGAAAATGCGACACCGATTTCGGAAGGCGTATGAAATTAGCGAAACGATGCCTTCCAAAACTTAAGCAAAGTATTACGAAACAGGAAAATTTCGTTAGAAACAAAGAAAATGTACTTAACTGTTGAATGATATCGTTCCCATCCCCTATATGGTAGAATTTCGCTTCTATCGGCCAATGCTGGAGTGAAAAAGTAAATGGGAGTATGGGGGACTTGTGGACGGAGGTGGCTCGTCAGTATAAAATCTCAGCAGATAGATAGATAGATAGGGTCAAATTTACTGGGAATTAAATAAAGATAGAGGAATAAAAACAAAATAGATATACGAAGGGCTACTGAAAATAGTTTTTGACCTCAATTCATTTCCCGCAATCCCAACTGTGGTTAAAATAGCAGGACAAACTGGGTCCTATAGCCTTTGCTGTCAACCAGTCAATGAGAAGGAAACTCTGATTTCAAACCGTATCGGACTATCCTAAAAGTGTCTATATATGCGACTGGGAACCGTTTGTGAATACAAATTCCTACTGAAACTCCTTTGCAGATCCGAATGAATAAGACCTCTGCTACGCTCGGTCAGCTCTCGTTTGTGTACGGTATGTTCGTTTGACGGGGCTGGCTCAACCAACGCACTGAATGCCGCAAGAGGTACAGGTCTTTTCCAAAATTTAACCAAACCTCAGAATTTCTTCTGCAGTCTCTTCTTATTGTTTAAGACTGGAATCAAAATAATTTAAAATTTTTTAAGTCTCGGGTTAACGGTCATCTTTTCTACTATTTTTCTTAAACTTCACTTCTTACTTCAGCGAACCTACGGTGATATCATATTAAAACATCTGTTCCTGTACGAGCAACTAAGTTAAGCAAGTACCTAGATGGGTGACCGCTTGCGAATACAAGGTGACGTAAGATTAGATGTGAGGGCGGTGTAATAGATAATAGCTCAGAATTGTTAATCAAAAATTGATTTCCAATTCCCTTTGTTTTTATATTCACTTACGCGCAAATACACTTGGGAAAGATATGAATCTACCGCTTCTCCCCCAACTATGGGTTAATTAGTAAGATGTGTATCATAAAACCATTGTTATTTCCAAAAGAAAATTCTTAGAATATGAACTTTGTCTGGCTTTAAATAACTGGCAAAGGGTTGATAAGTCATAAAAAATGAATGAATGAATAAATCCTGCTCTTACGCGCAACAGTCTCAATCGCTATACTCTACCTGTTATCTTTTATAATCTCGTTTACTGTTTCGTTTCTATCTGCTTTCTGATAATTATCTTCTTTAATCTTTGTTCTTTTTCTTGCTCTTCCTTCCTTCCGTTACCTTGCTCTCCTCCACTATTATATTACTCTCCCTCCTCTTATTATACTGCCCTTTCTTCCTGTATTTAAGTCCCCCCACGATTATATCGCTCTTCCTCTCCTTATATGGTTTTTATTTCCCTATTATATTATTGCTTCTCTTCCATTATATTTCACTCCCACCCCACAATTATATTGCTCTCCTCCCTATTACACTGCTTTAAATATATATGTGGTTATAGTTTCATTAAAAACATTACCATAAGAATTCACTTATCAGCAATATAGTATCAAGAAATGAACAATCCTAGGAAAATGTTTTTCTTCAGAAAACTTTCTTAATAAACAAGTCATTTATTGAAACAAATGACGTGAAAACAAACGCCTACCGGATTTGCGATTTCAAATGAAATCTCTTCAATCAATTTATATTTTGTTAGCTTCGACGCACATCAATCTTCTTCGGGCCTTTCTAGCTCTTCATAATCAGCTCGTTATCATTGAAATCCCATATGGTTTAACGTCAAAATCAACATAAAATATTTCTATGCTTCTTTTCAACAAACATCAGACATTTAGATTAATTTCGATATGTATACGTATGTGATAAATACGTTTAATAAATAAAAACGCAAAGTTTGCTTCCGTCTAAGTTTCTGGGATTGCTATCACAGCGTTTCGACCGTTGTTCCCTCAGGCCTTCCCCAGGCGTATATCGACCTGCGTAAACTACAGGGAATGCTGAACTAACGCCTTTACTTGATCTACAAGGGTTTCACTGACCATCTCTAGTTCTTATTTTTAAGTTATTAAGTTATTGCTCGCCACTGAGTAACCAAGTAGTCACTGCCGGACCCAGGGACTGAACCCACAATCACGAAGTCACCAAATTTACCAAGCAACACTTTAATCCACCAGGCTAATTTGTTGTACTTAACTTGGAGCATTAAACCTCACCTGATTGCTGATTAATCCTGTAATTACTGCTACTGCCAGTCATGTTTTGACTGCTGTTGTTGTTTTTATTATGTTTTTATTGCTGATGCTTCTGTTGAAAACTATTTTCTTTATTTCTTGGAAAGGAAATAAATTCTACTGAAAAGTATGTGAAAATACGCATAGTTAAGCCTGGGTTATCTTGAATAAAATGGATGTAATATTGAAATCCGATCTACCTGACAACCTCAAACGAAGATTCTTTCAAGCCACAGTCGCGGGGATTTTATGTATGGTTCCTCATCCTGGACATTAACTAAAACCGTTGAGTCTCAGCTGGATGGAACCTACACCCGGATAATTAGAGCTTTACTTAACAGCTCTTGGAGACAACATCCAATTAAATCACAGATTTATAAACCCATCCCTAATATTTCTACAGTCTTATCCGAACGCTGAATGTATTTTGAAGGACACTACTGGTGAGAAATTCTAAGTGATCTACCGATCTGGATGTCTAGCCATGTTGCAAGACGGGCTGCTTTTCCAGCAGTCAGCTACATTGATCAGCTATGTTATGACACAGAATGACACCCTAATGATCTTCCTACCTTGATGCAGGACCGTGATGGTTGGTGTGATAGTCTCATGAATGTCCGAGTTAGCTCGATCGAATAATAAAGAATTAACTGCCCCATATTGTATTTATATCAAGCGCTCAAAGTTAATGTCAATGTGACCGCTGAGAATATTGATAATTAATCGAATATATAATGTTTTTATCCCTGCGAATTCATTATAACGCTGTGACAGCAAATAAATACATTTTTAACATTTATATTTATCAATATCGTCTTTTGTCATTCCTTTCCAATCTAAGCCTTTTCAATGTTTATAAATAAGTAATTGTTTTGTTGATGACTTTCATAATTTAGTTGCTTAGTTAGTCAAAAGAAACAGTTTTTTTTGTCCTGAAAGTCTTTTGATTATGATGATGATAATGATGATGATGATGATGTGTTATCCCCCACCTGCATTATGTGTATGTAGAGCTGGTGTAATAGATAGCGATTCAAAATGGGTAATCGAGGAGACGAGTTCGAATTTCGTTATAGGAACAGTCCGGTTCGTTACATTCAGTTACGAGAAAATACCCTTGAAAAAAAATATGAAGCCACCTGATTCTCGCAGCTTCGACTAAAACAGTAGAAATTTTATCTGGAAAAAAATAATTGTTATTCTCAAAGCATCCAATACAATATTCACGCTTTAAAAAAGTATTCATACAAGGCAAAATATATTTCGGATTGAAATAAACCACAAAGGGTCGATAAGCAGTAAAAAAAACAAAAAACAGTCCACCTGCTGATGATAGCAAAGTCATATGGCATCTCTATTTTTTTAATGATTTCAATCCGTGTGCTTTTTTTTTTTCAGGACAGTGCATCACTGCCTGTGACCAGGCCAGTTAGAGCGCTAACAGTCTAACTATTCGACTACCAAGAATAATAAAAAAATACTTAGCATTTGGATCACAGCTTACAAGTAAGGGGCAAGTAATCAATGTCGACATTTTAATAGAATAACTTGAAAATCTAACGAATGTCATAAATTATATGAAAATATGCTGTATATGAACTAAGCGACTACAGTTTGAATATTTCAAATTTATTAAACCCTTATAGTAACGAAAATGTTGTTGCAACATGTTTATGGTTTTCTTAACAATCCCAGAAAAAGAAACATCTGCTTTTCGTAGTAAATTAACAGAAAAGGAGCTTGTCCGGTCCAAAGATGCATATAGTATCTAGTTTCAGTTAATTTCATCATCAGGCAAGAGAAAACTATTTGGTCCTAACACACTCAAAATAAGAACAGGATTCGACTAAATACTTTGCTCTCCAGTAGTTTTAATAAACAACAGGAAAAGTAGTACGAAAATCATTTTGCGCATGCGCTATAAGGTGTTTCAATTTGAAACTGGTATTTTTATTGTTAAAAAAAAGATTGAAGACAAGACACAGTCACATGAACTGAAGAGCCCTTCATTTTACAGCAAAAACACTTTTTCAACGTAATCTCTTCCTTTGTCAGTACATTCAGTGGTTAATATTAAACACAAAAAAGATCATTATAAAATGAATATTTCAGCTCAAACTTCTGATAATAATGATGTGTGTATGGAGTTATTGATCAGAAGCTCAAAGCGAATCCCTTATATTTATTATGACATTTATCATTCACTTATTTTATTTGAATATGCAGTATTTTGACTTCATTTTGAAAAGAAATTCCGATTCGAAATCTACAAAAAGTTATCAATAAGAATTGACAAAAAATAATCGTAAAGAATTTTAGCACAAGACATTTAAATCTTTTTCTTTGTGGTATTGTTCTTGATAACAATAATTGTATTAGTTATAAAATTCTTTGTATTTTATCAAGGATCTGTAAATATATAGCAGGAGCACAAGACCATATGTAACAGAAAACATTTATCATGAACTTACATGGCAAATTACGTATTTATATATCTACCCTTCACCCATGCTTTGAATGTTTCTGCCACTTATACAAATACGAATCTGCAATGTCATTGGTCCTGACCTGGGATCTCCGCTTCAGCCAATTTTCAACCGCCGTGAAGTTGGTTCCCTGTTTTTTTTCTATAAATACTTTCATGGTAATTGTTCTGATGAACTCTCATCTATGGCACATTAACTTTATGAACTGGAGCACAGTACTAAATTTGCAGCAAGGTCGCGTCATTTTAAAGCTGAAATATCTAGATGTAACCATAAGTTCTATGCTGACGGTTTCTTCTCTCACACTTCTCACTTGTGAAACTATCTTCCCGTTATTGTTTCCTAGTCAACATTGATCTTTAAAAATTTAAATGCAATGTCAATCGTTATTTTCTCTTTTCTTAATGCTATTTTTTATTGTTCTCTGTCCTAATAGTAATTTTTTCATGTTCTCTTATACTCAGTAACCCTTTGCGTCTTAGTGGATTTATTGCATTGATGTATGTGAAATGATTAGAAACTGTGCTGTTTGTGAAAGACATTTTCTATTTGGCTATGAAACAGTGTTTATTAGAGGAATAAGTAAGACGAAAAATCCACCATCAGTGTTTGATCACTTGCAATCAAGAGTACACCCTTGTGCAATTTAATTGAAACAAAACGAATAATTCGTTTTTTTTTTGTTTTTTTTTCGTATTTTTCCAATGAAACATGACCCAGTGCACATGTTAGTACTTCGTATGTCTATTCCAAGAAGTCGTTCCTTGCAGAGTGACCACAGATTCTTTATTGGATTTAAATCAGGAGAGTTTCCGGGACAGTCTATAGTACTTCGATTTGCTCATTGGTAAAACTTGCCAATGTGTTCGAGCTGTGTTACAATTTTCGTAAGCTTAATTGGAGTAACGCCCATCGCAGACAATGGCAGTAGGGCAATTAATCCACAGTCGAGACAATAGTGTCTGGGTGTGATAAAAATCTGATGCAATCATAGATGAGGCGATATCTTTCAAGGCGAAACTAATACTCTCCGAAATAGATTCATATTACTGCACACCACTACAAATAACCTAATCTGATGAGAAAATAAAAATCGATTACACACTGTCATTCTAGGGGCTCTAAAACTGATGGTATGGTGAAAGAATGGAAACTAAAGCGGTTGTTTAAATTAATTTACACAATAGCGTAGTATCTAGTTTTCAACCATAATCACAACTACAAATAAAAACTGTGGTTCTATACGAAATGTGCAAAATGATGAGTTGACACAATTTCGAGAAAAAGACATCAGATTTGAAAATTTGTCTCACAAAAATGATCAACAGGATTTTGTGTTATCCGTTACATTCTATAAATCAAACAATCATTATTTGACTTTTTGTCTGTTGATTTTCTCATTGGAACTATTAGGTTCGTGCAAAAATAATGACGTAATAATGTCGTTTTTTGACGTTACAAAATACGTCAAAAACGACATTTTACGTCATTATTTTTGCACCAACCTAATATTCCATTTTTTTTTAATTAAAATTCTTGTAAGCCTAATATTAGAATGTTAACTTGCTCGTTATAAACACGTGTGCTTCATTTTTTTTATCAAATATTAATGTTTAGCACTGGTTACAGACCTATTTACTATTCACTTAAAAACCACAACAATGTCTTCCGGCCCTATGTTCCTCAAGAAATTTGAAGGTATAATGTCCTGGTTACAGATCAATGAAGCAGTTTGTTACTTTTATTTATTGATAATAAAATGTTTTAAATGAATATCTCACTGTTATGTCATCGCAAAGCATTGAGATATTTTTTCTGATTCCCATATTTTACATGTCTTTATAATTTTTAAAAAATGGCAAAAATATTGGAAGCAAAATAAGGAAAAAGAGTTAAAAGGGGCACTAGTTTGACAATTGAACTATTGAATAAGCTTTCAATTGTTTAATTGAAGTTTGTAGGTATTTTAAGTAGTGTCTATAATTTCGTTATACATAGTAAATTTGGCACAGACTATTTAGAAAATGTATTTGGAAAATTAAGACAGACACGGCATATTATATAACAGTAGAAAATGTTTCTGAAAATTTTCATATTGAAAAATGCTAAATTATTTCTTCAACGATGCTAAAGAATACAACTTTGATCCAAACCATAATTGCTCAATATTATTATATTTAATAGATAAAATATAATTTCAAGTATTTGATAACTTACTAGATCTTGAACCTAAGATTTCCATAGATATTAATATATAACTTTATGTTGCATGAAAAGATTTTCCTACAGAAGAAATTTTTAATACTAATACATTTTTTTTATTTATGGAGATCTTTTTAATCAAATAAATTTGGTAACTTAATAATTCTACTGGGAGCTACAGTTCACTGGGTGCTTTTCTGATTTATAAAATTTGATGATGCTAAATAAAAAAACTTGCAGGAATTCTTTGACAAAGATCTTGACATTAGTTTCTGAAATTATATCGGTGAAAAAGATAGTATTGGTTTCTCAAATATATTTTTCATAAATTATTGTTTGCTTCATTTTCCTAAGTCAAACTCAAGAAGCAGCAGTGAAAGCTTTTAAATTATCTTGAAATATCATTTGTAAAATGTTTATATAATCCTCGTGTATAATAAACCATCAAGATTTAATATCGAAATCTATATTTCTTTCAATTATTAGATATATGTTCCTGAAGTTCAGAGAATTATCTACGTGGTAATTTTTATTTTCAGTTTTCCACTCTTTTACGTACAAGAATTTGATAAACTCATTAAATTATTCCTGTTAATTTTATGTTTCTGTTAATGTAAATTGATTTTAATTATTATTAAAACTATATATACAGGTAATATGTATTATCATGTTATCGTGAAATAAGTATTTTCTTCATGTTCTGTAAAAATAAAGGCAACAAGATAACGATGTGACAAAAATCATCATGAAATTTACAAAAATCATCAAAAGATGTTTCTCTTAAAGTATTTTCAGGCTTTGTTTTTGTAAAATATTGAAGATGTATTCTGAATGTCATACAATTATATTTTCTATGCTTCTAATCGTCCTGGGTATGACGATTAACTACATCTGACAGCAAGACCTCTGATCGGGAGGTTTTGAGGAACGTAGAACCATCTCTTAATTGCTGTTACTCCAAGATCTACCCTGGCTCCGGATGGTGGCACCAGTTAAGTTTCCAGCTATGACCAAATAGGTAACCCGAAATACTGGGATCAAAACACTGTGAAAGTTTAAAAATAGATTTTTATAGTAAAAATACCACCAATAATTTTTTTTAAAATATATTAACAGCAACTGACACTCGAAAAAAAAACCCTCTTTACAAAAGTACGTCAATGAAACCTGATATACAAATGGATGTCTTACAAAGAATACATATTTTATTCATACGAACCTATCTTTAAATTTTTTTCGCCATTAAATAGCACACGGAGGTGTTGATATGCCGTAAAATAAAATAAACAAAACCAAAACAAACTATGCTTTTAATCAATTGATATAAACAAACTGACTTATTGTTTCTGAAATATCATTTAAAATTATTTCTAAACTAAAAATTGGGATGAATAAATTGATGTTCTCTACATGTACGCCCCCAGTCTTAGAACCCAATTGCATTGCTGTCAGGCCTAGTATAACTATCACCTTGATTCAAATTCATACATTCAATAGTGACACTGTACTTTAAAAATAAAAATCTATAGATATTTTCAAGTTATTTATCTAACCTCGGACATCGTTCATGGATTTATAATTTTATTTATTTATGTCTAAATTTATTTCTTTATCGATTTTAATATTTCTTGTTTGATATTCGATCTCTTCGAAAAGATTTGCCATGATTAAGGACTTAACCCCCAATCTCCAAGAAGCAAAAAAATAAAATCACAGTACAGGAACTGGATTGTCCACCCCCTGCCAGAAACTCTGATAACAATCTGGAAGTTGTCCATGACTTTGTGTATCTGTGTTCAATGCTTTCAGACACCATCATCTCTCGGCACTAAAAAGCGTATTAGCAGAGCTAATGCCATGTCCAGACAGACAAAGATAGCATGGCGTACATCAAGCTGGCAGAAAACACAAAGGTTCTGGCCTACAAAGCTTGAGTTGTAAGCACTCTCTTCTACGGCAGTGAAATGTCAACGCAGCGTATTGGACAGAAAGGGAAGCTAAACGCCTTCTTCATGTGCTACCTCCCACACATACTGGACCTCTTTTGGCAGTACAAAGTTCTCGAAAGGACAGGGATTGCCAGAATGTACTCATTCCTAAACTAAAGATACTTGCGATAATCCAGACACATCTTGCGAATGAGCGAATACAAAATAGGCCTATCATGCTACAACGGGTATTGCCATTGAAACATCATCTAGATACCAACTAAATAGGCTCCAAAGACTAACAGAGGGTTAATTTAATGTATGTCGTGCCATAAAATTTATTTCCTCACAGTCCATCTTGCACACTTACAAATCTACCATTCGACCGTGTATGGAATACTGCTGGATATCTGGTCTCCTGCTCCTGCTGTTCATCTCCAAGTTATTGACAAAATCCAAAAACGGATCTGCAATATAATCGATCCTGACTTGACATCTCGACTCCAGCCACTTTCTCCCCAAAGTGATGTGGCCTTCATCTGTCTTCTACAAATATCTTCATGGTAACTGCTCTGACGAGTTTTTTTTTTTTTACCTGGTGCGCCGTCTACATGAATTTAAGCGTATCACTACATTATTATCTAGGTCTCATCCTTTTTCTGTTGAAATAGCTAAATGCAATCGCCACTTCTACCCCAACAGCTTGTTTTCTCGTACTTCTCACCTGCTGAACTCCTTTCTGTTTACTGCTTCTCTGATAACTACAATCTTCAAAAGTTTAAATGTAACGTCAATCGCCAACTTCTAATTGATTGAATCTCTTTCATCTTTTTTTTCCTTTCCTTAATTCTCCTGTACTAAGTCTTTTCTCTCGCTTTCACTCCATGTAACCCCTTGCGTAGTAGTGGCATTCCCGCTTTGCTTAGGTCGAAATGTTTTTTAAAGATACTGGGTTTATTCTCACGTCATTTAACGGATTATTTTTTAAAGGTCTCGTAATAAAACGAATGTTTGTTTTGTTGCTTATTTTTATTCTTTGAAAACAACCACAAAGCAATTCCTTATCAATATGTCATACAATAGCTAGCGGGGATCTATAATATCAAAGTATTGTTTTAAGAGAGCACGAAAAATGAGACACCGAAATCCGGAGGCGCATTGAAATAGCGAAAGATGCCTTCCAAAAGTTAAGCAAAATAATATGAAACAGGAAAATTTCATTAGAAACAAAGACAAGTCTACTTAACTGTTATGTAATATCGGTCCTCCTATATGAGGTGATGGTGGACAATCTCATCACAGATGAAAATGTGACTTGAGGCAACAGAAATGTTGTTCTACAGAAGGATGCTGAGAATACCACAAACTGGATATGTCAACAACGATGATGTCTTAAAAATGTAAACCAAAATAAGCTCATACTTATCATCAGAAAAAGATAGTTGAAATTTATAGAGTACATAATGAGAAAAGGAGGTTTAGAAAATCTGACACTCACATATGGAAAGTAAGAGGAATAGAAGGTACAACGAATAACCTATCTAGAGAGCTTGTGTAAATGGTTGGCAGAACATAAAAAAAATTATTAAGAGCTACAAAGTATCAGAAATTTTGGAGAGCTATGATTTGAAGGAAGATATTTTTCTATGAATAAAAAAGATTTTAATAAATGTTACGATGTATATTACTTTTGAAGGTAGTGTAAGATGAATATTAGCCGATGCAGACGTGAGATGACTTAGCAGTTGAAAAGGTCAGGACTTGATAAGTAGGTGTTACTGGAAACATCTTGACTCAAAGTTCAGATAATTGTTTCGAAAAACTTTTGGCCACAGGGAAATTTGGCAGATCACGATTGAAGCCAAACTGGAAGTTTTAATTTAAAGATTACAATTTCCCATGCTATCACTTCTGATTCTATTATGGTTTATTCTTCCCCCTTTTCCTATTCTGCAGGCATTTCAATAGTATTTGATTGTCTGGTGGAAAAAACCTTTGTATAATCACTGACCAAGGGAAACCTATCCAACAAAGAAAAGCACATTGCCTAAAAAAATCTCCAAAATAAAGATAAAAATGTCCACAAATAATAATAATAATAATAATAATAATAATAATAATAATAATAATAATAACAAAAACAACCCTGACAAAACAAGGTTTATAATTCTACCCAACAACTCCTTCCAGGGGTACCATCGAAAAAATAAATTATGCAAGCTTGATCTAAAATTTGTGAACACCAACTCTCAAACAATAAAATATATGATCACCACTAAATGGGATAGCAACAACAATAAAATAGGGGCAGAAATAAAAAAAAAATGCACAAAATACCGAAAACAAAATTTAAATGTGTGGAAATCTAAAAAAAATGTCTATACGAGTGTCTCGGTGATCTATTGCAGGACAACACCTTCAATGTTCTTGTAGTTCTTCGTAACATCTACAAAATTTCCAATCTTATTAAAAGAGAGAGAATTTATCCAGAAAATGCTTTCAAACTCTACACTAATCTTCCTACTCACTACAGTCAACCTCCGACCGGAGCTCATAGACAATATCACACGTCACTGCAAAATTATTAAAAGCACAAAGACATAAAGAAAAAAAAATAGAGATACTCACGGAGTGGGTTAAGTTTCGAATCCAGTAAACATTATTGATTTAAGTACGAAAAGAAAAGATAAGGATTCAAATACACTTCTAGCCTCAGGAGTTCGATATATTTTCCAATTTTTCATATATATATATATATATATATATATATGTGTGTGTGTGTGTGTGTGTGTGTGTGTGTGTAAAAGAAATAAATTATTAAAAAGTGCATTTAAAAAAATTGCTATGCCACCAGCACTCACATTGTGCTAATATGTATATGTGTGAGTGTGTGCATGTTGTGTGAGTGTGTATGCGTTACAATATATAGGAGATATATAGGTCAATATATATATATATATATATGTGTGTGTGTGTGTGTGTGTGTGTGTGTGTTCCAATAACTTGGACCGATTTTAATGTGAATTATGTTTAAGCGTCTAATGATTTTTTTTCTTTTTCCTTCAGATTTGGCGGACATTTGGGCGATATTAATTTTCATAAATAATTCCATAACTTGAATGAAATGTTCCGATAGAAAAATAAATAAATTTTCCCCAATAACACTGATTTATTTACTGCTGACTTTGATCCGTCTTAATGAAACATCCTTATATATAATCCGTCTTAATGAAACACCCTTATATATAATCCATCTTAATTAAACCTTCTTTATAACGGTAGAGGACTGATAGGGCGGTAGTTAGAGGGTTCAGAAGGTTCTCCAGAGTTCTTAAAACCAGGGATTGTGGAGGATATCCAACAGGCTAGAAAACAGGAAGCAACGAGTTGTATAGTTGTAAGAGAACTGAAAACAGCTCAGGCGCATATTTCTTTAGGATGATAGATGATATCCTATTTCCTCCACTTGCCTTATGAGAGTCTATTTTAGAAATGATATCCAAGACCACTCAGTAGAGCCTCAGTTCTAGTGGAGAAGTCGGGTGTGAACATACTGGATGAGTCAAGAGTTGAGTTGGATGAGAATTTTCGATCAAAGCATTCAGTTTTACCGGTCGTAAGCATTTCGAAATGATTGAATAGGGAAGGAATTGGTAATTAGTGGCTGTTCAAAACACTCTTGCAAAGCCACGAATAATCTCTAAAAGCTAAGTTGCGAGATGCAGTACGATGTTTATTTCTAACAGTAACTTTGCTTCATTGAGCGCACGCTTGCACTCGTTACGAGCAGAGACGAATAGAATCAGACATGCCCTCTGGTACAGATGGAAGAAGTGATTCCTGTGGGCTATAGCAGATGAGCAAGCAGGTGAAAACCAAGGAGATGAACGCGGCTTAACTAGGTTTTTTTTCTTGCTGGGTTGAATGGAACAATGCCTGCTTTTACCCATTAGGAGACCTCAGACGCAACAAAGGGTTGATTAAAAACTACATTCAAGGGGACATCATCAATGAAATCTCTGAACGTCCCACTCCACTCGTTGATAAAGATATTCTGTTGGTAGGTGGGTGAACTGAAGGCAATTTTTACAGACACAACCACATGATCAGAGTTACCAAGAGAACAGAGCTGCTTAGCGTGACAAGAGTCAGGGAAGGACGCAAAACAGAGATTGAGGGGGGAATTGTTCTGTCAGGGCTACTGGGCAAACGCGTAAGAAAGTCAACCAATTGTATGAGGAATTAAGTGATTGAAAGGTCAAGGGTTTGAATGCCAGCAGGGTCAGTGACAGAGTGTTTAAGCCACCTGGTATGGTGGTCGCTGAAGTCACCGAACACGAATATATTAGCAGACGGGTGTAGGTAGATGTCCTTGTCGACATTATCGGAAATATTATCTTGCAAGCAACAGTCATCCGGGGATCGGTAGAAAAAGATGAGATAGCTAACTGAATTAAGGAGAGAGAGATGAAGACACATATACGAATTGTCCGGAGATTCAATAGAGAGTTTACTACGTTAGAATCACTGAAAAACCCTTTCAGTTATTCAGCTAGAAAGAGAACAGGTTAAAATCATTTTCTGTCAGCTTCACTAGGTCTTCCCAACTGAGCAATGGTGAGAAGAAAAAAGATCATTCAGGCGTTCAGTAATGATATAAAAATTGTTACGTTGTCTCCTATCTTCAAAATCCATTCAAGAGAACGGTGAATAAGTTTACAAAGAGAGAACAGCAGAGAGAAAAACTGGATCAGGTGGTCACAATAGGAAGAGGGATCATCATTTCAGCTTAGAGCTAATGAAATCAATTAGAAAATATCGAACTCAATCCATAAGACTTTTGGCACAGGAGAGAAAACTTTCAGCTAGAGCAGTGAAAAAAAGACTTGAAAATGAAATCATACGTGAAACGTGTGAATCAACATGTTACTCCAGGACGAGTTAGAAGGTTAGAGGAAGAAGATCATTTGAATAAGTTGGAAAATGATCCTGGAATAATATATATATATATATATATATATATATATATATATATATATATAACGTCATCCACAGACAGGCTGTTTCGTTGTTTCACAGCTCATCAGTGTGGCTAGACATCCGGTTGCCTCTAGCTAGGATCGAAACCCGATATATATATATATATATATATATATATATATATATATATATATGAACTTGATATCAATACTTCATGAGCTATCGATCCTTAGCTATGATTAATTAATGAACATGTCATTTTCGTTTATGATTTATATATATATATATATAACGTCATCCACAGACAGGCTGTTTCGCTGTTTCACAGCTCATCAGTGTGGCTAGACATCCGGTTGCCTCTAGCTAGGATCGAAACCCTATATATATATATATATATATATATATATATATATATATATATATATATATATATATATGAACTTGATATCAATCCTTCATGAGCTATCGATCCTTAGCTATGATTAATTAATGAACATGTCATTTTCGTTTATGATCGATTTCATCAGGATTCTTCTGTTAAACTTGGAGAGTAATTAGACATTCTTACTGCTCGTGGTAGAGTCCAATAGGGGTATAAAAACTTCAGAGTATTTCAGTAAGATATCTTTAATCATTTCTAAGGTACAACACTTCAGAGCTTAATCTAATATTTGCATAATTTTTCTGTTACACGATTTAGTCTATTTTGCTGTTACACTCGCTATATATATATATATATATATGTGTGTGTCTGTATGTGTGTGTCTGATTGTGTGTGGGTGTGTGCGCGCACGCGCGCGTGTGTGTGTACGAGCGAGAGATGAAAATTTCTCGGCGCGACCAACTTCACAAAATCCAACGAGACATCACAATGTTTAAAGAATTCTTCGTCGACAGAGACCATTTCTCCATCCTCGTATTAAGGATGCACAACGAGAACTTGATAGAGAATTTAATGTGGTTTTTAGACTGAACGGCTTTCAGAGACGTAGGGTACAGAATTATCTGCTCGGAGAACAGAAAAGGCGTCTTGATTTCGAATTCTGCCGGAAGATGTATATGTTGACTTACCATTGAAACACCTGGGAATAGCATGACCCCTCTTCATCCGGCATGCCTCCCTCACTTCTTCCCTGGCACGATTCAATGATTGATAGTAAAAAGATTGACCCGGTATTTGGTGAAACAGTTCGTCCATGACTACCACATCTATCGTGGCAGTAGAGGTGAAAGCCTCTTATATTCAAAATCTAACATGACAGAGTCCAATTAAATTAAATCACTCGCTGTCTTAATTGGTCCGTCTGGGGACGTCAAACTTATCATTGTTTACAAGATGAGAAATTCATCGCTTGACCAACTGTATCTTATTTTATTTAAGGGATAAGACCCTAACTCATCTTTATATTGAACCGTTCGGCTTCAAAACCTCGACTTTGTTGTTTTAATATTTACAACGTTTTAACCGCTATAATCTACGGCCTTCTTCATATATGAAAAAAATATAGAAAAAAATGCCGTAAGAATTTTTGCCGTTAACAATAAAATGTTTTTTTTTTAAATCCAGACGACATGCATTTAACGGATGTCAGATTTCATTGAAAAATACATCCCTGCTCCTACAAAAACGTAGCTAATATCTGATACATCAAAATACAGCCATAATGAACACGCAAACACCCCTAGTCTGGTTGAATGGATTTCTCTGTAACCTTGGAAACGTGAATTATGATTTTTGCTGTCTCTTTAAAACCCAGTAATTTTAAAAGTTACTCCAAAATCAGCTTGAGGATGAAATGGAACTAATGTCTTTAATTTAATTACAAAATTAAATTCGAAGCTTTTAGCTTCTATTTTTGAAACATGGTTAGAACTGTGTGGCGAAAAAAACATTATAAATCAATTAATTTATAATATTAATGCTCTGTAAATTTACATTGAGTACTATTTTGTAAAAATAAAAATATCTATAAGAACACCGGATTATATATCTTCCTGTTCTTTCTTTCTATATCTATCTATCTATATATATATATATATATATATATGCATGCTTGCTTGTGCATGTGCTGGGGAACTTAGATCAAATACAGTTCAAATATGGATCACAATCCGCTAAACATAAAAGGATTTCATTCTTTTTGCATATTTCATTCTCTGATGAAGCTTTAATAAAAGTGTTAGATTTATGATAACAATAATAATGTAACAATGTCACGTGACCAAGAAACTGCAACTTTCACTTCCTGTTGTTATGTATAAGTTTCCTTTTCGATACAATTTTCACCAAGCCTTGTTGTTGCTCACATGTGCAGTCCATCTTTCTGTAGAATCACATTTCCTTTGCTTCAAGTTTCTACTTCGTCTTTGAGGAGATTGACCCGCATTCACTGCCATATAGAAGGGCAGATATCATCTAACAACCCAGTACTCTTTGCTTTGTTTCTAACGAACTTTTTCTGTGTCTTAATACTCTGTTTAGCTTATGGAATCCATCTTTGGCTACTCCAAAATGTCTTCGGATCTTAGTGTCGCATGTTTGTTAAAACACTTCCTAGATATTCAAATTTCTCTACTTTTTTGATTTTAGTATTAAAATTTGTCATTTGGATTTTGGGTTCATCCTTTTTTTGATAACCATGCAGAGAAATCCATTCAACCAGACTAGGGGTGTTTGCGTGTTCATTATGGCTGTATTTTGATGTATCAGATATTATCTACGTTTTGGTAGGAGCAGGGATGTATTTTTCAATGAAATCTGACATCCGTTAAATGCATGTCGTCTGGATTTAAAAAAAAAACATTTTATTGTTAACGGCAAAAATTCTTACGGCATTTTTTTCTATATTTTTTTCATATATGAAGAAGGCCGTAGATTATAGCGGTTAAAACGTTGTAAATATTAAAACAACAAAGTCGAGGTTTTGAAGCAGAACGGTTCAATTCTTGTAGTTTCGACCGAATTCTAATAGCTATTCGGGTCTTCAATATTTTTTGAAGTTATATTATTCTCGATTGAGACCACTGAAGATTCATTTTCAAGGAAGAATTCGCGAAAGAGGTGAATCTTTTCTCCCTTTGCATTGTATTCTTCATTCGTTCAAGAATTCTTACTGATTTGTAGATGTTAAATTAGACCCGAAACATTCTTCCGTGTTATTGAACATTTTTCATTAAAAACAATAACGATATTCCACCTGCTAACAGCATCGCTTTTGCCCTTACTTAATGATCCAATCAATTATAGGTCGTGATCATAGTTTATTGTTAAGCTGGAAAAACTAAATCATATCCCAGGGGTTAGTGAAAAATTCTCGGACCGAGCCACTTCACAACATCTGACCAAATCATCAGAATTTATCATAAATTTTTTTCTTATCCCGGCTAACTTTTCGACATCTTCTCGTATATTCGTCGCTGCTCAGACAAATATGCTGATATTTGTTTTTGCATACGAACGTTTCGGTCAATTTTGCCCTGCGGTCTTCTTCAGTTGTTTAAATTTCGAAACGAACTGTCTATGGAGGTAGACTGTTCTCATTCTGCTTTTAAGGCTTAGGGGAGGTAACTCACATCAATAACCACCAGTTTTTTTTTCAAAATTTTGGAACAGACTACAAAGATAGACAAACAGGTATTTAAGCTTATTTTACTGGTCTCGGTAAAATGGATTTCGACGATATTTTTCCAGTAACGTTAAAATAAAAACACACAGATTTAACACAGAAGTTTATTTATTTTCACCATCAATTGTTAAGACAACTATTTAATAATTCAGACATAACATCTCTGCAAATCCAAAACTTGCCTTTGAGCATGGTTCTCTTGCCAATACACTTCAGGTGCACTCACTGACAACAGTCACCGACAACAGAATCGATATTGTTCAAGTCCTATGGTTATTATGCATCTGTGTACAGTTAATTATATGACAAGTATGTTTATTCATTAGTTGGAAATACAATAACTTAAAAATTTGTATGTGTACGAATATTTGTTTTCCCTCACTATATATATATATATATATATATATATATATATATATATATATATATATATATATATATATGTATGTATTTATTGAATAGGAACGAGCAGTGCTGTATTCACCCATATTTACCTATAAGTCAAGTAGACTAGAGCATAGTACTACAAACCGTAGAAGGCCTCACATCCTCAAGGTCCTCACACCCATGGAGATCTCATGTGTTTATAAATATATATTTATCATTAAGCTTTAACATTAAATCATCAAAAAATTATTTATAATCATTAATAAATAATAATCATATATAATTATTTTCAATTTTTACCCCAAATTTTTTTTTAAGGAGAGTCAAATTTCATATAACTTATGGCCTCCGCAGATAAAAATCCGGCTCTGGTATTAATAAGGATGGCTTCAAAATTTCGGTATACAGTTTCCCAGCCGTTAGAATAGATCATTGTGCCGTATCTTGTCAAACGCTTTTGCGTAAGTTATCAAATGTAGATGCCCATCTTCGGCACCTCTCTGATATCATTCTGATCATGAATATCGCATTTCTTCTTCTGCTCTCCTTGACAAAGCTGCACTTTTTATGACCTGTTTCCGGTCGAATTCTGCTTCGCGTTCTGTTCATCAGAATTTGCAACATTAGTTTGTGTACGTGACTCGTTAAGCAGGTTGTCCTATGCAGATCCTATGCTCTCTTTTGTATTGTTGCGAAGATGGATTTAGTGATGTCCTCTAATGTGTGGCCACTGTTGTATATTTTGTTTATTACTTCTGTGATCCTGTCGTCTTAAAGCATTTCTGTTCCTGTCGTCATCTCCGTTGCTGATCTTATTTTAACTTTTAATATTTCTGGCCCTGCTCATCTTCGTTGTTATATATCACAACCCTTCGGCTGTTGCATGCTTCGATCTACTTCAGGTTTCTGTCTTATTATAAGCTTTTCAATTCAAGACACAGCATCTTTATCTTGGTTGTTATACTCACAACGTTTCGGCTGTTGTATACTCGAAACTTCTTCAGTTAGTTGTCTTTGTATTCGGCCTCATTTCGTCCTTTATCCAATCAATGAGGGTTGATTATTCGAATTCTGATTACTATGTTTAGAAGATATATTATGTCGAAATTCACCATTTTTTTTCAGGTTTGTGTCACTTGTCCGTTTATTTATGAGAGTATGGAAATTTTCGCTACTACCAAACCCTGGAATTGAACCCTAATCTGTCACGGAACCAGATATGTTTTTTTTTCTTTACTGCTCTAATACATTAGATTCCGTGTATATTGGACGTGAATTGAATAAAGGTTTCGGTTCGAAATCCCAACAAGATTACTGGGTACTGAGACAGGCTCCTGAAGAAAGCCAGCAGACCCAACAGTCGAAACATTGTGAGTATAATATCCAAGATGAGCATGTTGGTTTGAATGGGAATGTAGGTTCCATACAAGAAATATTCGACCGTGCATATAGAGTCACTGTCAGTTGACATTATTAAAAATTTATTTCTTAAATCGGTTTTTCGGGAAATTATCGCTGTTACAAACCTTCGTAATATTAATTGGATTTTTTATTTTATTTATTTATTTATTTTTGCCGTATATAAAGTTAATTCTCTGAACTCTGAACTCTGCCCCCTGATGAGTACTGTATCCGCACTTTGACACAGTGGGCGGTATTCAAATGGTTAATGTTCTGATTATGTGCCCTCTTCCATATCCAACCCATTTTAGTTTTTGATGCTGTCTCTTGGAAGTATTCAAGTGAAGTGGTTTTTATTGTTTAAAAAAAGTACTTTGTTTGTGATTGTTTAGCGCCAGTCTATAGGACCTAATGAGGAATTGTCTCCTTGAAAACCTAACACATTCATTTGCTTGAAAACCTTTTTTTTAATCCGTGATCTGGTAATACTGGAGGATGACAAGAATACCATAGACCGAACATGTGAGCAACAACAAAGTTTGACGGAAAACAGAAAGAAAAGGTCATTTAAACTTATCATCAGGAAAATGTAGTTAACATTTCTAGGGCACATAATGAGGAAAGAGGGCTTGGAAAATTTAATACTAACAGAAAAGACTCGAGGCAAGAGCGAATAGCGCATATCTACCTAGTTTGTTTGGGTAAATGGATGGCGGGGAAAGGGATATAAAAAAGACAACATTTATTAAGAGTTACAAGACAGGAAATTATGGAAAGCCACGATCACCCTCGTCCTAAAGGAACATGCCGCATAAAATATGAAAAAGTGGTTGTATAGTGATTTTCTAAGCCCGGCTTAGATGTGGCACAAGGCCGAAAGTATGGGGCACCCAGTGAGGATCGAACTCACTACCCGGTCGTAATTGATCTAGCAAGACAAGCTTTCTAACCATTACACCACGTCGAGGTGCCCAAAAAAGTGGTTGTATATAGACGGTAGTTTAAACCTTTTTAAATGTGTTGGACATCATGTAAGCTATCCATATTAGAGTCTAAAATATTTTAATTGATTTAATTCCATTCTTACGGCTTATCAACCCTTTGTGTGTTATTTAAAGCCGAAACATATATTTTGGATTATAGGAATAATACTTTTTTTCGGAGGGAATATTGCATTAACAATGTATTGAGAATAATAATGATTTTTCCCGATACAAGTTCAACTATTTAACCCATAACTGGGGGATTACTATATTGCCCAAGGGTATTTGCACGTAATCGAATTCAACTAACCCGACTGGAATTTGGAGTTTATTTAAGAACATGAATAGAAAATCATAAAAATTATGGTAATTCATCATTTCATAAATTTCCAAATTATAAAATAAAATGGCGTTAATAAGAAGCTGTTATACACTATATGTTTTTGTCTTCTGTCACTTGTAGTAATAGAGCCAAGAGAATGATATAAGAGTGACATAATAGGTAAAGAGGTATCGTGACGGTGTCAGGCATAAGGTTTAACAGCAACTGCTGAAAAATTGCTGAGTACAGAAAAAAAAAGAATTACTCTATCACCAGTGGCAACTGATCTCATCTTATTTCACGGGCAATCAGATTAAAAGTGAACCAGAATTATCTCGATATATGGTGATATCAGCGGCACGTGAAGTCTCAACACATCCGTCAATGTACACAGGTTTCCAAGGGTTTTCCTTGTTGTCAGCCTACGTTTTTTAAACTTCAGCTACATAGGGATTTTCATGAGTTATAAGAACGATATAACATTAAAAGAAAAAAATATGATCATCCAATCGACTGTAGATGGCCATCTATGACCAGTCTTAGGCATACATTAAAGTCTTCATTGCAGTCATAAGTTTTTCCTTTAATAAAGTCGTAACTTCATTTAGTGCAATGTTTTTCAACCGAGCTCCATATGGACCATGGCGCTCCCTGTAGCATTACTAAGGATCTACACAAAAAATAGCAAATTGGGGATCCACAGTAATATTTTAGTTGTCCATGGAGCAATTTCACTTCAGAACGGTTGTTACAACTGAAAATTGGAGTTTCTGCAGTAATCTACACCATATCAAAATACTAAAATTTAAAAAACAACTAAAATTAGCAGAAAATTAAGTCAAGCCACGTAAGTTAGCGTCCCTTTTTCTCTATGGGATGATTTGATTATAAAATTTGAATAAAAACTGAGATGGATATATAAAGGATGAATTATATATAAAAGGAAATTATATAAAGGTTATAAAATATAATATTAATAATAAATAATAATATACATTTTAAATATTAATAAAAATAAAATATTGATATATTAATATAAAAAAATAAAATATTAATAATAAAATTAATTTAATATAAAATTATATAAGGATTATATATAAAGGAAGGATTAACAGTATTAACCTTTACAGCAACCGGAGCAATTTCGGGCAAACCCATATATGTACTAGTGTGCATAAATGTTGCATAGAATTTAGTTGTTAAATACAAGTTTATTTTCATCAAATCAGTTATACTTCAAAATAAATTAAATGCATTTACTGTCTATAATTCAATTCCTAAACTTAGTAAAAAAATAAAATAAGCTTTTTTTTCATCGAATGGTTATTAGGATCCACAAAAAAAATTAAGAGTAAATTTGTCCATGGCTAAAACCAAAGGTTGAGAACAACAGGTTTTGTCACTGAAGGTACATGCTGGTATCAATTCCTTTGTGTAGATTCGTAGAATAAAGTTTTAGGAATTATTTCATTCTTGCTTCATCACTAATGTCCACTAAATCTTTCTCTCCTCCCAGCAATGTTTTTATCACTTTTGGCAAGTCACGATAAAGCATTCGGTTAGTCATATGTTGCTGCCCACGAACATTTTTTACAGCTCTTAGCATATTGATATCAACAGAATAAAGAGTTTCGTTTACCTTCGCTAGAGTTCATGCACTGGGGTTATACAGAAAGATTACTTTCCACTAATGTTCTGAAGGATTCAACTTTTATTTCAGACTTCATTTCCACCGTACTTATTGTGATAACTTCTGACCGTCGTCAATGTCTCTTTAATGATATGAGAGAATTCTGAAAAAAAACCCCAAAAAAAACTCGAGTTTTTCCTGATAGATGTGCCATACACAAATCATTTGCTACAACTTGTGTTTGCCATTTTTGTTAGTGGTAATAGTTTGTTCCAGAAAGCTAATGTGACTCTATATTCTGCGCAGGTAACATAGCAGGAAAACCCAGTGGCACATATGCTCACCGGGTTTAAACCCCTGCGTATGAAATACGTTGCAGACCTCACTGAATTCCCTTCAGCCCATACACAATAAATACTTGTTTTAATTTCCGTTTTTGTTTATCAATGATCCGCTTTGAGATTTTCGCTAAGAACGTCTGGAACCAAAACACCCAGTTTGCTAAATTTCCCTATCGTATTTCCCGTCGACATATGATAAATTGTTATGTGCTTAAACTCTTTTCTAATGGTCGAGTACTTTTCTGTATATTGCTTTTCAATAATGACTAGAATTCCATCTTCAAATCTAATGGACGACCCTGTCTGGGTTCTTTCTCCAGAACGAAACTTTGAAAACAAATTTTCGCACTCACCAGTGATATTTGTTTTAATCATTTCACCTCAAATAAACCGGCAACACCCCTAGTTCGCGGGGCGGGGGTTACAAGATGTAAGAGTGAGAGAAAAGACTAAGTATAAGGCCGCCTGAGGAAAAACCAAAAGATATACGGGATTCATTAAGTTAGAAGATGGCGATTGATGTTACATTTAAATTTTTGGAGATTGTTGTTATCGGGGAAGCAAGGAAACAGAAGTTGAATTCCACAGGTAGGTAGTGCGAAAAAATAAAACTGTTGGAGTAGTAAAAAGGTGGCACCTAGATTCAATCTAGTAGCACACTTAAAAACATGTAGTCGGGGAACCAGAGAAAAAGGTTAGTCAGAGCAGTTGCTACGAAAATCTTTATAGAAAGAACAGAAAGAATCCACGTCATGTCTGTGAGAAAGTGAATGAAGTTGAGATGCCAAGTCAGGATCGATTAGATTACAGATCCATCTTTGTGTTTTGCCAAGAACCATATATGAATAACAGGAACATCAAACCAGGTATGATATCAATATTCAATACACGTACGAATGGTTGATTTGCAAATATGCAAGAACGTTCCTTGTAATAGATGCAATAACTGATTCAACGTAGTCGCCCCACTTCAAGTCAGTTGAAAATGTAAGGCCAAGAAGCCGCAACCTGGTTCTCCCCAGAAGCCTAGCTTTACTCATGCTGATTACAGGCAAAAAAGTTTCTCTGTGGTGTTTAAATGAGAGTAGTCTTGGTGTTTAAATGAGAGTAGTCTTGGTGTTTAAATGAGGGTAGTTTTGGTGTTTAAATGAGGGTAGTTTTGGTGTTTAAATGAGGGTAGTTTTGGTGTTTAATGAGAGTAGTTTTAGTGTTTAAATGAGAGTAGTTTTGGTGTTTAAATGAGAGTAGTCTTGGTGTTTAAATTAGGGTAGTTTTGGTGTTTAAATGAGAGTAGTCGTGGTGTTTAAATGAGGGTAGTTTTGGTGTTGAAATGAGAGTAGTTTTAGTGTTTAAATGAGAGTAGTCTTGGTGTTTAAATGAGGGTAGTTTTGGTGTTTAAATGAGGGTAGTTTTGGTGTTTAAATGAGAGTAGTTTTGGTGTTTAAATGAGAGTAGTCTTGGTGTTTAAATGAGGGTAGTTTTGGTGTTTAAATGAGAGTAGTTTTGGTGGTTAACTGAGAGTAGTTATTTCTTTTTTGGAGGCGTTAAAATTTACCGGCCATTTCCTGAACCAGTTAAACACTGATTGGAGGTCCTTGTCAAGAGTACCAGTCAGGTTTACGTGGTCATCTCTGATGGATTTGCCTTAGGAGACACCCGCATTCGTGTGAAAGGATCTGGAAGCGAGACGGATCAAAACGATCTTCATTTCACACATTGATAGGAACGATTGGATTAAATCAAACAATCGACCTGTAATACCGTAGCCCTGGAGCATGCGTAGAAGACCAGCGTTCTAAACCATGCCAAACGCCTTCGCAATATCTAGAGTCATAGCTCGAGATCCTTCGTTATTATCAAGAGCCTGATATATATTATCAGTGATAGTCGTTAATGCATAAGCGGTAGATTTGGATGTCTTCCGTAACTAAAAACACTACGTATTTTCCATATATCTCCATAGCCTTATTCTCTTGCTTGAGCTTTTATAAAATATGATGTAAATGCAGATTCAGCTCTTCTATTAATGAGATTAAGAATTTTATTATTTAATTCACAGTTTACGCTGTCAGGTTAGTATACTTCAAATGTATTCTTACTGCCAGGTATGATGAGTAGTTAAGATAATATATTCGTGTAATGACGAATGTATCATCTTGACTACTACGAATTGGTTCACTAAAATGGAAATGACTTATAACTCAACATGATAGATGTCTGGATAAATCTACTAGTGTAATGACTCCAGAAACTTATATGTTCCAACGCATCGCCACTGTTGTTTATGTCAAAGATGATAGACTTTATTTTGTAGCTACCTTTAATTTACTGGCGCTACGGCGTCTATAAATTCTAGTGACGATATGTTGTCAGTAAATATTACTGTTTACTGTTGCCGTATCAAATTAAGTTTCATTCTCTCAATGTTTGGTTATCGGAAAAGCGATGCAGAAAATAAAAATGTAAATTCTGTTCGTGTCACTTAATGTTAGGAGCATATTGATTTAGAAATAGAGGTTAGTTATTTTTTTGTTGTAATCGATATATCTCCTCCCTATCCTCCTCTGATAAAAGGTACATTTCTGTCCCTTTTAACCGAGATTAGGAAAAGATACAGCTGTTCATCTAAAACGTCAATGACCTTCAAATGTCGTGTCCGTTGTTGCTACCGCATTTGTTGCTGTATCAAGCTAACCCTTTTGATCTTTCGAAAAGAGAATTATTGGGCATGTGTCGCACATTTTATTATTTAAATTCTACCAGTTTAAAAAGTGGTAGTGCATGATGTACTCATATGTTTTGCAATGGCATTCTTTCCTAGAACCTGTGTTGGTCCTAGTTTTCAAAAACGATATTCCCGATGTCATCAGATCTCAATTTGGTAAGCTCATTTTACATGAACGCAGGTGTTCTCCAAGGCACATCCGTCAGAGAATTTTTGCCCTAGCCTACGGTCTCGGATTACCCCACATAAAAATCGGCCTTGTGCCTCATCCTGCCTCGTGGGGAGTTCGGGTAAATACCGATTTTACTCTTTGGTACCTCGAATTTATGAATTTAAGGGCAGTACTAGATTAGCAGTTAGGTCTCATCGTTTTGCAGCTGAAATTCTAATATGTAACTGTGATTTCTATACTAACAGTTTCTTCTCTCACGTTTCTCGAATTCTTGTGTAATCCACTTTAAGATAATTGTTATTGAACGTCTTTCTCATAATATTCACTTCCTATCACTTCCTCTTTCCTTCATATCTCGCATCTCATTCATCATCACTATTTTAACAAGAACTCTATATTAACTGCCTCTCGAGCCTTGTATTTGATTAAATTAGGTATACGAGTTTAAAATACAAAACCTGTTTAAATATGTGTCTTTTTTTATGCAAATGATTTTGTAAAATTTTCAGTATATACTTACATTTACATCAGATCATTGATGACCGTACCTTGACACTGGTGTTTGCTTTGATGCCGATTCTAGATTGAAAACCTTGTATTATTGAGCACAACCATCGCCAATTTCCAAATCGTCAATTTGTGGAATGATTTTCAGAAACATCCGTACCGTACTCTGGAATCGTCTCGCCAGGCCTAAGCCACATCAGTGACAAATCGACCGTGGTGAGATTTGAACTCTGGTCTCACGGATCAACATACACCTGATGAAGGCTGGAGGGAACAATGTCGGAAACGTTGTGATAATAACAACAAAAATGAGAACAATTGTCTGTACGTAAATAGTGTAAATAATTAAGAAAGAAAAACCCAGACAGAAACATAAATATCATATCATTGCAAAAGCTTATGATCGATTTTCATTGTTAAGATAAAATGACCGCAGCTTGACATTGGCGTTTGTTTTGGTACTGATTTCTGGTGTGTTCGAGATTGAAAGCTTGAATCGTTCAGATGTGAGACAGACTTTGTTGAATGTTGACGTTCCACAAATGAATGCCTTAAAGATAGAGAACAAAAAGTTGCACTTTCGTCATTTTACGCTTTGAATTTTGGAAAGGAGTAAAGCGTCTGAACTGCGACAAAATGACATTCAGTACGTTTATTTGGATCGTGTTCCAGCTTTTCGTACGGTCAAAATGTGGTTTAGCAGATTTCGTCAGGGTTATTCTAACCAAAACGTTTTGCTTGACATAGTGGAAAATAAACCGAAGATGTCGATGGAAGAGATTGTTAAGAGTTTGCAAATCGATATCTCAACTGCCTTTCACCATTTGAAGAATCTTCGTTTCAAGAGAAACGGTGAATTTTTGCAAATCGAAAAGATGCTATATTTTTTCACCACGACAACGCAAGACCGCTTGTTACAAAACAGATCTCGCAGACGCTAAAAGTATCGAAATGGTTTCCCACCCCACAGCACACCACCTATTCTCCAAATTGCCTCCTTCGGATTTTCATTTGTTCCAGTCTCTAGAGAACAATTTAAATGACAAAACTAAAATTATGTATTTCATTTGGTTATAATTTATTTCTTAAAGGTGTATTAAGTTTCAAGTCAAGGGTTAATTGTTATCTCCCTCACCTATACACCCAAATGGCCTCGTAATGTAATCATCTACCTCGAGTGCCTCTCAGACCTTGTAAAGGCTGACACTAATTGTAAAAGCAAAGTTTGTTTTTTTTTCTGAGTTGTTTGGTTTACATACACGTATATTTTTCCCTCCTATTTTGTTCTTTATGCAAATGTATTTAAAATTATCCACGTGGAAAATTTATTTGGAAGTTTTCAATCTTTTCATGTAACAAGTATCAACCGCATCTGTTATGAAGTTATCACATTCACAAGCAGAAATCAAATCATTATAATATAGACTGTAGAATTTTAGTTCTATGCAGAATGACTCTTCAGTACATTGGCGATCATTACTCTCCACAACTTCCTACCCATTATTATTAAGTTTCATTTTGACACTAGTTCATTGCAGACTTTGTTGAATGTTGACGTTTTGTCCACAAATGAATGGTTTAAAGATGGAGGATGAAAACTTGCACTTTCTTCATATTATACGCTTTGAATTTCGGAAAGGTGAAATAGTCGGAAACTGCGACAAAACACGTTCGGTGGGTGGGTTGTTTAGACAGTTTTCGTCAGGCTGACTTTAAAACTAACGATCAACCACGCTCCTGGTGACCTTCCTACGTTAAATTAATTGCTCTAGACTTTGAAAAATGATATCTCAAATGCATTTCGCTATTTGAAGATATTTGGTTTGAAGAGAAACGGCCGATTTTGGCAAATCGAAAAGGTGTCATTTTCCACCACGACAACTCAACACAGCACGTTGCGAAACAGAGCCTGCAGAACTTTAGAGTTGAAATGAGAAATACTCAAGAACCCACCGTATTCTTTTGATTTTGCTCCTTCGGATTTTCATTTGTTCTGGTCTCTAAAGAACATTTTAAATGACAAAACAAAAATTATGTATTTCATTTGGTTGTAATTCATTTCTTAAAGGTTTATTAAGTTTCATTTTGACGCTAGTTCATTGATGACTTTGTTGAATGTTGACGTTTTGTCTACAAATGAATGGCTTAGAGAACGAAAAGTTGCATCTTCGTCATATTATGCTTTCAATTTCAGAGAGGAAAACTCCGATAAAATGACATTTAGAAGGTTTATTTGGATCATGCTCCAGCTCCTCAGACAGTCAAAAAGTGATTTGGCAGATTTCGTCAGGGCGATTTTAACTTAATCAACCGGGCGACCTTTCGATGTCGATGACGACGCTCTGCTTTTTATCGTAGAAAATAAACTGAAAATTTCAACGGAAGAAATTACTAATACTTTGTAAAACGATATCTCAAATGCATTTCGCTACTTCTTTCCGCAAGAAAAAGAACCGAGGTTTTCAAAGCAGGTAGGCGTCATTTTCCACCACGACAATGCAAGACTTCATGTTGCAAAACAGGGCTTTCAGAAGCTTTACTAGTTGAAAGGGAAAACCTTGCAACACCTACTGTATTCTCCTGGCTTGGCTCTACAAAACAGTTTAAATGACAAAAGACTTGACCATGTAAAGACAATTGAAATTTACTTTATAACTCTTCCAACAAGAAAAGGTGAGGTTTCTACGAAAATGCAATCAACAATTTTGTAGAATAATGGGAGAGATTTGTTAAAAATAATAGAGAGTATGCAATTGATTAATAGTTTGGTTTTTTTATTAGTATACAATTTTATTTTAAATTTCTAATCAGGTACTAACTGTTTCTAATGTAATAAATATAGCTTAGAACGATAAGTGCGACAGTGAGATCCGTAGGCGTATTGGGATAGCCAAGAACACATTCCAAAAGCTGGGCAGAGTACTCTGAGACAAGAGGATATCTTAGGTAACAAAGAAAAAATACTGAACTGTTGCTTGATATCTGTTCTTCTTTACGGCAGCGAATGTTGGACGATTTCCTCAAAAATGAAGAAGAGACTCGAGGCAACAGAGATGTGTTGATGATAAGGATATCATGGACCGAGCGTGTGAGCAATGATGCAAACCAAAAGGATGCTTATACTTAATATCAGGAAGAGGCAGCTGAGGTTTCTGGGACACATAATTAGAAAGGAGGGCCTGAAGAATCAGATACTCACAGGTCGAACAGAGGGAAACAGAGACAAGAGAAAACGCGTGACATACCTGGCGGACTTGCTTAAGTGGATTACAGAACATGGTCTGGGTGAGGAAGCAGAGGGAAGGAACTTGTTGAGAGCTGCAAGGGATAGAGGGAGGTGGGGAGCCATGATCGCCTACGTTCTGAAAGGACATGGCACATAAAAGGAAAAGAAACCAAACTCGCTTATAATATTATAACTATTTTTGATCAGAAATATTTACAACTTACTTTATGACATGTGATTTTATTATGCAACTCTGAAGTTGGTTATCAGTTTGGAAATAAATATATTTAATTGTATAGTTATTGATATTTATTTGTCATGTTAGATATATAAATGTGTCCATGAGGATTAAGAACGAAATAGCTTTGAAGCAGAAATAAATTAATGTAAATTTTTGAGTTACAGTAATGCAACAGTGGAAATTCTGAATAAGTAAAACAGTGAAAAAAAAATCATTCAAAGAAGAAATTGGCAATATAAGAAGAAGAAAAATGGATTTTTAAAATGTTAAAAATGCGATATATGAAAAGTCTATTGACCAGCAAGGAAATATTTGAAAAAGGTGGGTTAGCTAATGTAAACGAAGAGAGTAGATACACAATATTAAGAACGTTGCTTAATGACATGAAAGCAATCAAACTACCATCTTGAAGATTATTACAATAAAATATTAAAAACATTGTATATTATTAGGTTGGTGCAAAAATAATGACGTAATAATGTCGTTTTTTGACGTTAAAAATACGTCAAAAAACGACATTATTACGTCATTATTTTTGCACCAACCTAATACCTGAATAAGTACCCTGCCGTTTCAAAACTCATAGATCCACAGTCTTTAAAATAAATACTAGATAGCGCTTTCATCCCTTGTCATCATAAAAATGCTCAGACCTAGATGAATCATTGTTGAACATCTACAATGCTCATGGCAAAGCAAAGTGAATTATCAGCCTTCGAACGAGGCATGATTGTGGGTTCCTGGGAGATGGGATATTCTATTTCTGAAATTATAGAGACATTTGATAAGCCGCTCTACGATGTCACTGGAAATACCTTATAGAACAAAGAACCGGACACCGTGAACTTCGACGCTCGACCCTGCAACTGTCCTTAATGCTTGTGCCTAGAGTTATCTGGCTAGAACTGATTGTGATAATAGCGACAAACGAGACTGACTCAAATCATATTCACATTCAATGCAGGACGTACCATACGTATATCCAGTAGGAAATAAAAACGTTCTTTAATTTCTCTGGAATATGTGAGCAGAAAATCTGCTAGGTTTTCCCTGTTAATGTCACGACACTTGTACCTCAATTATATTCGTGATGTTTCTAATTTAACCTTAGAGGACGGTCACTGTATAGTGTGGTACGATGAGTTGCATATGCTTGGGATTGATGGTAGGGTTGTAGTGTGAATACAGATCACACGAAGGCAAGGTCTCACTTGTCAGCAGGGTACTCTGCAAGTTGCTGGTGGGAGTTCAATAATAGTGGGGGATGTGTTCACGCGACATGATTTGCCACTGATTCTTTGTAAAGACGACAATGACATTTGGCCACTTCATCAACCCTTGCGCCCACTCATGGTCTCTCTTTACCCCGAAAATAATAGGTTATTTCAATAGGATTATGCACCATGTATATACTTGGTTTGAGGAGCATTCTGTACAATTCCGATGAATTGTATAGCCACCATGTTTGGTAAACATGAACTCAATCAGATATTTGTGTGAAATGGACAAGAGATAAAATCGCACGCAAGGTCCTGCACCTGTAAATATCAGGGAAGTATGAACAGTTATGGAAACTTCATAGATCAACATCTCTGGTGAGGGTTTCGGAATCGATGCCATTTAATCGGGATAGAGGTTTTCCGATACAAAACTAGTCACCTGTCCCGTGAATTCTGGCATGTCACTGTGCATTAAAAATGATCTCTCAACATGTTCAATGATTAATATAAAGCTTTCTAGGATGGACCAGATTTTTTTTTACTGGAGGATATGTCATTCATGGAAAGAGTGAACTAACACGACTCATAGAGGTAGGGTATTTTTTTTCTGCTAGACAGTATAATTATAGGGTTCTTCAAAATGGTTGCTGGATAAAAACTTTTGTTCTTTGTTTTTTTGTGGAACGGGTCACAACGAAGTATCTCTAAGAAAAATAACACTCCTTCAGAATTCTACAAAGGAGTGCTTAGACAAGATATATTCCTTAGTTTCACCAGTTCCGACCTCCACAGCTAAGACGCTCCATGCCACGCACATTGCAGCGAACCATCTTCACGCCGCTTAATATACTGTGTGAGATATATTTTCCACCCGAACAACTTCTTCCCACGGACCACTGATTTGTGAAACCGACTCCCAAGGGAGGCTTCCCTGATGACTACAATTTTAATCTGTTTACATCAAGGGTTAACACTTATCTTCCCCACATATCCACATAAACTGTGTCTCTTGCTCTTTAATCCTCTAACTCTTGTTATTCTCGGGCGTTCTGCAGGGTGAACATCATAGTAAAATTGTTAAAGGGTCAACCCCTTTGTATACAAGTGGACTTGCCCGGTGTGTACTTGTACTGCTGCCAGTGAATACCCAGAGAGTCAGAGAGTGATACAGTGAAGAGTGAGAGTGTGAGGTAACCGCTTTTTTAGGAGTCACAGTTGCGAGCACGTAGACTCAGATGGAAGTCATACTTCGATACTGAATTTCCCAGACGGTATATATATTATTATTGCTACTAACCGCATTTCTGGATCTACTAACCGTATTACCAATTGTATTATTACGTCAATACATTTATTTGCTATATTTCATTCCTGCGTTTGCCGTTCATTTTGAGACTGGATTTCATCCCGGAATCCACAACAAAAAGAATGAATATTTCTTTGTTTTCCAAAACATTTGGGGTTTTAAAGAAATTCAATTCATGGAATGGTCACTGTATAACCTATTTAGATATTAACCCAATTAAAATCTAATGATTCGTCAGTAGAAAAGATGTATGAATAGGTGATGAAAAGTTCATATGCTGACTATGAACGAATGATGCTAGAACTATGAAATCTTACATGTATTAATTTCAACTCTTCTTATTAATAACTGCATTGTTTCTTCCCAGGTAAACTGATATCTGACTGTTCAAAGTGACTTCTCTTAAAAAATGGACAAAATTTGTCAATGTGATGTTATCATGTACCTGCGAAAAACAAGGTTTAAACCCGAAGGACATTCATGCTGACATGGTTGATACATTAGGAGATAACGCACCAGGTTTTTCAATAGTGCAAAAGTGGGCAGTTGTATACACTAGGATAAGGGACAGTCTTGAATAGGACCCAAGGTGTGGACGTTCTGCAAGTGACACCATCAAGAAGGACTTTGATCGTATTGACCACATAGTGATGGATGACAGGCGGTTAACTATAAAATCAAATAGCGAAATGTTATTAGCATTTCCCGTGAGAGAGTTGAGAATATATTGCAAAATGAACTTGTTTCTGTACGGTGGGTGCCACATCATTTAACACCTCATCAAATGGGAACCAGACTTATCACATCACGGGAAAATCTGGCATTGTTTGAGGCAGATTCTAGCTGGTTTCCTAACTCAGGATAATTTGGCATCGTGAACGAGAGACAAAAAGACAATCCATGCAGAGGACACACCTCTCTTCACCTGCCCCAGAGATCGCCAAGGTTTTTTCATAGCCTCATATTTTGGGGATACAAGTGGCATTTTATTGCTTAAATATCTCCCAAAAGAGCCACGCCGTCAATGGAGAATACTATGCCAACTTGCCGTGGCAGCTGCGAAAGACTATCAAGACCAAACGCCCAGGAAAACTAATGAAAGGGGTTTTGTTTCATCAGGACAATGCTCCAGTATACAAGAATTTAGTTTCAATGTAATCTGTGCGTGTCTGTGGCTCTGAACTGGTTAATAAGCCGATTCTCTTGATTTGACTATTAACAGTTTCCCAACATGAAAAAAATTACTTGCCTAGATACCAGTATCGCTGTGATGAAGACGTCATATCTGCTGTTAGTAACTTTTTTGATCGACAGGATCTTCTTTGAACAATTAGATGTTAGTTTACCTGGGAAAACAATGCAGTTATTAATAAGAAGAGTTGAAATTAATGCGTGCAAAATTTCACAGTTCTAGCATCTCTCCTTCATAATCAGCCTATAATTTTTTCAATACACACTCTTATATAAAAACGGAATCCAATACTCGAGCAAAGATATTTGCTAAAATATTTTTCATATTAATGTAACAGTCGTAAATTTAATAAAAACCAATGGTTGAAACACTGATGAAGATTACAGAAAGTCGACGACTCACTATTAACATATAAAATTAACTTATCCAAGTGCATAGTATAGTGTGTACATTTTGGTTTGATTCCTTTAATGGCGTATTAAACTTTTCCAGGCTTTTTAGTGCCGAATCCTGTTGTACAATAGGTAGGTAAACAAGGTTGTTTTGTACAAGAGTCAAACAGGTAAATATATGGACAAGTTAACAGTTTTAATCCTTGTTCACAAAGATAGAGTCGGTATATTTTTGACCCCAGTCAATTAAATATGTTTCTTCTTGGTTATATGCTTTGTTTTATGCAGACATAACATTGTTATTTCACTTATTTAATATGACAGAACACATACAAAACGTTATTAACATTTTAATAAGCATAGGTTTTATACATTTTACAAGCAGAAATTTTGAAAGAATATATAGTGTCCATAAATAAAAATGAATCTTGATAATTTTACCTACTGAATACCAATTGATTCCATAATAAAATCCGATATAATGTAGTAATTCTACGGGAAACAATTTATTCCTTAAAAACAATAGAAAATCGATCCCACACTTCGCATCAAAGATGAAGAAGAGACTTGCACAAGAGAAATTTGGTTCTACAGAAATAGGCTGAGTATACAATGGGCCGAGCAGAAGAACGAACGACAACGAGGTTTTGGAAAAAAACGGAAACAAAATGGAAACTTTTCCTTAACATTAGGAAAAGTCAGTTGACATTTCTCGGACACGTAATGAGGAAAGAAGGCTTGGAAAATCTGATACTCACAGATTGAGGTTAAAGAAGGTCAGAAGAAACATACTTGATGGAGCAAATGGATAGCAGAACTAAAAGATAAAATTTATTAAGACCTGGAAGGAACAGGTAGATATGGAGGATTCTGATCGTCTACGTCCTAAAGGGACACGGTACATAAAAGAAGAAAAAGGAAGATAATGATATTTAACGTAAATATATATTGAATGTTTTCCCAACATCTGTTGAATAATATCAATTTTATTGTGAATAAAGTAAGTTGCATAATAAAATCTAACATATCCTAGTAATGCCAGAGTGGGCCAATTTATTTACTCAATAACAATAGAAAACAAATACCCCACTGTATGTCCAGTAAAAACTTATAATACTATATAGAGTAAATATATTTTGAAAATTTTCCCAACATCGGTGCGTAATATCAAATTTATTATCAGTGACTTGAATAATAAAATCGAATAGTAATTCTAGGTTTCATCAACGTATTGCTTAATAACAATAGAAAACTGATCCCCCATTTTATGTCCAGCATAAACTTATATTACTATTAGGTTGGTGCAAAAATAATGTCGTTTTCTCACATGTGTTACTATGTGAGAAAACGACATTAATTTTGCACCAACCTATTTCTTAACGTAAATAGGTCTTGGAAAATGTCTAAACATCTGTTGGTTTGTCTATATTTCTGAGACAAGGTATTATGTACACTATTTATATTATTCGGACTATCGTCCTCATCCTTGTCGCCATATTTATTAAAACGTTTCGGCCGTTGTAAACTCCGGCCTTCTTCAGGTAGTTGGAATGTCGAACTGAAGCCTTTATTTCGATCACTGGGGTAAACTGTTCTAGTTTCGCGTACCATGTCTAATGGATGTCAGTTATCAGTTATCTCCTGTTAATTCCCCTCTCCAAGTTCTCCACCGCCTTAACCAGGTATTGAACTCATACTCTTTGGGTCCTGTCACTGGATCTAACTAACGCCTTTGTCCACTGTGTCCTTGAGGTAGTGAAGAGAGGGGAATTAACTGATAACTGACATCCATTAAAACATGGCACGTCGAACAAGAACAGTCTACCTCAATGAACGAAATAAAGGGTTCAGTTCGACATTCTAACCACCTGAAGAAGGCCGGAGTGTACAACGGCTGAAACGTTGTAATAAATCGGTTGGTTAATAGCAATTTTATTGTAAAAGCATTGATTTGCATAATACAATATGACATCGTGTAATATTAGGTTGGTGCAAAAAATAATGACGTAATAATGTCGTTTTTTGACGTATTTTTAACTTCAAAAAACGACATTATTACGTCATTATTTTTGCACCAACCTAATAATTCTGGGTTGGATCCTTCGATTACCTGATAACGACAGAAAACCAATACTCAAATTTATGCCAAGTAGAAACTTGTATTAAAATTGAACATAAATATTTCTTCAAAATTTTCCCAACATCAGTTGATAAATATTAATTAGTCAAAACATTAATTGGCAAAATTAAGTCTAACATAGCTTGCATATTAAGCGCGTCTGAATGAAATATTTTAAATATTCCAGAGTTTTAGCCGCTAAATTCATTAAATTACACATTAAATTAACAGTTTTTAGGCATTCTTAATGTATTATGAGAAAAAGAATCTCTTATAAATGTAAATGACTGCCAATTGAAGCAGAAATCTAAATAAAAATAACATTAAAAGAATTTTCATAGCAGAAGCCTATATCTGAATACCAAACTATTTTTGAAAATAAGGTCATGATTTCTTTGACATATTTAGTGGGACTTGTTTTAATGAAGCAAGTCGACATCCTCCCAAGCTAAAGACTTGGCTGTTAATTTCTAAACAACAGAATCTGAAACTTTGTGTTCGACTAAAAATAAGAGATTGTTGGCTTGTAATTAAATAGAACCGAATCGGCGTACAATGGCGCCATATTTTTAAGGTACCTCAACTCCAAATGAGAATAGAAACAAATTAAAACGAGTTTCGTTTAAATCGGGCGACGGATCGCAAAGTTAGATCCGTTTTCTGCCTTTTATAATGTTTAGCTTCATAAAATGTTAAAAGACTATGGTCTTGTTTTTATTCAATTATGACGACATCATTTTCAAATACACATGCATTAGCGTTACAATACTTTCTTTGATTTTTATCTTAAAAAAATGTTTAAAATTGAACTACCTCCCATATTAGCATCACTATGGTGACTGTTCATAAATTTTCGTTTTTTTTTTTTCATATTTATTTCGTTTGTTGTACAAAACAGCAGCAGTTCTGTCTTAAATTTTATTAATGGCTTTTTTTTATCAATGTTTAAATGTACTCTCATAAAAAGAAGAGAATCTGTTGTAGAATTATTTAATTGTTGATTGATTTGTTTTTTACGGCTTATCAACCATTTGCGGCTTATTTTTTGCGAGTGTTATATGGGATTGCAAACAGATATTGAATGACGAAAAACAATAACACAAAAGGAAGACTTAACAAGAAAATATTAGCTAAGAATAAAAATAAAGTTACATTTCACTAGGCAAAATATATCTTTGAATGTGCATATATAGGTGAGAAGAGTTTTGAAGATTAATGTCCTGAGGACAGTTTTGTAGTCGTTGAAAAGTATTGTCCCGAAAAGGACAGTTCATCGCATATCGTTGTTGCTGGCTGGTACTGAAGGCTGACAGTCTGTTGCTCGAACAGATACTATACTTTACTATACTTTACTATACTTTAATCCTAGGAGTCTTCATCCTGATTCGTTGGGGTTTTTTTTAGCGGGGGGGGTCAATTTTGGGTGTCTTTTTACCTACTGAATCAGTTTTACAGCAGTCGCTGGTCAAAGTTTCTTCTTCCGGTTGCTTTTTAAAAAAAATGTACCAATGCCGACAGAATAGGACAATTTAAAGCAAGAATATATGTTTAGATCCTACGAATTTGCTTAGGAGATAATAATGATATACTGATACAAATCTTACTAATTAACCCGTAGGTAGGGGAAGAGTGAATTCACAAAGATATTTGCCCGTAAGTTACGATGACTAGGTTCTCTGATTTCAGTACCTGCCATTCCTAAGCAGTCACACATCTACATACTGACCAACATCGACGTTGCTTAACTGATGAATTGTAATTGTTAATATTGTCCTCCTCTTTATTGTTATTATGCCAGTGCATCAGCAGACACGATTGCATCAGATTTTTATCACGCCCAGACCCTATTATCTCGACTTTCGATTAGTTGTCCTACGGCCATTGTCTGCGATGGGCGTTACTCTAAGGAAGACTAAGAAAATTGCAGCGCTACACGAACACTATGAGCAAATCAAAGTACAATCAACTAGCTCGGAAAATCTCTTGATTTAAATTCAATCGAGAATCTGTGGTCAATCTCCAAGGAATGACTTCGTGAGATGGACATACGAAGTACTAACATGTACACTGGGGCATCTTTCATTGGAAAAAGTAAATAATAACGCAATTATTCGTTTTGTTTCAATTAATTTGCACAAAAGTGTAGATGCGAGTAATTTTCAAGGCCATTGTTAATCAGTCAGTTAAGTACCATACGTGATACACGCTTGGGCAATGATATCTCATTCGATTCATGACATGTAAGCATTAAATTACCATTTCTTTCTGAGATTTTTGCAAATCAAGAATAAAAGATATAGATCCTTCTATTCAGTCCATAGCTGGATAAGTAGAGATGAACTGATATCTTTCTTAAGAGTATTTGTGTGTAATGAACCCAACTGGAATTCGAACAATGCTCCTATTTTTCATTGCGATCTGTTCTCTCATTACACTACTCTTCACATATTGTTAATAACTTTGTAAATTATTAGTTAAAATCGTTTAATTTCGTCTATTCTTCTTTTGTTCTGCGATTAACATCCAATATTTTTCTTCAATTATTAATATCGTCGAAATATTATTTTATTATTTCTCACAACTTTGTTTAGTATTAAAAAAAATTGAAAAAAAACATGAAATCTCGTCAAACCTTAAAATTTAATTTAGATCAGAACAATTATTTCATACGTTGAAAACTTCCCACCGACATGACCTGCCCTTTTGTTACCTTTTGTGTAATGGTTGAACTAACAGATCACAGGGGATCTTAGTATAGCAAAAGACCAAGGGGAAGTATTCAGAACTGGAAGACTATATTACGCCAACCTTGCAACTGAGGACTGTTTTTCTTGTAAAGCGCAATTTAGTTTAGTACAAGACTAAGGGTATAGGCCACCCGGGCCTGATAATAATCAGTAGTAAACATTGTTCCACAGCGAGTCAACTTAGAATCTGAAAATATCAAGTAACATCTGGTCTTAATTTCTTTTTAATAATTTAACCTCTTAATTTGCTCATGTATCTCAATTAAGTTTTCTATTAGTATTTTTAAATATATTTCTCCCCTAAATTTCTAATATTATATATATATATATATATATACACACATATATATATATATGTATGTATATTGTACTACTATAAGCGTTATATTTAGTTGTTATACGTGATTTTGTTGTTGCTTTGACAATAAGGAAATGAATATCTACAAGCCTAAAAATCGAAATTCTTATTAAAGAAAATATGTCGCCCAACAAGAAGCCGCAACAGTAGAGCAAGGCTTAATTAATGGCTCCTCTTAGCATAATGGCAAAGAGCATATCTTTCTTGAAAATGGTTTCCGATTCTAGAAAGTGCATAAAAGTTAGTTTTTTTTTAACAGGGAATTTCATAGCAGCACCAAATGATGTTCGATAAAGAAATAATTGCTTAAAAATTAAGATATACTATCACACACACACACACACATATATATATATATATATATATATATATATATTATATATATATATATATATATATATATATCATTACAGTCGGCTGAGAAAGGACTGCGATTAATCATATTATTCAGTTTTTCTTGCATTCGTGTAAGTCTTTTCTTTTCTGTGTAAAAACTGTCCAAATATTGTCTATATTTGAGCGCTTTCAGGCATTCTATTAGCCATTATCAAGGATTCTTTTAATTTATAACAAAATGAATAGATTTTTATATGTGTATCTGTAGTGATGAGAATTAATTAAGTGATATTGTTGAGTGTTGGCTTTTTTTCTTTTTCATTATTAATGCTTCAATTATTTTTATACGAATGCAAGAAAAATTGAATAAAAGCTTAATTACAGTACCTTAATTACAGTACCTTGTCCGTCGTCTTAAATGAAACATGTATAAAAGAGGTATTGGTGCCCAAATACACAATTATATATACATATATATATATATATATATATATATATATATATATATATATATATATATATATATATATATACTGCGTGCCAAATTATTATCGTGATAACTTTTTTCTAATATTTCAGAAACTGTCCAATCAATTCACGCAAACTTTTCACAGAATGTTGGCAACACTAACCTGCGCAATCACTGAAATTCTTGTACTGATCCGCGCAACGTAAACAAACTGGCGCCATATTTGTTAAATTGAATTTAAACGTCTCTCTCTCTATCTATCTCTCTCTCTCTCTCTCTCTCTCTCTATATATATATATATATATATATATATATATATATATATATATATATATATATATATACAAGAAATACACTGAGCTGAAAGTGTTGGTCCGAAGAAGCAACGCCATGTGGGACATCCTCCTGGCAACTGAAGATGCAGCTAATTCACTGTCCGGGAGTATTCTTACAACGACCGGATCTCCATGGATATGATCACGCTATTGGAAAAGGGCATAGGTAGTGGGATTTTTTTTTTCTAACTATAAGCCCATAACTCTGCTAAAGATTTTGCCAAGATCCTTGCAGTCAGTTGCCAAGATTGTGTTGGGACCCAAGCAGACATGTGCTGTGAAGGAACGAACAATTCAAAGAAATCTGCATCTGATCCGCACGATCGTAGATAGTGTAAAATACTACGGATAAATCGTGTTAATTAATTTCGATCATTCCAAGCCTTCTATAGGGTCAACCATCAGTATCTGGCTGCCTGCCCTGCAGGTCACCGAATTCAAATGCGACTTCTTCAAGTGGATCAACCTCTTGTATCGCTACCGCTTTGCTGTCTCAGCGTTGCTCTCCCAAGGCCCTCTAGTTGAACTGATGGATTCGTCCGCATTCTTGGAGTGTGTTTCGGGCCCGGGCTCCTGCTGAAGAAGAATCGGCTGGAAGTACAAGCAAAGTTCGGAGCGGCTGTTCGGATTTGGTTCCGAAGGTTTTTGTCCGTGAAGGGTAGGACTCTGGTGTGCGCTATGTATGTTTTTCCTCTCATCCTATTCGTCTGTAATCCTTCTCTGCATGACCCATAAGAAGTGTGGGGTGTTGGCAAGCATCAGGTTGGCAGATAGGTATGTATTCAGAGTCAGGGAAAAAAGACATGTCCAAAATTTGTATATAAAAAACAAAAAATATGTTATGGGATTTTGTAGGTTCTCTGTGAATATATGGTATTGTGGTATATGTAGGATTGAATGGTGATGAATGAGTTTTTGTAAAGAATGAATAGGTCATGAATCTGATTAACTAGGTCTAGAAGAGTTAATGTTGGTCAGCTTTACCACCCCAATGGCCTTTTGCCACATTTGTTCTTTTTAACAGCAATATATATACTTATTTGCTCTTAGCCCCGTCGTGGGTCATTCTGTTTATTAAAGCCTTCGTCAACGTACTTCTTTAGTTCTCTTCCTTATTGCAATTTAATAAAGTAGGTAGCGTCGTGGTCGCCACTGTATAAGATTGCCTAGGTGAGGTGGTCGAAGTACCAACTGACCGACATACCTTGGAAAAGTGCCCCTTTTTTTCTGCATTTGTGACACATGGCTCCTTGTGGCCGGGCACACGTTACGACTGTGACATGGTCCACTAAAAAATTAACATTTAGCGCTTGTTAAGGCACATGCATCGCTGATAAATGAAGTTTTGTTTTCTGATGCTATGACTCCTACAGTTCGTGATGGCAGTTGTGAATATCAATGGGAGTTTTTCTGTGCTGGGTATTGAGCCCTGGCTTGATTAACTGCCCTGTATAGATCAAATATTTTCTTTTCTAAAAGACACCGTAACGCAAACCGGTAATGAACGCGGTTCTAACGGAATGGTTTTGGTTTTGAGTATCGTTAATCATTTTGAAACTGCATTCTTTACCTATTAGTTGTAACTCCTGAACATACCCATTAATATCTTGCTTTGCCCATACGATTATTAGAATATGCGTTTCAAATATAATTCTTTCAGGCGATTTACAGCAGATTCGAAAGTAGCATACTCAGCAATATGGTCGTAGACATACGAGAGAAATGTTATTAAGTTATCCAATTAATCTTGTTTATCATGTAAGGTATCATCTATAGATTTCTCGAAGCCAAGGCGAGTGTGTGACGGGCTTCAATATAATTCCATTGAAACGTTCACACTGATATTCCTTTGGGTGTTGTAAGGGTTTGTTTGACTAGAAGCGATACCCAAATCAGTGATGTACTTAAGCAGTTCCTTAGATAGAAAAAGGAACCCTGGCCGGAGCAAATAGAGGAAGGAGTCTCGAACACGGTAAATATCAGAGTTAAGAATTTAATTGCTACACTGGCGCAACCAAAACGAAAGCGACAGTACTTGTCTATTAATGCATAACGTTTCTGCGTGTTTTATGGAAGAGGTCCCTTCACATGTATGCTGATTCTTTGAGGTATGTTTTTAGGCTTTACCAGGCGAAATCTTTCAGGTTTGTAGAAATGTGGTTTCCATCATGCACAAGCTTGATATACAGCGCATAATTTTTTTACATGTTCTATAGGTCAAGGTAGGTTCCTGACTTTGACAAAATGGGCTTCCGGGTTATACCAGATTGACAGATTCGAGTTCACATAAGTTTTCTTTGTGTAAGATAGTGCCCCAATATGTCTGTTTTTGTGCATCAGCATCTATATTATCCTTCCCTGCTCTATATGTTTTTTTTTCATAATTATATTTCTCCAGTTCTATTCTTCATCTCTGGATCTTATCGGTTTTTGTTTTTTTTTATTTTTCCAGTATGAAACATATTAAACGTGTAATTCAACGCCTGCTGGTCCGTAACGATGGTAAAATGTCGACCAGATAAGTAGTTAAAACACCTTTTTACAGCTTCTATAATAGCTGAAATTTCTTTTTGTACCAAAAAGTACTTTCGCTAAGTCGGCGTTTGTCCTCATAAGAAAAAAGCCAGTGGAAGGCCGCCCTGCTTCAAATCATCGGGAATTGCCGTATCTAAAGCGTCCGTCTCGACTACGGATGGGACATATTCGTCAATAGCGTGAAGAAAGGCACATTCATTTCTTTTTAAGTTTGTGTTATGCTTTCATGAACACACGGTTTAAAGGACACGAGTCGGCCGTAATTAAGCGTTTGATCTTATCCGAAAACTTTGATATGGATTGGGAATAATAAGAAAACAGACCAAGGAGCATGCGAAGGTCAGCTTTATCTTTAGGGATAAGTAATTTTTTAAGTGGGCGTAGTCGGTCAGCATCAGGTTTAAGTATTCTATTAGATATAGTGTAGCTAAGAAAATTAATAGAAGTCGTTGACAGGGAGAAATCTTTCGTTAACAGTAAGATTATGAAGTTTGTCTACCTCAAAACATTTCGAGAAATTTTTTTTATCGTGATCCTCTTGAGTCTTGCTGGCTACAACTGTGTTATCTACATAAGCATATGTTCCGTGCAAGTAATCAATAATTAAAATTTGAGCTCGCAAAGGAGACTTGCTTTCTTCAGTTAATACGTCTCTTAGTATTTTATTAACCTCAATTTTAATAAACTGTTTATCGGAGGTTCCAAGACGTCTAGGTTTCGTAGAAATAGTTTTGTAGTTAGGATCAAAATTCGAAAGTAATGGAAGTATATCTACCATTGCAGAAGGTAGGCTACAAGCAGTTGAACTGAAAATAGGCCAAACGCAAAAGATACTCTAAAATGTCGGTTTATGAAGTCCACCTTGAGAATTACATCACTACAAAGATTGAGAAAGACACAAAGCAAAAACATTCAAATACCACTTATCTAATAAATTAAAATTGACGAAGTACTGCCCTTTTATTGAAGCGTCAAGATACTTCTTTAGTTATGTTCCTTATTACAGAATAAACAGATTGAATTGAAGGATGGGCAAACTTTTGAGACCCGAGAGATTAGACGTATCTCCTAACCCACCCACTGCGACTAGAATTTTCAAACATTGGTATCGGACTGTCACATCTTTCCTACCAAAAACTGATGATAGTGTACCTGATGAACAAGACAAAATACATGGTCAATGTGAACGATAAAATGGAATTATCTGGAACAATGTCATACTGGCCCTTGGCTTCGAGAAATCTACGAGAATCTCAGTAGGAAGTTGTTCTACTCGCAATATTGCACGCCATACTCTGTCATGCGACGCGAACACTACACCCCACGAAAGAATATTTTCATATCCATATCGGTCACCTAGTGGTCATTCCTTGCAGATCTCGTAAGCAGCACCTGGTTCGGATCTCTTACGTCGTAATATCCGTGCTAATAAGTACGGACTTTTAGACAACGAATTTCAGTTGTTAAAAGCCAATCACCAATATGATTATTTAAGTTTTGATGATGGGCGTGAGTCTACTGTTTCTGTGAATGATTTGGCTCCAGATGGGAACAAATACGATCAGAAAGAACCATAAAATAGAGAATAAGATACTGTCATGGAAAAGGGTTCTACTGAAATGGAGGAATCTGAGTCTGATATCCATTCTAAACCATTCAGTAACCCTGAAATAAATTTGCCGGTGTCCTCCGACTCTGAGAATCAACATTCTACTCAGATTCCCGAAGATTCAGTGACGCTAATACGATCTTCGAGGAATCGAAGAAAAGGGTTACGATATCCAGAACATTACAAAAAAAAATGGGGCTAGGGAAGAATGTCATAAGCATTAAATTCTCTTGATGTTCACTCTTCCAAAATTATCCACCTTTTGCGGTACTACATATATATATATATATATATATATATATATATATATATATATATATATATATATATATACTAGCAGTAAAGCCCGGCGTTGCCCGGGGATGTAACAGTAAGAGATAGATCAATTATCGACCATCATAAAGACTGAAAAATAAAACTGACAAAGATTATTGTTTAAGGTTGACGGACACGCAAGTCTTAATTAGTTTTATTTTTTGTTTTTTCTTTTTTTTTACGAATTGGTCAAACCCAAACAAAAACATTGTTTTCAATCGTTATGAGTCTATAAACAATTGTCTTGTAAATGGAATGTAAAGAAAAAAGTGTGCAAGACAATAAGAAACACTACCTGCCAAAAAAAATGTGAAGTTTTGTTGAAATCGGTTGAAAAATGTAGGAAATCCGATCCCATATATAAACGAACACACACACACACACACAAACAACCAACATGTGTTTTATAATAAGTATAACTCGATAACTCGATATTAATAAGTATAACTTGATATGAGTTGTCCCCCTTTCATTAATGCCTCTTAATCGTGTTTTCAAATTGATTTCGTGCAAAAACAATTGTTTTTTTTCAATTTTTGGCGCTGTCAGACCCACCGAAAGGTAATTTTACGTAGTCCTGTGAAGTTTTGTTGAAATCGGCTGAAAAATGTAGAAAATCCGATCCAATATATAAACGTACAGACACACACATACACAATCTGCGTTAGTTACAGTTTTCCAGAAACAGTAACTAGGTTCTGCTCAGCATAGTTGCAGTGTAAACCACAGGTGGGCACTGTGATTGTTGAGCAAGCACAAATGTGCCTGAGCGAAAGTCTAAAATATGGATCGGCTAACAGCCCTAGTAGACCGGTATCCTCGAATACGAGTGCCCAGCTATATATATATATATATATATATATATATGTGTGTGTGTGTGTTTATGGAAATATGTTTATATATATATATGTGTGTGTGTGTGTATATATATATATATATACACACACACATATATATATATATATATATATATATATATATATATATATATATATATATATGTATAGTACAGCGAAATTATACACCTTCATAAACTAACATTGTAGTCCCTCTTTTGCATTCACCCTATTTTTAGTTGAACGGCTTACAACCTACTATCTGCAATGGTAGATATACTTTCATTATTTTCGAATCTCGATTCTAACTACAAAACTATTTCTACCAAACCTAGGAGACTTGGAACCTCCGATAAACAGTTTATTAAAATTGAGGTGAATAAAATACTAAGAGATGGATTAGCTGAAGAAAGCAAGTCTCCTTTGCGAGCTCAAATTTTAATTATTGATTACTTGCACGGAACATACGCTTATGTAGATAACAAAGTTGTAGCCATCAAGACTTAAGATGAGAACGATAAAAAAATTTCTCGAAATGTTTTGAGGTAGACAAACTCCATAATCTTACTGTTAACGAAAGCTTTCTCCCTGTCAACGACTTCTATTAATTTTCTTGGCTATACTATATCTCATGGAATATTTAAACCTGATGCTGACCGACTACGCCGACTTAAAGAATTACTTATCCCTAAAGATAAAGCTGACCTTCGCATGGTCCTTGGTCTGTGTTCTTATTATCCCCAATGTATATATACTCATCCTTTTTTTACATGTACAATTTGTATTTATATTTGAGCTTAGTCCTCTTTGTTTATTAAAGCCTTCGTCAAGTTACTTTTTTATTTCTGGTCTTTATTACAAGTATCAAATTTTCCAAGCTCTCTTTCCACATTATATGTCCCCGAATGTTCAACTGTATCTTCCTGATATTAAATGTCTTTTTTGCTCCTATTGTCTCTAGAGCTCCGTCGTTGCTCCTGTGTTCGGTCAATTGTATTCTCAGCATCCTTCTGTATAATATCATTTCTGTTGCTTCAAGTCTCTTCTCCATCTGTGAGGAGACTGTCCAACATTCACTAGAGAAAACTGACAAAAAGATATGAAGAGAAACGGTGAAACCAAATACGTTTTCTATGTGACGTTTACCTTGTGAATATGGACAATTATGGCTATTCACAACTTCTTTTTCCTGGAAGCTCTAAACAGCGTATTTTTACTTTTTACGCGCAGTTTTCTACTGCCCATCTTCCCTTCAGTATGTCCTGTGAGTGTGTTATGGTCCGGTTCCTTGTACCACGGTGATAGTCCAAGGTAGAACCAATAAAGAAGAACTCGAACACGGATATGGAATAACACAGATATATTACAAACAGGAATATATACAGAGAAGTAGAAAGTGTTAGTACGAACAATCAGGTTTAGTAGTAATTGTCTGAACGCGACTCTGTTGAGGACTGCCTCTGACTCGACTGACTGACTCGCTCGCTCTGACTGACAGACTCCTGACGGACTTCACTCCAGACTTCAGACTGAACGGTATTTAGTCACCCCCACCCCACGAGGGCATCAAGTGGCACAAAGCCGGTTTAACGTGGGATCTCCGAGCCCATGGGCTCGGCCAAAAATATGCCCTTTGAACCCGTATGAACGGGTTCAGGGTCGGTTTACCTCCCCGAAAGATACTCCGTCCTTCGGCGTAGCTTCGTTTGGGTTCCTCCTCGCCCGAAGGCAGAAAGTTCAACCGATCAGCCGGTCGCCTGACTTCAGACTAAACTCTCTGCTTCCTCTTGAGGCGCAGTATTTATTACGTAGGGAATAATCCATTATGTTATTATGGGTAAGGTCCAATAACAGGGTGTTAAATTTTCCAAGTCCTAATTCTTCGTGAAAGTTTCTGATATTAAATATAATTGGCCTTCTGTTTACCATTTTCGTTAAAAAAATTCTTCATTTCTCACATGTTCAATCCATGTTATTCTCACCATCCCTCAGGAGAAGCATATCTCCCACGCTTTTGTCTGCATCTGTAAGAAAATTGTCCATCAAATACTCCCATATAAGAAAATTGATATGACATAAACTTTCAACACTCTTCTTTGTTTATCAGTTAATATTTTGCGTAGAAGAAGGAAGTAATGACTATGAAGAGGTGAAGGATGGATAACAAATGACAGTTAGTTATGGTTGTAGCGTTTGGGAAACCATCCACGTGGTAGTATTCCACAAAGTAGCTGTTCTTGGCAATGAATATCTCTGAGGGTAACTTTCCGCATTACATCGATTCAACAAATCGGTTACTCGCTGTTTCTCTATGTTCGTCTTGTTTCATTACGCCCTGTGAGTATCAAATTCTCCAAGCTTTCTTTCTTTATTATGTGTCTCAGGTACTCCAACTGCTTCTCTTTTATTATAAGTGTCCACTTCGTTCGCATTTACCTAAAAAATCTTCCTCGTTGATCGCCTGCGGTGTTTATGGTATTCTCAGAATTATTGTATATAAATTCATTTCTGTTGCGTTAAGTTGCATATTAATCTTTGAAGATATTGTCCTACATTCACTGCCATATAACAGTATATAGTAATTCGGCACACTTTTTCTTTAGATTCTACGAAACCTATCCATAATGGCTGAAACGCATTTGTATCTATAAAGAGATCTTATCTGTTTTATCCGCTGTGTCACTTCAATATTTGGGCAATCATAACTCTCCGTAACTTCCTATCTTTCTCAATGCTAAGTAATTTTTTTCACCTTAGTACTCCACTGTTGTGGACTGTTTAGAGGCCAGAAAGAAAGACATGGAAGACGAAGGTAGGTTGAACAAGTGTATTGAAATAACAGATATAAACAAAGCAAGAGTGTTAGTAATAAGCAGTTAGAAGTGTACGTCCGAACGGTAGGTTAACATTACGTCTGCTCTGACCTACAACTCTTCCCTAGGAAGTCTCGCAGTTAGTATTTATGAGAGGAGGAAGAGCTCATTCTACTGTAAGAGGGTTTAACACAACATCCACCCAGTCTCCGTCCTTTCATTCATTTACAAAAAGAATTTTAGGGAGATTAATCCCGTTTCCCTGAGGCCCTGTTACGCTCAGTACGTCCAGTGAGTGTCGAATTCTCCAAAAGGTTCTTCTTCATTATTTATTACAAAATTTCAACTCTTTCTGATTCAAAGTATAAGTGTCTTTTTCTTTCTATTTTCCTCATGCGTTTGCCGTTGCTAATGTACTCTGTCCATCTTATTCTTAACATCATTCTGTAGAACTATATACCAATCGCCTCAAGTCACGTCTTCATCTGTGAGGCATACTCCATAATCTGTCCATTATCCACTGTTATATACAAGGATTAACATTACATAGTAATTAAGTCATCTTTTAACATCTCTACCATTCCTTACTTTTCTATCTATTTAGATAAGTTCATTAGGTAAGATGCTTGCTATTATTCCGTATTCCCCTTGCCTTCAATATAAACAATATGTCTTTAATTCTCAAAACCTTCTTTTCTCATTATATGTTCTAGAAATTGAAACTGTTTCTTTCTTATTATAACTGTCATTTTCGTTCCCATTTGCATTAAAACTTCCCCTTTGCACATATGTTCTGTCTATGTTACATTTTTATTGGCTTAAGTCTCTTTAACTCTGAGGGAACTGTCCAAGATGCACTTCCATATTGAAGGATTAACATTACGTAGCTATTCAGTAGAGTCTTTTTCCTGTTTCTCGCGAAATATTCCTATTTCTTAATATTTTAAACGAATTACAGTGAGCAGGGAGAGAGTTTTTTTTTATCTCTGGGAGAAAATAAAGAGATTATTTTGACAAATAGATGTGAAAAGAAATGAACATCATTAAAGAAAAAAAATGAAAGTTCGTTGTTGAATAAGAGGAAAGAAACCAAGTAAATACGTCAAGGAAAATAAATAAGAAATAATCTAGGCATTTAATCCTAAGATTGAGTGGGGATGCCGTTAAGCTAAGAACAAGAGGATTTTTATCTTAATCCGGACCACTTGACGTTTAGAGATAACAGGTTAAATATCCAAGCTCTCATTTTGAGCCAATCACCAGGGATTTGACCAGGTTGAAATGGTAGCACTGCTAATATTAACAACTTATCTCTTGCTACCTTCCTTCGAACGAATTTGTTTTAAATATTATGAAAGTTGTATTGTTATCATTGATCAAGATAGCCGAGAATTAAGAAGGACGTAGAGAGAGTATCGAAGGAACAGAAGTAGCGGAAACAAAGGAGAGGTGTATTATATACTCAAACATTACTTGAGTAAATCAAATACTACACAAATCAATACTTATTTGTAAAACATATATAAAATATGACACAAGGTCACAATGGAGAATAGGTAAAAGGACGGTTTTCTTCTATTTTAATATTTAAACTTAGCTAGCCACAATCACTGGCCCAAATATACCACAATATTCCTAACACCAAAACAACGCATTCTTACTTACCATTCTTGCTACAACCACCATATTGCCTCAATGTTTCTATGGGGTCCTAACTAGTCCCCATATGTACAATTCTTGTCTGTAGGAGGAGGGAAAGTTACAATTTAAAATCTAAGCCCCAATGTGTATTTACAATATGAATAAAAAAAACTATTTAAAAGAAACTAAAAGAAATAATGTTAGTAATAAACCACTGAACCTTTACATGTGGCAGAAACATCAATTAACTGGATGAAATCATTGCGTAACTTTAATAATATACAACACTTATTCGTCCAAACCATTCACTAAAACACACAAACACTAAAATAATTATGAAACACACACCCGAAAAAGAAAGGTGACCCGTATTCACCAGAGAACTGACGTCTCTCGACACCTAACAGGGTTGCGAGGGGGAATTAAACTAAAGAAAGTGGGTACAGAAATAAAAGGTGGCCAATTAGCATACATCCACCAGAGCATACATCCAAAACTTAACGAAAGAAACCAAAAGACCAAAAAGCAATCCTAAACTAAGCTAATTTTCGGCAGGGTTGCCATTGTTCAACACAGCGCTGTCTCCCAATGCCTAATCGACATAAAAATACCCCTCTTACTCGACACAAACGCGCAAGAACCACCCGCCTTTGGACAAATTCTGATGGAGGGAGACACCGCCTTTTCGTCCTAAGCTTAAAGAACAAGATCAGTTGGGAAGAAGTGAACTTCTCGCCCCAATAATATCCCTACTGATATCTCATAACATCTAGCAAGCAAAAGAATACATAGAGTTCAGCTTTCGTCATCGGCTGGGCAACATTGCTACAGAGAGAACTTGACTCAAACAGGAAAAACGTTCTATGCAGTATTCAAACCATGATGCTTTCAACAAACTTGCACAACCGAATTAGGACCCAGCAATAAAAGAAAACGTGACCTCCATCACAGCGAACGCAGTTTGGAGATTTCTGCAAACCCGCCGAACAATTTTTTTTGGCCGACCCAGAGGTCCCTACGAATCACCAGCCAGGTAAGTGATGCCTCATTATTATTGAGGCATTTTAACCCGGGCATCCAAGCCCATATAGAGCGATCCTCCTGCTTCATAAGACTAAGCTTGCCAATCAGATTATCTTGTACGGATCCCCTAATACATGTTATAATGACCTTCAATACAACGCTTGGATGTACGTAAGAGGTGTTTCGCACGAACACTTGTCCACCACAAAAACTGACACAATGCTTTTTTTCAGCTTTCTGTAGTTCCTCTGTATTTGTCAAGAGGTCATCTTCTGTAAGAAGATGTGCGTAGCTCTTGGCTTTCTCCAGGAACTCCGTAATGTTGATTATGTACCCCCTCGGCCGCTAACTTGTTTTTTTTTCTTCTTTTGAAGTATTTCTTGTCACTGCTGACTTTTTGCTTTTCTCGGCCACCATACATCTTGGATTTTCGGCCACAATACATTCTTTGTCGTTCAGCTTGGTACAATCTATATTTTGGCTTTTTTCAGTTACTATTCCTTTGTTCAGATAATTAGATGTATAAGTATTTCTTTTTCGTTTTATCAGGAAGGTCTTTCTTAAGACCAAATAAATGTTTCTTGATTGACCTACTTCGGATAGCCATTCTTACTTATGATATAAAGTAAGACTTGTTTTTTTTTAATTAAAACGTTGAATCAAATTTTGTCTATTTGTTGACGCTGTTTTTCTCTCGGTCAGAAAGGTCGCTTTTCCACTTTCCTTTTATGATTTACTGTGTCTCATGTGTCTGTGAATGAACATAACACAATCAATAAGTAATATGTCACTTGGATAATCGAGATGACTAGCTCCCTACTTTCTTCCTCCTAGTAGTTATTGTATAAAAGTATAAATAAATCCACATGTGCAAGATTGGGAGGGGGGTCTTCAGTGTCGTTAACTTAGCTAGCCTCATTTACAGACCCAATCGTTTTTACATTGTTCCTTTCACCAAAATATCTTATCCACACCACACTGCCACACACACACACACACACACACTTACGCCACAATGCCACATTTATTCTATGAATTCCTACCTAATCCCATATATACAGATTTTTGGAGGGGTGGATTGATAAAAATCTAAAAATCTATATCTCCAATGTTCATGATGTGCAAATTATCTAACTAAACTAAACAAATCCGGTGTTAGTAACAGACATCCCCACAATCTAATCGTGGCAGAGATACTAGCTAACTGGACGACAAATACTGTGGGATTAATAAAATGATTTCTCTGCACCCGTTCTACAAACACTCACACTAGCACTCACATATTTAGACACTATAACAATTACGAAAACTCACATTCGAAAATGAAAGACGTTTAAGCAGAGAACTGCAATCGCTGTCTCCTAAATGGGTAGGGGAAGGGGAATAAACCAAAAAGAAAATGGTGGGGGAAAAATGGGGACGATGATTGTGTGAATTCCGAACCGAAACGTTTTATTCAGTTCGCTTGTATAGTTTTTTTCTCAATAGGCTTTCAGGAAATTGCAAGATTATCGAGTACGTCATCCAGCACTTGAAGAAGGCTAGCTATGTTGTGAGTAGAACATATCTGATCAGCATGCTGGTCCGATTAATACAAACATATAATAATGCTAACTCTTCAACTTTAAAATTCCTACAAAATATCTGTCATCATCATCATCATCATCATCATGTTTCTTTTTCCTTTAATTCTTTTCTTACGTTCTTTTTTTTCTTCCTCTCTCTTTATTGTTCTTTCATTGTTTTGCTTTGTTTTCTTCTCTAACTCTTGTTCCTTTATTCTTTCCTTTTTCTCTATTCCTCTCTCTCTCTCTCTTTCTCTCTCTCTCTTACACACACAAACACACGCACACGCTTCAGCGTTGACTAATACCTAGAAAAGATAGTCAAATTAATTACTACCAAATTCGATCCTCACTGGGCGCCCCATACAAATTTGGACATTAAATTATCCAACAAATCAATCTCTCTCTCTCTCTCTCTCTCTCTCTCTCTCTCTCTCTCTCTCTCTCTCTCTCTCTCTCTCTCGTTTCTTTTGTTTTCCTCTTGCTATCTTTTTTCTTCTTCTTTTGATAATTACCCAACGGCTTTTTTTATCTAAATTTTATGAACATTAAAATAACTTTGAAATTTTTAGATTTATATTTTTCTCCATGTAATATAGGAGTTACTCTTCAGAGTTAAAAGAATTTGAACTAAAGACACGAAGCGATTGAAGTATCAGTTTTTACCGCTGCCTACTGTGGGCAGTGACCTTTGTAAGATCATCGTACACAGGCCCAAGTACACTAAAGACGATGTATTATTGTAGTACTTTATGTTTGAACAATTGAGTAGTACTTACGCAGACCTATGGTGTAGAAGAGAATCAGACCAACTCTGTACATTATAGGCTTACGGGCATATCACGTTGCATTATCTTACTTGTTAATAAAAGTCTAAAATTAGAAACAATAATAAAGAGTTGGATATCTTTAGACATAGTAAAACTCGGTAGACGTGCATAAAGTTATCATATAGATATGGCTTACAAGCATATCACATTGAAATACCGCTTCTCGTACGGTCATCAAAGTTAAGCAACATTGAACCTGGTCAGTACCTAGATGACTGTAAACATTGGACGTGCGGTCTTGTAATTGATAACGGTTCGGAACTGGAAATTGGAAAGCCGAGTTCCGACTCCAGTCGGGTTCATTATATTAACTTACGTTTAAATATCTTTCTCAAAACTTCCATCACTTCCCCACCAACCTATGGCTTAATTAGTATGGCTTGTATCAATTAAGAATTATTATCTCGAAAAATCTCTAACTGAAAATACATTCCGGCTTTAAATAAACCCTAACTGACTATCAAACAGAGTAAATAAATTTTGGTCGAAAATGTTATTTCTATTCTTGGTTTGACCCTATTAAAAAAGAAAATAGAAATCGAGGCCGATTGATAAATGTTTTCATTTTTAAGGAAACAGCAAACATATTTCAGCTCAAACATGGTTACACATCAAAAATAACGTTTATAGTAACATTACATGCACAGACACACACAAACAAACACACACACACACACACACAAACAAACACACACACACATATATATATATATATATATATATATATATATATATATAAGGTGGGTGGGTGGTTGGAGGATGTGTGTATGTAAGTTGGGGTGTCATTGTCTGTTTTGTACCGTACAAAAAAGACAATGACACCCCAAATTACGTATATAAAAACCCACCACCAATCACTCTTTAGTTCAAGCTACCATCTCAATAATTATATTTATTGTTATTATCATTGCACCATTAGTAATCAATTCTCCCACTTTACAATAACTATTAACTACTAATATTATAATTACCACCAACACCCAACACCATTACTACCACATCGCATCTACTATTAACATATAAATCCACTATAATTATTAACGCAAATTACTCCCCCCAGCATATTTAATACCACCAAATAAAAATCAATAAGATCAGAGATAATTTCCAAATGTAGGCATGAGAATAAATACCTATTATCAGGATTTATACCAAAATAAATAAATAAATGAAATAAAATAAAATAAAACACCAACAATCACTTTTTAGTTCAAGCTACCACCACAATAATTACATTTATTGTTTTTATCATTCTCCCACCACCATTACTAATCACTACTACCAATTTACAATAACTATTAGCTACTTATATTATCATTGCCACCAATCCCTTACAACATTACGATCACATCACATCTACTATTATCATATAAACCCGCTATAATTATTAACGTAAACTACCCCATCCCCAGCATATTTAATACCACCATAAAAATAACCAATAAGGATTACAAACCGAAATTTCTACCAGTTACATATGCGCAGTCATCATAAACAAGCAAATAACTAGCTTTAAAATAATAAAAAGTAAACTTTTAAAAAATTAAAAATAAAAATAATAGCAATTTTTACCAATCATAATTTTGCACAGACCCCACCACACGTATATACGTGCATGCGCGGAAATATTATTCAGCGATAAAATAGAAAAATGCTTTGATTGTTGACATGTATACATTCGCGAGAAATTTTCGCTACACTTCCGATCTTTGAATACAAATCCGTATGTATAGAGACAACACCACCCATATCCATACATATGCCAAATCCCATACTATCCACATATGTTTATATCTGTATGACCCCCGGCGGAAGAGTGAGTGTGTATGTGTGTCTGCATACCTCACCGGGTGTACGGACATGCATCTATGTTTGCGTTAGCATGAATGACATCACGACGACGATTCCCCCACTCCCATAATAACATCAATACACGCAGTCTACATAAACCCAAAATTTTTTTAAAAATTAATCAGTTTGCCTGACGATCACAAACTCACATCAATCCAACCAAATATGTTATCTCTATCTGTGATATTGAGCGCTTTCTAATAAGTACCGCGCATATAATATATAAATAATAATATATATATATATATATATATTTATATTTATATACACACACTTTTCACATATAGATAGATAGATAGATAGATAGATAGATAGATAGATAGATAGATAGATCGATCGATAGAAAAATAACTGCTATTTTATGCATGAACGTCTGGAAAACATAGTTAGATGGGAGAGTCCATCATACATGTAACTTAGCAATCACTCTGTGTGTATATATATATATATATATATATATATATATATATATATATATATATATATATAATCTTAAAAGCAGCCACTCGAAGCCGAGGATGCTAGTATATCTAGCTAATCCTCATTGCAGACGCTTGCTCAGACAAATTTGTATTTGCTCAACACCTACAGAATCCACCTGTTGTTTATATCGCACTAAGCTGAGCCGACGTTAGTTACAGTTTCTGGGGGAGAGCGCATTATCTAGCGTGATCAACAGTCTGAACAAGGGTAACACGCTCAAGCCTTCGATCACTTGCGACTTCGTGGTAACACAAAGATCGACGGCTTCCAAGGTTCCCGTCTATCATATATATTTCAAATTACGAATAATCCTTTTCGGAAAAGAAAGATATTCCGTCGGATATTCTGACGCAATTTTCTTCTTGTCTCAGATTAATCGTATTTGGAAAAGTTGATCAGTAAAATTTATCGGCATAAAATTTCTGTTGTCTTTTACATTATTTCTCTTATATAAAAGTGGAAATTTAATTCAAAGCCCAGAGGCGACAGTTTGTTTCATGTAGACAAAATCGTCAGGCAACAGACTCTCACCTGTTGGTTTTGACTTCAATGGCCAATTTTATATTTACATACGCTCTTCCCCTGATACTTATATTTTATCATATATATATATATATTCGTACTGATCTGCGCAATGTAAACAAACTGGCGCCATATTCACTATCAGCACTGTGATTTGAGTGTGCCAAATTATTAGAAAAGTGTAAGAATTTAGTGAAAAGATGGGCCATAAAAGCAGTTTAAGGGATGCTGAAAAGAAAACTATCCCGTCAGAACTCTCAAAAGGTAAATCTACCCTAGAAATTTTAAAAATGATAGGAAGGTGTCACCAAACAGTGAAAAAGTTTACCACCGACCCTACACAAGTACGCAAAAGAGCA